>JAUMHL010000015.1:20408986-20426985 GCA_032362345.1 Sandelia bainsii
ACTGATCAGCAGTTTATCTGTTATCTCTGCTCCATGGATGAGCACAAAGGTCACAACACAGTTTCAGCTGCAGCAGAAAGAACTGAAAAGCAGCGAGAGGTTGAGGCGAGTCGACAAAAGATCCAACAGAGAATCCGGGACAGAGAGGAAGATGCAAAGACACTTCAGCAGAAGGTAGAGGCTATCAATTGTTCAACTGATAAAGCAATGAGGGACAGTGAGGAGATCCTCACAGATTTGAAGCAGCAGATCAAATCTCGTCAGAAATCTCAAGTGACTCGCATTGGTGAGCTCCAGGAGAAGCTGGAGCAGGAGATTGCTGAGCTGAGGAGTAAAGGCGCTGAGCTGGAGCAGCTCTCACTCACGAAGGATCAGGTCCAGTTTCTACACAGCAGTTACACCCTGCTGTCTCATCTTAGTGAAGCCACAGACGCACCCAGCATCATGTGTCACCTGATGCACACTGAGCCTGAGGATATGACAGCAGCTGTGTCAGCAGTCAGAGACAAGGTGCAGGACATTCTCAGTGAGGTATGGACCAAACCATCGGTGACAGTGACGGAGCTGGAGCTGAAGACCAAAGATGAACTTTTACAGTATTCGTGTCAAATCACACTGGATGAAAACACAGCACATAGATGTGTCAGTGTTGAGCATGTGAGAAAAGCAGTATTTTGGAATAGTAAATATTCCTGTTATGATCACCCAGACAGATTTACTGACTGGTCTCAGGTTTTGTGTAGAGAGAACCTGACCGGACGTTGTTACTGGGAGGTGAAGTGGACAGGGCGTGAAGTTTTCATAGCAGTTGCATACAAGAGTATGAGCAGAGCAGGACGAGAAAGTGCATTTGGAAACAATGACAAGTCTTGGGCACTACAGTGTTTCAGTGATGGTTATGAGTTTAGACATAACAACATTAGAACTGCCATCTCAAACTTTCAAGATTCCACAATAGGACTGTTTCTGGATCATAGTGCAGGTATTTTGTCTTTCTACACGGCTGGAACGCTCAAGTCTCTCCTCTACACAGTCCAGACCACATTCACTGAGCCACTCTGTGCTGGATTTGGAATGTTTTTTGACGGAGTCTCTGTTGAAATCAAAGAAGGTTGAACCGTTAAGAGACAGAACCCAAAATACATGATAGCTTATTGATAGTATTTTGATGTAGTGCTCTTTCTGTCATTCTGTCTTTTAAAATGGTTTTACAAAATATTCTTTTGACTACTAAGTATACTAAAATATTAATATAACAGTTGGAAAATAAATTTCTCAAAAAGCAAATGTGAAAAAGAAAAATTGTGTGATATAAATGTGAAATAGCCTAAATAAGAAGGCATAACCTCGGAATATGTTAGCGTAACATTTGTATCTGTATCTGCTCTGCTCACGGACTTTATATGGTTGTGCTACATGGCCCTTAATGGAATAGCGCTGCTTAATAAATACAATAAAATAAACATTAAGATTTCTAACGTCCCTACCGTTGTCTTTTATATTTTCACATTTCATCAAAATTTGTAGACTAATGTGGATTTACTTTAGTATCTTTTCTGTCTTTATACATTTATTTTACTCAAAAACTGATTTGTCAGAAGCGCTGGTTGGGGTTTGTCGCAGTCAGTTACTCGCTCGCCAATCAGCGCTGGAGAAAGAAAAAAGCGAGTCAAGCCACATCCTCCCCTGTTGACTACAGCGAGCTGCGGCACGGCTGACGTAAAGTTGCATGTCCGCTGCTTGTAGGCACCGCCCGGCGACCGTAACTACTGGGTTTCGTTTTTATTTTCTTAATAAAAATTATATAGGTTCCTCTTCCACTGTCGTAGCACTTGGGCTGACATGGCGGCAGAGATAACGAAAGGTGTGGATCAAGTCTCAGTGGGTAAGGTGAAAATAGCTTAGCCGAAGCTAGCTATCCGCGTTTTAAGACATGTGTGTCTTGTATATTGCATCACGTTCAGTGATATTAGCAGTTAGCAACTAGCTAATACCGGTTTATGACTGGACTGGTTCGATATTATCCATTCATAAGGAGCAGGTTGACAAAAAAACATACTTAAGACTGCCGAATGAATGAAAATCACAGAAAAAAATTGCGTGAGGCGGTTACAGGCTAATATTTAGCCTTGACAGCTGTCAGTTTACAGTGCAGCAGCTAAGGGGCTGCGTCAGTTAACTGGCCTGTGAAACCGACTTAGCTTTGTAATTTTACAGCTTTGGTCAACAGACCGTGTGAAATAGTCAGCAGGGTCTGTAACATGTGTTTTCTTATGCATTTCCTTAAACACTGTATGTGCTTTCGGAAGTGTGATAAGCTTTTAGTTGCCCTTATTTAAGCAAATAAAGTTGTTTTTTTTAATTGTACTGCTATTGTTGGGGTTAACACTGGGACAAACTAGACAGACAAACAAAAAAAAAAAGAAAGAACAGTTGCCACAACCCAATTTCCACATACTGGGACAAACCCTGTGGTCAAGTGCATGAAGTAATCTCATCCCACATACTTTGGTGTACTTTTATCTGGAGCTGCTTTTCATGGTTTGAGCTTATTGAACCAAATTCATTTCAAGTCTCTTATCAAATCAGTTTATCTAATCAGTCTGCTTCCTGATTTCTTTGTGTTACTATCCATGCCTTATCTCTAACACTTTTGACAAAATATGGAACTTTTGGCTTCCGCAGTTGATATAATTGTGGTTTAGTAATAAATGGGTTGTTAGTTACTTAATAAAATTACAATCACTGCATCCATAGACCTGTCCAGTCTGGTAAAGCTGCAGGTAACTAAGCTCTCTCTGAAATGTTTGTCCACTTTTAATATTCCCTCATGAGGCAAAAGTCTCAAACCTGGAGGTTTACTGGAAATAGACATCCCTGGATTTTAGAGGGGGCACCTATTGTTGTTTTCTCATTGTTGCCACAGATCAACCATGATTCTGAGTTTGTTTAAGAAACTTCTGAAAGTTTTATTTAGGAGTAACATCAGATTAAACTTGCAGTTTTTATTTTAGCTTCCACAACCTGAATAAATTATGTTTTTTCATAGTTAAAGCTACAATTGAAGTGTAAAAGTTGATACATATTGCTGATATTCTGTGTTTTTCTTGTTGTCAGTGTATTGTATGCAATGAAAAGCCAAAACAGACTGATAGGTAGTGTTTCATTACTTTCTGATTTCCCTATCTTGTCTGTGACTCTTCCAGTTTCTACTGGAGATGAAGAACTTTAAAAACAAGTAAAAATAATTTCAGTTAAACACCTGGGAACTGTAATTTTATTATTTATTATTATGTTCTCTTTCTCAGGTGAGCTGTATGTGTCGGACAAATGTGGTAGTGACCAGGATGGAGACGGCACGGAGCAGAAACCCTTCAAGACTCCTCTCAAGGTAAGTGGTCATAGAGCATAACAAACCACTGTTGGTGATTTGGTAACGTTACCCTTTCAAATTAGAGGATATGGTTTGTTGTGTTTGTCATCGATGCCTGCCTCTGCTGTTTATACAGCCTTAGAAATCCTAACCTTTTCCAAATCCCTGGTGTTTTGTGACCTTTCTTTGCCTCAGTTTCATTGCATTCTGCACATCTGACTATTTTCATGTTTACCTACTTTTAAATTCTACTCATGTAGGATGACTGATCAGCAGAGTTGATGCAGATGCAGAACAGATGATTTATGTGTTGAGAGTTACTCATCTGGTGTTGTTGATACACCATGGTTCCATTAGTGTTTCTGTTCAAATCCTCGCAGGCTCTGCTGTTTGCTGGGAAGGAGCCGTTCCCAACCATCTACGTAGAATCACAGAAGGACGGAGAGGTTGGTTAGAAATATTTCACCTTTAACAAACCACTATTTCTGGTTCTTCAAGCAGCATTAATTCACTGTATTGTGCGTTTCCCTTCTCCCTCAGCGTTGGGCAGTGATCTCCAAGACGCAGATGAAGAACGCAAAGAAGGCCTTTAACCGTGAGCAGATGAAGAGTGACTCTAAAGAAAAGAAGGAGGTATGTGTTCCACTATTCTCAGTTCATCAGCTCCTGCTGCTGTGTGAAACGGCATTTCAATACGCTGTATACTGTGTATATTGCTGTATTGACAATAAACCTCTCTTGAATCTTGCTAGAAGAAGAACATACAGTATTTTGAGCAACGTCATGTTTTTTCCTGCCATCAGCACGTCATAAAAATGTGCAGAGAATGTATGTCACTGTGTGCAGTTCTACAGCACCTGAACGAAGAAGCAGCTGTAGTGTCTTTAAATCTTTGCTCCACATTTGTTGTGCAGGCAGAGGACAATGAGCGACGAGATAAGAACCTAGAAGAAGCCAAAAAGATCATCATTGAGAACGACTCCAGCCTGCCTGAGCCTGACACGGTCAGTCTTTCCAGTTCACATAGTCTGTGCTAATAAATTAAGTCTTATTGGTCTCATTGTTACAGCAAATAACAGCTATAAAACATTTTTTGCTGTATATCCAGTACATTAACACTGATTACATGGTTTGTATTACATTATAAGTAGATACAGACATTTCAGGTTGGTGTGTAATGATTCTCCAAATCCATGGTTCAGTTCAGTCCTCAGACCAGTTTTTGTTTTTGTATTTTGGGGGGTTGGGGCCTCTTGAAACACAGATGATCTACACTCTGTACTGTCCCTGAACAATTTGTCATCATAAAGCATTTGTAACTAGTGAACAGTTAATGAATACTTGTATTATGTGGTATTATTATTATATAATTCTATTTTTTGCATATATATTATTAATCTTTTATGGATACATAAGAAGAGGTGTTGCAGTTGTTCACAAAAACATCACTAAAGAATGTTGCTGTGCCATGTTAAATTCAGCGTAAGATTCTATTCAACAAGATAGTTTGCTTGCTAGCAAAGTCCGTTAGCATCCTGTCACGCAGTCAGGCAGCCCTACATGCACTACATTATGATGTATTTTAAGCCATTTATTAAATTATTTTGACACTTTGAGACATTTGATTGAGATGTATACAAAAAGAGATTGATCTCACTTTCATATCAGATACAGGACATCCTACAACTTAAAAAGCTCCTACCTGCACCTGTAAAACCCAGTAAATAACCTGTTATATATCTTTTTTATTTATACAAAAACTATAAGAGAACCTGGTTTCAGACAAAGATCACGGACTGCTGAAAGTGGTTGATATTAGCTGGAAATTGTTAATTTCAGCAGAAGATGTACCTTGAAATAAACATGGTTAGGGTTAGTTAGGCGATAGTCTAGAGAGTCCAGAGAAAGACAGAAGACAATACAACTCCAAAAAGACAATTTTCTGGATCAACTAGACTACTTCTGGATAATCCACCACCTGATCAGCAGTCTGTGAGTTTGTCTGTCGGCAGGGCACTTTCAGAAACTAGAAAATATACTATTGTATCTGGGATAATGAGCCGACTATTTCTATTTCAAGTCTTTGCGTTAAGGAAAGTTAATGTGGTGCTGAGTGAAGAGACAGACATGAGAGCGATATTGATCTTCTCATCTAACAACTTGAAAGTCAAGTTTAACTATTCATTTCTTTCCCAAAACGTAGTGTTCACACACTGCTTATATTTGAAGTGAGAAGTTGTGATATTTAGTAGAAAACAGTGAGTACAGTTCTGTGATCTAAAAAGGAGTGATGACTGTTGTGCAGGTTAAAATCCAGCATCTGGAGTCAAAGAGAGGTCAAAGAGTCAAAGTGTTTGGATGGGTGCATCGTCTCAGGAGACAAGGTGAGAAGCATGAAAATGAAAATGGGTTTTCATTTTGACTGCTTTGACAGGATTTGACTATTTTAAAAAGGAATCAAACTGCTGAGTGTGATGATGGTTCATGTGTCTCGCTTTAGACAACACATATTTTCTAAACATCTGTTAATTTGAATTTTTGGTTCTTTTACAGGGAAGAACCTGATGTTCATCGTTCTGAGAGATGGAACCGGTTTCCTTCAGTGTGTCCTGTCTGATAGACTGGTACAGATTTATACATAACGTCTGCTTTTTTTTACTCTTATTCTGAAAGTGAGTTAAATCACTTTGCTGGCATGTTTGGTCTTCATTTGTGTTGTATATCAATTAAAGTGAAGACATAATGCTCATAGTTTAAAAAGTGGAAGGAAAAACTCCACTCACACACTTGAGTAGTTTTTTAAAGTTTATCAGAGGAAAACAAAAAAACATCTGGTATAGATATATATTGTGTGAACTTGTGTGGGTTCACACATGCAAAACCGTTCTCATCTCTGACTGAGGTTGTATTTACCACTCAGCACTACTCACTGTTGTCTTCTTGTCTTCAGTGCCAGTGCTACAACGGCTTGGTGTTGTCCACAGAGAGTACCGTGGCTCTGTACGGGATTGTCACTCCAGTCCCTGAGGGGAAACAGGTAAACACACCTCCTGCAACAGTTAACACCTGCAGTTCCAGTTCTCCTTCAGAGAAATCTAGTTATACAGGAAATCAGCTACGTTTACATGTAATTGGTTAGTTTGTTAGTTAGTTTCAGTTTCAGTCTCAGTCTGATGTTTGATTTAATTACCTTGAATACAGAGATGCAACTTTCCACTGCTCTGCTGTCACAAGATACACTATATTGCCAAATAGTATTGGGACGCACACACGCACACAAACTTTAATGGCTTCAACTCTTCTGGGAAATTCTTCCACATCAAATTTGCTCATCTCTGTCCTCATGGACCTTGCTTTGTGCACTGGATTCATTGATTTGGAGGGGAGTTTGGCAGTATAGTGTACCTTACCTATAATATATAAGTGTTTGTCCTGCACACGCCCACTAGTGAAAAGATATGAGGTTTCTCTAATCTCCTAACACAATTAAGTTTAAGAAATCTAAGTTTACTACTATAATCAGTTCCAGTTTTCCTTCTCTGGAAAGAGTTGCAGGTATTTTATTCTTCAGTACCCCTTTCTGAACAACACAAACTTGGTGCTAGTGTTGGTTCAAAGTTGGTTTAACTGCCCAAGAACCGGTTTGCTTTTCAACAGGCTGGAGAGCCACCGTAGAGCCACATCATTACATCACCATGTAACTACACTAACTTGAACCACTACTCTGAACCAGTGTTGTTTCTTACTTTATGAGCCTAAACCCACATCCAAACACTACTGGTCCAACACATATGTACTGCTCGTTGTGATCACTATGTACAGTGATAGCTGTTAGCTAGCTAATTAGCATCATCTCTCTTTTATCAATAACACTGCAGTTAAACTAATCTAACAAATGATGACACTTACTTTTATCTTTACAACAAAGCTTTAGTTGGGCTTATTGGTAACGATAGTCCAGCCCCAGATGCAATTGGTTCTTAGTTCTAGACCAGCAAAGAGTCAGTGCCAGCCTGGAACCAGTTTACTAGCTAAGAACCAGTTCTTTGGCTGTGAAAACGCAAAGAGCTCATTTGAAATTTAGCACTAGATCTGAACCAGCCCTGGACCTGGCTTGGAGAAAAGGGGATACAAGACAAGAAGGCTTTTCCTTTCATTTTACTACCAAAACAGAAAGCTCTTTCCTGACTTCTTGTCATCCACTCCCAGGCACCGGGGGGCCACGAGCTGCACTGTGACTTCTGGGAGCTGATTGGTTTGGCTCCAGCAGGCGGCGCCGACAATCTGCTGAACGAAGAGTCAGACGTAGACGTCCAGCTGAACAACCGACACATGCTGATCAGAGGGGAGAACATCTCCAAGATCCTGCGAGTCAGATCCACCGTCACGCAGTGCTTCAGGGACCACTTCTTCAGCCGCGGATACTATGAGGTGAGGCACACTGACACTCTGTGATTTTCAAATGTATTTGTTATTGTTTTTCATCTTTAAATGGGAAGAAGGTGTTTGGTGTCTGTTACATCAAGTTTGATGGTGACAGAATAACCAGGATAGCTCCAAGTTTGAGAAATTATCTATCAAACCTTTTCTATTTCCTTGTTTTTTTGTTTGTTTTGTTTTTTAAACAAGTAGTGTACAAACATCCAGCTGGAAGGTTTCTCAATTTTAGCTGGTGGAAACTTTCATTTTCACAAGTTGAAGTGACTATATGGGCTTCCAGGTCGCTGAAAATCAAAGTGTTGACTTTTACTTAAGCAGTTTTTAACAATGTTATACAAAAAACACTGAAGCTCTTTCCTTCTGATCCGCAGCCCACCTGCTTTCAGTTCTGAACTAAATGGCAAGTTTGCAGTGAGTTGGTGAGCAGTAGGATTTGGCTTCAGCATTTTATCAAATATGACTCTACGTAGTACCAAATCTGCTTATCAAATCACTTATTGAATATTTTGAAAGTTATCTTTTAAGTTAAATAAAGATTTCAGTCCTAGTGGGTTTGGCCAAAGTTATCATGATGACAGCAAGTATGTAAAAACAACAGCAAACAGTAGCTGAGCAGAATGTTTGTAGCAACACCTTCAAAATAACAACAACACAAGAGCTGTTTATGTGTCTGACAGGGCAAAGGAGGTTATATTATTTTAATTAAGAAATGAGTCATAAAGGCGTGTGTTTCCCATTTGAATGCTTTTAATCCAAAGACGCAGCTCTGCTACAGCTGCAGGAGAATGAACAATAAACACAATGAGATAAAATAACTGTAAATGTGAATTACTTACATTTATGAATCTCTTATGCACTGGAATTTCCTTACAAATCAAACTGCTGTAGTTATACAACCTCATTCTGAATAAGATCACAGCTTTTAATTTGTGAAGTACTGAACAGTTCAACTTTAATGTCTAAGAACAGAAATAAAACTATCAACTCTGATCAATCTGTGGCCTGAGTAGAAACACTAGAACAGTCCAACATTTTTGTTTCATTTGGCCTTCCTTTAAAAAATCCAAAATATTGATTATCTACAGTTAAAGTTTTTTTTCTTGGGCAGATCTCTCCTCCAACCCTGGTGCAGACTCAGGTGGAGGGCGGCTCCACGCTGTTTAACCTCAACTACTTTGGCGAGCAGGCATACCTCACGCAGTCCTCCCAGCTCTACCTGGAGACCTGCATACCTGCACTGGGGGACACCTTCTGCATCGCCCAGTCGTACCGGGCCGAGCAGTCCCGCACCCGCAGACACCTGTCAGAGTGAGTAGCTTCTGGCTAGTTTTTCAGTTCACATGATGTCCTCTGTGAGAGTTCTGGAAGAGCAGGCTGACCAAGACCTGAAAAACTGATGATGGTCATCTGGAGGAGTTCAATGTACTCCCCAAACTAAAACCATAGGATGCATGTTGAAAAGCAGTATAGTTTCCCTTAAAGTTTAGTATTTGCTGATGGTCAGGGTTATTTATTTAGATCACTGTACGTGTTAAGAATCTATGCTGTGACTTATATCTTCATAAATATCCTCTTAATGGTTACATTTTCATACTTTTATTTTGTTACTGCAACAACAACTTGTGAAGCTTGAGAAAATTATGCTCATAGAAGGGAGGAATTTTTTTTTGTGTTGCTACTGCTTCTTATCATCAGAGATGGTAACATACACACAACGTGCAGCCAGTGATTGTGTAAAATTATTTAGTGATAAATGATATTATTTCATATTACAGTTACATCACAGTCAAAGACTTTAAATTTTGAATCGTTGTTCCTGTACATTGATTAAACTTTTTTTTTATTCATCCTCAAACTTGATGTTGTCAGGTACACTCACATCGAGGCTGAGTGTCCCTTCATAACGTTTGAGGACCTGCTGAACAGGCTGGAGGACCTGGTGTGTGACGTGGTGGACCGAGTGCTCAAATCCCCCGCTGCTCAGCTGCTCCATGACATCAACCCGGTAAATCACAATATGTTCATTTATGGAACAGCCTGCTTTGTGTGCCTAGCGTCACAACAAATGAATTGTGAAACAACTTGACGACTGATGGGATATTCATCGATTAAAAATTTAGACGATTGATTAACACTTCAGCAGCAATAACAGTTTTTGAGTTGACAACAATAATTTGACAGTAATGTTGATATTTTCTTCGGTGGTGATGTTTCCTCCAGAACTTCAAAGCGCCCAAGAGGCCGTTCAAGAGGATGAACTACAGTGAAGCCATTGAGTGGCTCAGAGAGCACGACGTCAAGAAGGACGACGGCTCCTACTATGAGTTTGGAGAGGTATAAGAACTGAACACGAACACACACAAATACACATATCAAACAAATTAATCAAAATGTACAATGAAATATTATCACATTGAACATATAAAATGTAGTTACAATGAATGGTTTCTTGTTTTTTATAAATAAATATCTTCCTTTAGACCAGGGGTGGTCAATCCTGGTCCTCGAGGGCCACTGTCCTGCTTGTTTTCCAATTATTCCTGCCCTACCCACTGCTGATTACCTGGATCAGGTGTGTTCAGCCAATCAGAAGCTGTAAGTGCAGCGATTTTTGGAAAACAAGCAGGACAGTGGCCCTCGAGGACCAGGATTGCCCACCCCTGCTTTAGACCGTCCCTGGCGGGTCAACTCACATGTCTTTAAACTCAACATGCTTTCTGTTATAAATGAGCACAGATGAGTCACTCACGCTGTTTGATCAGATCCTCCAGAGCCACAAAAAACCATTATACAACTGTGACAGTTGTATAATGTTCAGACTGTGATTATTTTCTTCTTCAGTCAGTGTGCTTCATTATCACAGTGTTGTAAATAAAGTCTGTGGGTTTTTGGCAATAATGAGAAATAGTAGTTTTTAATTAGTTAATGTTTTGTAATAGTGACCCCGATATGATTATTTAATTATATGTTTTGATTTATCTGTTTCACTCGTTGTCATTTCTGTCTGCGTGACTCTGTCAGGACATCCCTGAGGCTCCAGAGAGGCTGATGACGGACGCCATCAACGAGACCATCCTGCTCTGTCGTTTCCCAGCTGAGATCAAATCCTTCTACATGCAGCGCTGCGCCGAGGACAAACGCCTCACTGAGTCGGTACGAAACTTATACCTAGTTAAAACAAAAAGCTATCAGAACTGGTACTATGACTGCGCAAGCAACACTTCCACCTCCCCCTGTAATGCAACTTCAAGTACAACATCCAACTGAGCCTTGGAGGCATAGAACAAAACCAGCCACATGTTGCTGTGAGTTCATTTCATTAGTTCAGTTGACATTGTTAGCAGTAGCTCTGCTGATGAAATTAACACTGTTTGTCGAGTGCACAGCCTGAAGCAGGTTGTTGCCAGATGTTGTCAGGTGGTTTCTCTCTTAGTGCGTAGACACAGTGTTGTAATAAGTGATAGGACCTAGAGGATTGAGGACTGAGATTGTGCTGAAAATTGTGTCTGTTCAGAAGGGGAAGTCACACAAATTTGGCTGCTGTTGTACAAAGTCAGAATGCTGGTGATGCACAGATTGAAGTTGTCCACTCTTTGGACTCCGCTAACTGATTGTTTCATGTGTGCAGGTCGACGTGTTGATGCCAAATGTTGGTGAGATCGTTGGAGGCTCGATGCGTATCTGGGACGCTGAGGAGCTGCTGGAGGGATACAAGAGGGAGGGAATTGATCCGACCCCGTACTACTGGTACACCGACCAGGTAAAGAAAGAGTGCACTCTTTTGTTGTGACAAACAAAACCTTACTGTGTTTTTGTGTTAGCTTCAGTAACGGTGTGTATTAACAAGCTGCTGTGCGTGTGTTTCAGAGGAAGTACGGCACATGTCCTCACGGTGGTTACGGTCTGGGTCTGGAGCGTTTCCTCACCTGGCTTCTGAACAGACATCACATCAGAGACGTCTGCCTGTACCCACGATTCATCCAGCGCTGCCGACCATGAACACACACATTCACGCACACTTTTCTGGAGCTGGCATGTGGCAGCACTTTGTGAGCCATTACATGTGTTAAGTCAAATAACAAATAACTCAATGTTTGGTCTCTGCAGCAGTTTTATTTTCTGACGATGACAGAAATGCTTTCTCATTAGCTCTGAATCAAATCCTGAAACGGATCATTTCTGCCTGTGATGATGCTCAGTGATTATTCAACATGTTACAAACACTGTAGTTTCATGTGATTTCATGTGAGTGTCTGTCAAGACCTGGAAAAATATCTCAAATAAGGTTGTGGATGCTGCTGAATGAAAACCTTTTCCACCTTAAATTCAGTTGTTTTTTTCAACTTACTGTTTGTTTTATGAAAATTGTCCAGAAGGATGTGTAAAAATGAAAGATAAATTAAAAGAATTACATTCCTAGGGAAATGTGTAATAAAATAAACAGTAAGTTGAATTTTTAAGTCTTCAACATTTTATGTTACTCTGTTCAGCATACGAACTACATTTATGATTATTAGATGGTATTTATCTGCTGTTGTTAACTTTACTCAACTATGTTTCAAAATAAATGTTATTAGATTGAGGAACCAATCACAGCACTTGGTTAAAATGCATTTGAGGCTCAGTTTGTATTGATCAGCAACAGTTTTCTGAAATCTGGAAAAAAAACAACCTCTAATTACAACATCTATAATTACAAGCTGCGGTCTGACACTTACACACACACACACACCCATCGCCACAGCACTGGATGATCACCAATCTGACGCTTTGGTCGGTTCAAAGTGAAATCACAAACACAACAGCAATGGTTTTGTGTATTTTTCATGCACTTGGGAACATTTTACTTCTGTAATGAAAGAATCAGATGGGTCCTGAAATACAACGAACAAATGATGTCATTGGTGGTGTGGAAATGTGACATAGGAGTCAGCCTCAGGGGGTCTCATCATGTTCCGTCTCTTCATCTGAAAATACTCCTCTACTCAGTAAACTGCACCTAAATAAAATGTGATTCCAACAGATGGTTGTATGAGCATTTTTCTTCTGTTTGGGTGCGTTACACTGTAGTCTGAATTGTATTAGTTTTTCTTTTCAGTCCACAATGTTTTACACTTTTGTTTGTTTTAAACATGATCACTCACCCCATCATGTTCATGTTTTCATTTCTTAAAAATCTTAATCTTTAAAATGTTAAAGATTTCTAAGTGTACAGAATTAAATCTAGTGTACAGCCATTAAACACAAAAATGCAAGTAAAGGTGTCAATACGAAAGATATAAACACGCATTTATTCTGACACAGTATAATGAAAATATAAAATAATACACTTTGAGTGTAATATATACTTTTGATTTTGTTATAAATTTATTTTGAAATGGAAATAAATGCGTTTTTCCCCCATCAATTTTTGTTGAGTCCACCTGTGGTAAATTGAACTGAATTATGTTACTATGTGGCCTGGTAGCTCAATGGGATAAGCATCAGACTGGGACTAAGCAACAGACTCCTAGTCCATCCCCCATACCAGGTGTGTCCTTGAGCAAGACACTCAGCAAGTCGCTTTGGCCTGTTCAGCTGCCACTAATGACCACTAGATGCTGCCCCCAAGAACACTCACTGTTCCTACATGTCATCAATGTGAAATCCTCCAACTTCTCCACCAATACAAATCCAAACACACACGTGGACACATTGTCTCTGCAGTGAAGAGTCAGTAACGTGCATGTGATGATGCTTCATTGTGTGTTCCTCTTTAAAAGAGGAACAAGGAAATGCAGCTCTAGTTCTTGAAAACCTGATAGGTGAAAAGACAGCTGAGCAGGTTACAAAACTTGGTTGTTAACATCATATCCACCCCAGTATTCTTTCAGTTTTTTGTATCACATGTAAAAAAAAGCAAACTGATACATAAAAGTGGTTTTAGTGGTTTCAAATCAAATTTTCAGTTGATTAACAGTTTGAATAAAGTGTAACAGATTGCACTGACATGTCTGGACCAGCTCATTCAAAACTTTCATTTCTGTATTGCTTTTAGATTTAGTCAAAGTGGGATGGCAAGTCGTCCTGGTCCAGAGGCAGCAAAAGCAAGGCCCAAATCATGACACTGCCACCACCATGTTTCATAAACTGGATAAGGTTCTGGTGTTAGATGGCTGTGTTTTCTCGTTGTCCTGTCTTATTTAAAGACTACTAATCTGGCTGAAATTAGATTTCTGAAGTCCTTAGAAGAAGAACTGTTGATTCTCACCGGGCTGCAAAGCATTACAAAAGATTTTCTACAGAGTCTGGATTCCACCAGTTGACTGTCTGGCAGATTGTGTGCAGATGGGGAACATTCAGCACCAGGAGTGGTCGATCAACACAGATCACACCGATAAACAAGAAGGCTTCTGAAAGAATGTTCTGTGGATGGCTGAGACTAAAGTAGAACGTTTTGACTTGAATGAGAAGCTTAACGTTTGCCGATGATCAAACTCTGCGCTCCAGCGTAAGATACCTGATCCCACCTGTGAAACATGCTGGTGGCAGTGTCATGATTTGGGCCTGCTTTGCTGCCTCTGGACCAGAAAGTTTGCCATCGTTAATTGAGCTGTGAATTCTGAGATGTACAAGCAAATTCATCACTTACTGAAGACACAGGTTTACTTATGTTTGCTACGCACACATATTTATGATTGCATAATAAAAAAGTGTCTTTTTTGTTTAATTGAGTTCCCTTTATCTAGTTTTTAAGACTGATCATGTTTTAGATATTTATTCAAAAATGGAGAAATTCTAAAGGGTTAATTTTAAAGCACATCTACACATGAGACCACATAGTGTAGGCTACTAGAAGGTTTGACAAAAAAAAAAACATGACACCTGACAGTTTTTTCAGGTCTTCTTATCGTAATCATCATTTCACAGACACTCTTCCTCCCTCACCCCTTCTTTCTTTTGTCTCTTCCCTCCTTCCTTACTGGACCTGACTTGACGTCTGTGCGCTGACTGATTAACTATCTCTCCTAACAGACACACACACATGCACACACACGCACACACACTGAGTCTCTGTGGGCGTGACAGGCACGAGCATGGGCGCGGTTATCTTGTAATTTAGACTAACGTTGACGTGACGCCATACTAAAATAACAACTGTGCGTCAAGTTAACCAGTCTAAACAAGCGTGTGACCGGAAATATGGTAAAATTATTTCAACAATAAAAGCAGTAAAGGCAAGCAGCCAGTTTGCAATAAGTTGTAAAACCAAAATTAAGTGTGAATAAAAACATTCAACAGAGTCATTTTATTAAAGGTTTTATTGTGATGTTTGTCTACTATGTATAAAACGTGTCTTTTCAGTCCCGTATGTATTGTTTAGAGACACAGGCCTATTTAATTTTAATGTTATATCTAACTGTTATTTGACCTTAGAATTTATTTACTTTTATGGACAGAGGCCTTTAAATGTTTCCTTCCTTCCACAGTCATATATTCATCATTAAGATTCTTTTTATCTTTTAATTATTTGTCTTTATATTTTCTTTATATTATACAGTTTCTATTTGTGCAAAGTTTATCCGTTATTCTCTCATTATTGTTGAACCATGTTTTAATTTTTATTAGAGAAGTAACTCGTCAGTCTTTCTTTCTTGTTTTTGTTCTTTATTGAAACAAGAAAATACTAATTACAACAGTTACATAAAATTGCAGGGATACTTAAAATCTAAATTTGGAAATAAAACTGAATTAAATTAAATAACTATAATAATTTTTTTATATATTAATAGAAACACATAACAATGAATAAATCAATAAATAACAGATAAATATGTTAGAAATTACTGGGATAACTGTCCAGCTCTTATCTAAAGTGTTGCGTCATCCTACGTTCGTCGTCAGTGGTTTTATTTTGAAACTGAAAACCAGAAATACCAGAGTTGTCGCTGAAACTTGACAGAAGTGCGTGCAGCCAGCCGGCGGTAGCTGAAGGAATCTGGTTGGTACGTCGGACTGGCCAGCGACTCAGTCACTGAGTTAGAGACGCTGAGAGCTGAAAGATCCTGTCTTCATTTCAGCGGGAGTACGGACTTTTACCAGCAGTACAAACAGGAAACTACTACGATGGCAGTCTTGGGCAGCGCCGGTCGCTTGATTCAGTGTGAGTGTGACTGTGGGGCTAAGTTAGCCTGGTGAGAGCTGTGCGGGGAAACCTTCAAGTTTAGCGTTGGAGCTGTGAACGTAATGTGGCGGAGTAAAGTGTGCCGCTCGCTCTCTGGAGCAGTTTAAATGCAGTTTCAAGTGACGGAGCCTCGTTGTTCGCTGTAATGTGGATTAAACTCTCTAACGTGCTTCTGACATTGGCGTCAACATGTCGTAAATGGAAGTTAAGTTAGAAAGAATGCGGAAACCCAACATCCTGTCGGGACTTTCACAGTAAAGCCGCCTTTGTAACGCAACATCTATTACTTGTATCAGCATGTCTTTATACACACTTCACCAACTGTGTTGTTGTATTTTGTCCATATTTGCTATTTGATAGGTACAGAATCCCTATATTTGCAGACATTTTACCACTCACATGCTTTTATTCTACAGATAAAGGACTGTGTTTCCTGTTAGACGGCCGCTAACAGGCGGTGTTTTGACGCAGCTCAATATTACTGTAGGTTACTGTTAAATGTTAATGTTATATAATGGACTTATCCCGTACTTGTGCTGCATTTAGTAACATCCAGTGGATCCATAAATACTGCACATGGCCGTTAGCGCTCCGTGTTTTCACGATAAGTAACAGAGAATTGAACATTTTTCACGGAGTTACACAATTCCAGCGTTGTGAACTTGCATAATATCGACAGGCCTCCTGGTGGCGCGTCAGGGTACTGCAGCCTGCGTTATGAAAGTAAATGTCATTGTACAGTATAGAGCTGCATGTGTTAGTAAAAACTGTGTAATCACATAAAACCGGAAGACCTTGGTGTGTATGTGTCCTCTGCAGTTTGCCTTTCTTATTTCACACACTGCTGCTGATCTGACAGTGATGCTATTTATTACAGTCACTTACAGTGACCTCATATGAAAGGTCGTTAGAGAGCGACCCTCCACACTTTTCTCTCTTGTCTCTCTGCGCTGTGAACACAACTTACACATAATCAACTCAAAACAGTGATGGAGAAATGAATGCATGAATGACCCTTTGTTCTCTCTTTGTTGTTTAGTTGCCAGGAGCAGTGTCAGTCTGAGTGTGAGGAGACGCTCCACTGCCGCTGCTTTAGCCCAGACTGCGACTCCAGAAACACAAGAGAACAGGTGACACACATGAACACACGCTGCTGGGCCTGGCATTCGGGCCTCTGTATTTTTGCCACAAAGCAGAAGGCCTCATCGTGATAACTGTATTGTGAAGCACAGCAGAGCCCGTTGCAAGTTTTTAAATTCATAACACATTGATCAGAGTGATGTGAAAATGGTTTGATGAAGAGAAATCAGCTGGAAATTTCATGTAGCAACAGTAATGATTACATTGGGTTCTCACTTCCTTCTCACTTTTTCCTAAAACTTGCACCACAAGCATTTTACACTGAAAGAAAGTAATGGCACTGTTTTTAAATTTCCTGATTTTCTGCATAAATTAGTCGTGAAATGTGATCTGATCTTCACCAAAGTCACAAATATCAACTAACACAGTATTTCTAAGCTGCACAAAACACATACAGTCCTGTTCTTTCATGTACTGAACAGAACCATTAAACATACAGAGTAATGTCAGAAAAAGTAAGTGAAACCGTTTTAATAACTGGTTGAACCACCTTTGGCAGCTTCCTCACAGAACTGGTTCAACTCAGTCATATTCTTTAGAAGTCTGATGTAAATGGCTCTCTTCACGTCATTCCACAGCATCTCTTTTGGGTTTAGTTTCAGGCTCTCAGTGGGACACTTTAAAAGATTCTGTGTCTCTGAATCATTCTGTAGGAGATCTTTTACTACTTTCATGTTTGGGGTCATTGTCCTGCTGCATTATCCAGCTTCTTCTGAGCTTCAGCTTGCAGACAGACAATTCCTTCTCATCTCCATGATGACAAGCTGCTCAGGTCCAGAGGCAGCAAAGCAGCCCCTAACCCATGATTCAATTCAATTCAATTCAACTTTATTTATATAGCGCCAAATCACAACATAAGTCATCTCAAGGCACTTTACAGTG
>JAUMHL010000015.1:20427085-20487343 GCA_032362345.1 Sandelia bainsii
GAAATATGATCTCTCTTGCTAATTCCAGTCAGAACTCTGGCTGCAGCATTCTGGATTAACTGGAGGCTTTTTAATGAATTATTGGTGCATCCTATCAGTAATGAATTACAGTAGTCCAGTCTAGAAGTAACAAATGCATGGACTAGTTTCTCAGCATCAATTTGAGACAGGATGTTTCTAATTTTAGCAATATTTCTCAGGTGGAAGAAGGACGCTCTAGATATGCCCCCTCCACCGTACTTCACATCTGGGATGATCTTTTCTTGTTGGCTCGCTGCTCATTTTTTACACCATGTGTTCTGCTGCAAAGAATTCAGCCTTGGTTTTATCAATCCACACATCTTTGGCAAACTTCACATGTACTGCAGTTTTGTTTTGGGAGAGAACACACAACAAATGTACTTTATGGTGTAAAAAGAGAACCATGTACCATTTATTTCATGACCAAATCATGCAAAAACAGGAAATTGCAAACTGCACCATTAATTTTTCTTCTGACTGAACTTTTAAAGTTATTTGAATCCTAAATTCAGTCGGGCTGTTTCATCCATTTCTGCTTGATTAGTAAATGTTTTGCAGCACAAATGTATTCTTTTTATTAAAGAAAACATGGTTTGTTTTTTAGATCTTAAATGTTTTTGTTTCATTTCTTGCCTGAGTTGTTTAGTTGCTTGAGCTAAAACAGGCTGGTGGGACAAGCTAACATTAGCTGCTGACAGTAGACTACGTTTGGAGCATTAATTAAGTTGGGTGTAGAATATTCATAACTGCTCTTCATTATTATCAATAAACTCTATTTGGGATGTGTATTTTTGTCATAGCACAATAATCAATACATTAGTTATTAATATCCCACAGTTACCCTGAACTGTCTGCTAAGACTTCTACTAGCAATCATTCTAATTTATACTATTTTATATATATATATATATACTGTATTGTTGGATATAAATGAGTGATGACAAATCTCTTGCGTCTGCAGGAAACCTAAGACGGGCATCCTGATGCTGAACATGGGAGGACCCGAGAAACTAGAAGACGTTCACGACTTCCTGCTGCGGCTCTTCATGGACACAGACCTGATGAAACTCCCTGTACAGAAGTACGCAGCATAGACACACACACACTCATACAGATCGTCTAACGTTTCAAAAATTATTGCCAAAAATTAGCCGTTCTCTGCAGTTGGTCTCTAATAACGATTAAGGTAAGGGGGTACTTAGTAGAGGAAACACTTTCAGCCATGATGAGACATAAGCTGAGTGCCACACTGGTCTGCCACGGTGGCACAACTACCATGAATGGAAATGGACCAATAGTCTGTTAGAGAGAAACGGCAAAAGTCCGCTCTGGCCCACTTGCATGGTGGAAGCGAAACATCCAGAATATTATGAAGCCTCCATTTCCAACACTGCTGCCACCTCTTAAAATGCTCACAGTGCATAAATTGAGTTTAAACAAATCATCCATTATGTATCAGATCAGATTTGACTTTCCCTCCTCTTACAATATCTGAGCCGCAGATTTTGGTCACTATCAAACTAATACTGACCCTGACCCTACAAACAACTGTAATGTTCACTGTGTTTTTGCTTGTTCAGGGATACAAAGACTATAGCCAGGGACTTTCACAGCTAAAATTACCACTGCAAATGCTAGCTGATGAAATTTGATCCTTCGACTCACTGTAGGATGCACACACACACACACACACACACAGTTCAAACAATGTGTAAACATTTGTTTATGGGTTTTGGATGAAACAGTCTTGACGCAGCACATACTGAATGTGTTTGATATGTTTTAGTTATTTTTGTACATACTCAGCTGAAGAGAACAAATGAGGAAGGTGGTTGGGTCACAGTACTCTGCTGTGGCTCTGTTTCATAATAACTGAAGGTGAAACTAAAAAGTGTTGCTCCTGAGGACAGCAGCTGCTGTGTTTTTGCTCTCGGAGAGACTGATTAATCCTTTTATGACCCCTCACGTTTATTTCGGGACCCCACAAGGGTTTGTTTTGCTTCTCTATTGAACAGTCTTTAGTCACACGAGACCCAGCCTGCAGCTTATGTCAGACATTATGAACCAAAATCATGATTTGATCACAGCACATCTGATTTTCTGTGTGACTTCAAACTGAGAAAGTGCATTGTTTATAGTTCAGTTTGTTGCTATTTTGTGTGGATGTTACAGGAATGGATTTGTGTGGCCTCTGTGGGGCTAAAACTGCCCGTACACAGACTTGATTGTTGTTGTTTAGCAGACTTGTCCCTCTCTCACTAACAGTCAGAATGTCTGAATGTCGAATACTTGGCCGAGTAGACATGAGATCTGGTTGACACAGTCGCGTTCCACTCAGGAACATGTTCATCATTTACATCTTGTGCGTACGTGCAGCCTCACAGAGCAGCTACAGTTTCAGTCTTGTTTCATGTTCAGTTGTGTTGTGTGAGTTAGAACTCAAGTAACCACGAGATGTCTTGTCCACGAACACTTCAACATGCGGCCAGGAGCAACCTGGGGTCAAACCACTGACCATGGAGTTCACAGATGACTGCTTTACCAACTGAACCACTGCTGCCCCATTCATAGTGTCCAGAGGATGAATCATGCAAACTTTGGCAATCCTCTGATTTTCAGTTAAAATTTAGATGTACACCACCAGTTCTTGCACGTGTTGCAGCACAGCGTGTTTATTCATTATCACTGTTTATTCAATTATCAATTCTCTACAAACACTGCAGAAACCCATTTATCTAATTGTCTGCATGCAGGGCAACAACTTGCACTGTAAAAACAAGTAGATTTTGATGACACTTTAGGAGAAGGCAAATGCAACTGTGGGTCATATTTTCCTACTGATGTTGTTATTTTTGCTCTGTCTGTTAATATGCTGTAATTAAATCAACGAGCGTTGTGTTGTAACTTTTCCAACCTGTCCTCTCCTCTGCAGTAAACTGGGCCCGTTCATAGCCAAGCGCCGCACACCAAAGATCCAGGAGCAGTACAGCAAGATCGGAGGAGGCTCGCCTATAAAACACTGGACCTCCATGCAGGGGGAGGGCATGGTGAAGCTGCTGGACGAGATGAGTCCTGAGACAGGTGAGACAGTGGGATGTTCATCCTGCTCGTTAGTGGGCCGAGTATGTTTTTGTGCTTTTTATACTGATCTGAATTTGAAAACCAAGCTGAACTGCTAGCAGCAAAGCTTGTGTGTGAGATAAAGATAGTGACACAGTGAAGGAGTGTCTCAACACGCCGGCAACACAACTTAACTGATAAGGACATGAACAGTGGAACTGACCATATGAGTTGGTTCACTCATTCAAACCATCTTTAATAATAATCTTTGTAGTATCTTCCCTTCATTATTCTCATGGCATTTATTTGATCATGAAGCTATTCAAATAAAACTGTAAACACCAGTGGCCACATTTAACTGAACAAAAAAGACCATTATTAACCAAAGTGTGACGTTTATTGATTTTTCTGTCTCATCAGCTCCTCACAAGTTCTACATTGGTTTCCGGTACGTTCAACCGCTGACAGAGGAGGCCATCGTAAAGATGGAGAAAGACGGAGTGGAGAGAGCTGTGGCCTTCACACAGTATCCTCAGTACAGCTGCTCCACCACAGGTGATCGACACACATAGTACAGATACAGAGTTTTCACTGCTGCTGCTAATGATGCAAATGACTGTTGGTCATTATCCACGTCCTGCACAGAGAACAATAAATAATATGAATTTAAAAACACACAGTATAACTGCATTGCAGTTGCAGTAATAGTAATGTGTTGCACTGTGTTTGTTCAAATGCAAGTCACAAGTTTTCCAGTGATCACATGATCTGTAGTAACTGGAAAGAGAAACACAAAAGGAAAAAGTTTCAAACGACGTTTGTGTCCGTTGGTGTCACCACACCCGCAGCATTGCCCGCCCTGTTCGCCTGTGATAAGTATCCAACCACTGTGTTGCCAGACAGTCTTGCTGGATGGTGAAGCCTTTGAATTAAGTCCATCCAAGAAGATTTGATGTAAATTAGTGTTAATGTTCATGTTAAGGCAAATTTTCACTGTGCGTATCAAACTATGTGAAGCAACAGACCCTGCTCACATTTAGTAGAAGTTGTCGATCACATTAACCTTTCAGAAAAACACTCCATGTGCTTTGTATTTGTGAAAATAAATAAAGTTCAATCTCAAAGCGCCTTTCAGTTCCCTCCTGACCCAGGGCTCTGCCAGACTTGACAGGATGACAGTGATGTTACAGTGACAGAGTTTTTTCCCAAGAAATTAGATTTGTAGCATAAAACCTGTCCAAATAATAATATACATAATGTATAATCTAAACATTGTGACCACCCCACCCCTGCCTAATATGCAGTTGATTCATTGCGTGGTTGGAGCACCGAGCCATCAAATCTAAAGGACCTCTAAGGAGGCCTGTAGTATCATGCACCTAGACCTGAGCAGCATTTGCTTCAAGTCCTGTAAGTAGTAAGGGGGAGCTTCTGCAAATCCAACTTACTCCCTTACACCTGCACAGCACCTGTTCAGATAACAGAAACACCTGTGTTTCCCACCTGTTCCAATAGTATTTCCCTTAGTGAACACCTGCATGTTTGGGGATCGAGCTCACATTAGGTGATTGTTAGGTGTAGCACAGATAACTAGGTGGGGCAAGGGTGAGGACGGGGGTCAAAACTACACTTCTGTGGTCAAGGTTTGTAGCGTCTCTTGCTATGCACAAGTCACCCTTGTATGGGATTCATCAGTATGTGATGCACAGGGTTTGACCTTTTCTGATTCGTTAGAAGAAGGCATTTTGTAGACCTCAGTATCTAAACTCAGAGTCACTTATCAGTGTGCAAAAATGATTGTGTACATCCACCCTCTCTTTCACACGGTCGAGACAAAGCACATCAGTAAAGAAAAAACTGGATTTTGATGGACTTCATTTTAGTCAACGCAAATCCTTATACTTTTTTTTTGTTTGCTGTGTAAACAGGCAGCAGTCTCAACGCCATCTACCGTTATTACAGCAACAGAAGCGACAGGCCAAAAATGCGCTGGAGTGTCATCGACCGGTGGCCCACACACCCTCTGCTGGTGGAGGTTAGACACACACAGACACACAGAGACACACACAAACATACACTGTGCCCACCAGGCTCCTCTTCCTCTCAGAACAAAAAGTCGAATGTTGGGGGTTAAAAAAATCAACAGCTGGTAACCATAGTAACTAACAAGCCTGACTGTACAGTATTTTCAGATGTCAGCATGCGCACGATGCTTCCACAGAGAAACTGTCAGGAGTTTTGTTATGTCAGCTGCAGAAAATTATATTTTATCTCAGACAAAATCTAAATGTGTGTGTGTGTTTAGTGTTTTGCAGAACACGTCAGTAATGAGCTAATGAAGTTCCCAGAAGAGAAGAGAGATGATGTTGTCATCCTGTTCTCAGCACACTCACTCCCTCTGGCTGTAAGTACAAACTGCTACTGCTGATACTACTAAATACTACTACCACTGCTAATAGTACTTTTGACTGTCCTGATACACATAATATTGTGTGTACTTAAACTCGCACCAGTCTGCAAATGTTCTTCTGTCCTCTGTTTACTTTAATTAAAGTCTGTGTGTAGGTTTTTAGCAGCAAATGTAGAACTGGTCCTGGTGAGAACCACGTTTACTTGAGTGTGTGTTTTCTGTCTCGTGTGTGTGCAGGTTGTAAACAGAGGTGACCCGTACCCACAGGAAGTGGGAGCCACAGTCCAGAGAGTCATGGAGAGACTGGGACACTGTAACCCCTTCAGACTGGTGTGGCAGTCCAGGGTGAGCGCTCGCGCACACACACACACACACACACACGCACACACACACGCACACGCACTGACTCAACACTATTAATGAACCAGCTGTGCCACCTAGTGGTTAGTAGCTGAAACCACAACAGCATTACAACAATACATTTGTAATATAGTAATAGTATAGCTTATACTGTATTAATGCTAGATTAATCATGTTTGGTCACATAATTGTTAGGTCAGGTTATAACCAACTTGTGTGATGTATGTCGAGGTGTGTTTGGTTATTATGTTACAGCCTATCAATCTATAAACAGTAATCTGGTTATGGTTCTTTCTTTCTTTCCTTTTGAACTGGGAGCTGCTGTGACATGGTAAAGTAATTTTCCTCTGGGAATAATAAAGTTTTTAATCTTGAATCTTGAATAATGACAAAGTGAAAACATATCATTAGATTATTTTAGTTTTTTTGTAAATCAATTAAAACTCAAAAACTGAAGTGTTTCTTTTACAAAATTATTCAGACCCTTTGATTTATTTTTTCCTTATGCCTTATCTCGTGGTCGGGGTCGCCACAGTGGATCATGGTCCGTACATTGATTTGGCACAGATTTGGCACGCAACCCTCCCAATTTTGCACCATGCTTGGGACCAGCACCTAGAGTTCACTGGCTTGTGCAAAGGAACCTATTAGTCACTCTGACAGAGCTTTGGGAGTTCTCTACACAGATGAATCTGACAGAAGGACATCTCAGTAACACTCCATTAGTCAGGTCTTTATGTTAGAGGGGTTAGATGGGCGCCACAGTCTGTTTGGTGTCTTTGGGCAGAACTCCAGAAATTGTTCATCACCTGTCTGATGCCATCTCTACTGTGAAGCTTTGTAGTGGCAGCATCATGCTGTGGGGGTGCAACATGATGCTGTGGCAGAGACCAGGACAAGATGGTGAACATGTATCAGGCAGCAGGGATTTTACTTGCACTTCTGCAGTGATGTATTCACGTGTATAGTATGATTAACAGTCTTGCAGCAAAATGCTACATTATCTTTAAATATGTATAATGCACAGTTTTCTAGTTTCACATGATGAAGTCTCTGTACCTCAGTGATTCTCTAACAGAATATTTCAATGTCACCACAAGATGGAGCCACGTCTCTGTTTAATGCTGCAGTGAATCTCAAAGCTCTGGTTCATTATGATAAATTCACACGCCACAATTATTGAGGTCAAAGAAAAGTAGTCTGGGAAGTGTTGCTGGCGCCTGTAGAGCATGATGATTAAGCAAACATGGGACTGTTGTGAAGATTTGTTGACTGGATCTCACATTTAATTGCCTTAAAATTATTTTGAACAATTCAGTTGAGGTCTTTTAGAACATGTCACAGGGTTTATACTTGTTTTGAACAGAATGTCAGATGGTCGGATAGTTTTCAGAATCCTCCTCCTTCTTCACCACTCTGGCGTGGAGCAGGAAGCTCTGTGGTCAGACAGCCCATTTTTAAAATGTAGTTTGTCCTCAGTGTGACATTAAGGATCATAATCTATTTGGGAAACATCTACATGAATTATGGAAACATGAAGAATATTCGCTGTGAATTTAGGTCCTCTAATCACATGTTGTCTCTCAGGTGGGGCCCATGCCGTGGCTCGGTCCCCAGACGGACGAAGTCATCAAAGGTCTTTGTGAACGGGGGAAGAAGAACATCCTGCTGGTGCCGATCGCCTTCACCTCCGACCACATAGAGACATTACATGAACTTGACATAGAGTATGGACAGGTGCTGGGGGAGGAGGTAAGGGAAAGAAAAAACTTCCACATTTATTTTACCAGCAGTGTGAAGCAGAGGCATTTCCCTCTGCTCTGTCAGCTTCTGTCTGCACACTTTATTACAGACAGTGTCAAATAATGGTCCTGACAGGACCGTCTGAAAGTTGTCTTCAATGTTCCAGACTCTGTTGGGTAAAGGACCATTCAGGTGTTTATTGGACAGTGGTGGAAGAAGTATGTTGATCACAACTAAGAATAGCAATACCCCCCCATAGAAGTACTCTGCTAAAAGTAAATATAAATATATAAACATATTAAAATAAGCATTAAATAGCAAGTAAAAGTACATAAGTATTAGCTCAAAAAATACTTGATAAATCAAAAGTACTCATTATGCAGAATGGCTTAATTTCACATCAAATAATATATTATTGGAACATAATTAGTATTATAAGTTATTGATCAATGTGTTTGTCACTTTAATATTGCAGCTGGTAACGTTGGAGCTTATTGTAATGACATTATAAGCAGTTTTGAATCTAATAATTTGAATTGAAATAAGTCAACATTCTGATTTTGTGAATGTGTCACACCAGCAATCAATAATGTCATTTTTAGTTTTTCTATTGTTGATCAGTTTTTGATAATAGTAACTAGATGAAGTAAGTGTAATGGAGTAAATATCTCTGAAATGTGGTGAAGTCGAAGTATTAAGTAGCAAATACTGGAAATACCTCAAAATTGTCCTACTAACAGTGCAGTACTTAAGTAAATGTTACTTTTCACCACTGTTATCTGATCATTTTTGAAATCATCCATAGGCTTTGTTAGCTGTAGATCAGAAGCATTGCTCCAGTTAACTGCTGTGAATTCTCAATAGAAGCTGTTATTGAACTAATAGCCATGGACACGAACAAATAAACGCTGGGTTATAACAACATGAAGGGGTTGGGGGTTCGGGGGGCACATGTCGACAGTATGCTTTTGACACAGGAATCCATTTCTCTAAGCACTGACTGTGATTGATTATATATATATGTGCAGCAACTTTCCAGTCTCTGCAGGCCAATTTTCATAGAAATGAACTGAAATAAAGGGGCTTCTGGAAGGACTGATAAGCAGCTAGAAATCACTCAGTCCTGCTCTGTACCGAGCAGGAATAATGTCCTCACAGCGACAGAAAGGTGAGGTGGACAACTGGATGCTGGCAACTTGTTGAGAATGTTGTTGTACGACTGTGATTTTAGTTTAGGACTAAAAGTAGAATTTATGTTGGGATCAAGTAACAGTAGATTATCTGGAGGCTCAATGTGGTGTGTGTGTGTGTGTGTGTGTGTGTGTGTGTGTGTGTGTGTAAAGGCACCAGTGAGATGACCAGCAATCAATCTGACTGGTGCCACAGAGAAACACAGATCTTTTTGTACTTCTTTACCTGTGAGAAACATGTCCTCACTTTCCAGACAAGCCCTCAGTCGTCCAAACGTCCTCACTATGCTGTCCAAGCATGTTCTCACTAACGTGTTCAGATGTGTCTTCAGTGTCTAAACACGTTCTCACCTTTCAAACACTGTCCAAATATGTCCTCACTGTCTATAAATGTTCTCATTGTGCACACAAGTATTCGGTGTCCAAACATGTCCTCACTGTCCAATTATGTCCCTGCTTTCCTAAAATGTCTTCAGTGTCCAAATGTCCTTATTTACCAAGCATTTCGCCATTGTCCCAAATTGTTCTCACTTTTCTTTCCTCGAACACCTTATTGTCTGAACATGTCCCATCTTTTCCAAAACATCATGATTGCTCAAGCTTGTTCTGATGGTCTAGAAATGTCCTCACTTTCAAACTCATAAAGACAGAAGTGCCAGACTCTCTCACACAGACAGACACACACACACACACACACACACACACAGACTGCATGGACCACTTCAACGTGTCCAGTGTGGAGAAGAGTTTCACTCCAAAATGAAAGCTGCTGTTCGAAGTAATTGGAAAGTGAGAACAAAATACTTTTTGATTTCTTGAAATCCACTGACAGAATGAAAACACTTTTTCCCACATGCTGAACTTGATTTAATTACATTTTTCAGTAGAAACTGTCTGTAATGGAACATTTGCACTTCTTTGATATGAAATGTACTGAGTTTGTATGTTTGGTTCAGTTGTAGAAATTAGTGTGAGCACATGTTCTGTCTTTGTTTTTCTGTGGTCAGTGCGGGGTGGAGAACATCAGGAGAGCGGAGTCGCTGAATGGGAACCCTCTCTTTATGAAGGTACGTCTAACACACTCAACTCATGTCTACAGACATATACACATGTACTGTATGTAACTATAACAACATTTAAACAAAGGCATCACTTTTGATGAGAAATAGGTAGTGTACAGGAGTTAAGGAAAGGAGAAATAAAAAAGGAGGGAACACAGTAGGAAGACAGGCAGGGCTGTAATAATAGAAAAGGAGACAGCAGCAGAAGGTTGTGTGAAGTAAGTGAACTCCAGGCAGGTGGTCAATAAATGGATTCCTCCTTCCTACCTTCTCCCTTCCCCTGTTCTGTTCCTTGTCTCCTTTCTTCTTTACATCCCATCTTCCTTTCCTGTCTCACCTCCCTCCTTCCCTCCATCCTCAACCCTGCAACCTCTCTCACAACAGGCAACTCCTCCAGCTGTAACAGCCTTGCTCTGTGTGTGTGTGTGAGTGTGTGCATGTGCACGTACAAGGTTTATTAAAGGAAGGGTGCAGATCAATGGGAACCTTTAGAGCTGACTACAGTAGAACTGAACCGCCCGGCTGGCTGGCTGGTCAAACCCGCCACGCTCAGAGACCCCTCGCCAAGTCTCTGAGTGCGTGTGTGTGTGTTAGTGTATAAATCAATATCCAGAGGACGATTAGTTGGTAGTTACTGAAGGATGGTTTCCTCCGTGTGGTTTTAGTTTCTCAGTGAGCTGCATCATTGTGCTGCCGTCTGAAAGCAGCAGCCACCAGAAAATAAAGAAAAATACATTTATCACAATTTTCACTGCAGAGCCTGGCTCTTCAGTTTTTGATTTATCCTCCCTCAGATTGCTAAATCATATGGTTTACTTTAACTTACTCTTTTCAATCTACAATTTTAACATTCCTCCTTAAAGTTTCACAAATTTTTATACACAGTCCTTTGTGATAACAAGACTGGTCAAACCCAGGTTAGCGCTGTACATCAATTACTTGACTTTATGCTACACTAAGCTAATTGTCTTTTTGCTGTAGTGGCATAGGCCATGTAGGCCAGGGGTGGCCAACCATCCCTGCATGGGATAGTTGGAAAACGAGCAGGACAGTGGCTCACAAGGTCCAGTGCTGGCAACCCTTATGTGCGCAGTTTCCTAGGGAGCCACCAGCTGGAGGGACATTTAAAATGTCTGCTGCATTATGTCCATAATTGTTCTTGCTTTCCAAACACTGTCCAAAAACATTCAATTATGTTGCCCACAGTCTTACAGATACTAGTGCATCTAAAACAATAGAATATTGTGAAGAAGTTGTCTTTTGGTAGTTTTATCCTATGTTGTAGATTCATTACACAAACTCAAGAGCCTATAAGTTGTTGTCGTAGCATCTTGCTAGTGGCAGATCCTCAACCCATGGCTGCATTACACTGAGAAATGTGGTAGTGTGGTTTGTTTTAGTTGTGTTAAAGCTGCAAACAATGTGTAAATAATGAACAAAACGTTAAGGGTCTTTGTTGTTGCTGTGGATCAGCACCATGGACAGCGCCCTCCACGAATGCCTCCAGGTTTGAGGAGATGGCTGTGTCTTCTGAAAAAGGCCACTTTCTGCGTATCAATGACATAAACTTTGTCACCACCCCAGTCCGTGGGGGTCGGTATGAGCTGTCTCCGGACGTGTGCATGCAGCCCAAAACTTTGTGTTCGCACCTACCGTCTGCAGCCCTAGTGCACAGACTGCACATGTGCCAGAAAAGAAAAAAAAAGCCGCTGGTCTCATATGTCGAACTTATGTAACATTTATTTCAAAGGTCTTGTTGAAGCAGTGACACATAGGGTTTAATTTATTTCACTTTGCCCCCACTGTTAAATACAACAAATAGATGAGTGCTTTGACTCACTACTGTTCCACGTGTGGAACGTGTCTGTGTGTATATCCCCAATTTAAGTGTGAATAGAGACGTGGGTGAGTCTGTAGTGTGAGTAAGGATCTGAGGATCAGAGGGCAAGTGGCTACTATGAACTGTTCTTAAAGTTTCAAGCATTTATCTCTAAATTATCTTGTCAAGTGATGTAGAGTCTTCAAAAGCACAGACAAACAGTAACCTTAACAAGAAAGTGAATGCAAAATTTCCCAAAATAAATGGCCTAATACCATACTACGAACTATTCCTTTATCACAGGTAGTGTTTTTATTCACTACTTACTTCCAATTGCTTCACCTAAACATATCATTTGAGTTGATGGGAGACTTTTAATGTGAATATGCAGGAAGTGTTGGGTGTCACCAACCACTTCACTTTAAAATCAGCAATGTAAAAGCAATATGAAATCATTTGTGAATAAAAACAGTATTTGCATAGTCGGTAGGAGTGTGAAGGAGAAAATTAAATTGTAACTCAGTGTTTTTAGTTCGACCCTCTTACTGACAGAGAAACAACAATTTATCTCTCTCTCTCTCTCTCGCTCTTTCTCAATATTGAATGTATGTTGTTCGTCCTGTGCAGGCGCTGGCGGACCTGGTTCATTCCCACCTGAAGTCCAACGAGCCGTGCTCGCGCCAGCTGACCCTTCGCTGCCCGCTTTGCACCAACCCCACCTGTGGAGAGACCAAGGCCTTCTTCGCCAACCAGAAACTCTCATAGAAACTAAATGCACGCATACACAAACGCACACGCTCTGATGCCCTGATACACTGAATCCTGCAGCAAGGCTACCTGTGAAGAAACCCAAGGCCTTCTTCAGTAGACAGAAGCTTCATACACGCACAGAAAACATCCAGTTTCCCCAGCAAGAGTGTCAGTTACACAGGAAACGTGACATCAAGAAATGTGTTTCTGCAAATCCACTTTGTCCTTCATTTCATGGCACCTGCTTGTCAGACAGGAGGAGCTGTTAGTTTTGGTCTTTTCATAGAATTTGTTCAAGAAAAGGATTGAGTATCACAAAGTTTATTCTTTAAATGGGCCAAAGTCCACTCAACACTGGACAGATTCATAATGTTAAGTGCAAATTCAATTCAAATCGATGATTGATTGATTGATCATCAAATATAAAATTTACCTTCTAACGCTAAAATCTACCATTAAAACTCACTTCAGATTACGTGAATATTCTTGATTTGATAAAAACCTCACACCGCACAGATGAAAACAAACGCCCTCGTAACGATTGGCAGATACTATTTGATGAAAGTCTGCTCATATCACATCAAAGCTAAAGGAAAAAGCCTACTTGGACTATTTTATCTTTCTCAGTTTTTTTAGATTGCAGTTCCCTTGCTTACATTCCATTTGCTTAAACCCCTGCAAACCCCCATGAGAGACCCTGTTTCTCTTCTCGCTGGTGCTTAGTGAAATCGGCTACGACGGGGACGACGGCACACACACGGGATCTGATTGGTTAAACTTCTATTTCGCATCCCACCTGTCACTTCACGCCACTAAACCTGCCAGCCAGTAAGCCCCGCCCATTCTGCTGCAATCCCTTCAATGTGATTGGTGGTGGTGGGTCCTGCTCAAAATGCTGCTGCCTCATAGGTGGATACCAGCACTGCTTCAGGAAGTCGAGAGATTACTTTTTCTGCTGTAGAAGTCACGTAGGGAAGGTTGTATAATGTGAAAGTGTTGATGGCTGATGTTGATGAGGTGCTGAGGAGCTTGAAAACCTGATTTCCACAATAAAACAGAATTCAGCCGTAGCCAAATTTAGAAAAAAAAAATGAGCGTCACAAGTTGGGACCTCTCAGGGTGTCATAAAATAATTTTGCCTCTCTGCATCTGCTGATCAAATGAAACGATTTCTTTCACGTATTCAGCATTTAGTTAAAGAGGGTTTTCCTGTTCCGTTACTGTGAACACTCTGTGAACAACGGCTGACAAAAGCATCAAAGATCACAAATACTGGAATTGGCCTTCAGTAACAAAATGCAGTATGTTTTTTTTTTTTTCTTTCTTCAAAGGATACAGCACAGAGAGAAGTAGCATTAATGTGTCAAACATTACATATGTCGAGTGCAGAATAAGACTTTAGTTTCAGTGTTGATTGAATTGTCTGCTGAAGCCTCAATGCAGTTTTATTGTTTTATTGCTGCAGCTAGAGAAAATATCTTGAAGGTCGCTGGTTTGATCCCACCTGCTGCCCCGTTCGCTTGGGATGAGTCTCCCTAATAATGTGTAAATGTCAAAAGTGATACCTTATACTTTCTGTGGGCTCCAACTTGGTCTTTGAACTCTGACCATGTTCTCCCTGTACTGGTTTTGTCCTGTTTTACCATGATAATGTGCCTTTTACACTGGCTAACTAGAATTACTGGACTTTATGTGCTTTATATAAATTTTACGTGTGCTTAACCAAAATGCTGACCGGAAAAATTCACCATGAAATCTGACTTTACATGTTCCAGCTGTGATATGGGCCAATGACAGACCTCTCCTTGTGCTTGAATTCAGAAGAAAAGATCCCAACTACTATTCCAAACCGCTGTAAACTTAACTTTACGAGGTTAGCTAGTGACCCAATGTGCTCAGCCATTCAGCGTGTGACCCCTTCATTCACCATATAGATTTATGTGGGTTCAGGTTGTTATTGCAGATTTCTGACATCAGGGACTGTTGAACTGTTGAGTTAACTGAATAACTGAATACAGTAAATGTGTTCATGTGTCCTGTATAATACATACACAACTGCACTTTACAACACACAGTTCAGAGTTGATCAGTGCTCTTCCATGGGTTTGAGGAAAAAAATTGTTTGGTTTTTGAGAAAAACTTCCCCCAGACTTAGAAAAACTTAAGCTTTTGTGTACTTTATGTCTGCATGCAGACTGAAGTTAATGTTGAAAGTATGTTAAATGTTACTGGCACAAAACCTTTTTACACTGAAACTTGTTTTGTGCTAAGACATGACACAGATGCTGAGTAAATTGATCTAAGCTAGGACAGTGTGGCCGTCACACAGCTTGTTGATTGGTAAGACAAAAGTGTTTCTCTATAAATCAAACTATCACTTCAGTACAACTCTGTTGAAATGGAAAAAGTCCAGTTTGTACATGAATTGCAAAAAAGGTCAGGACACAGCAAGAGGACATGCTAATGTCTGTGACGGGTGGGTTTTTCCTGCACACGTTTTCTAATTTATTTTTTATCATCCTCTGTTTGTTGGTTTGGACTTTTTCTGTGTGTTTAGCGGAAAACGAATTGTGCTGCGCTCGCGCTGGACATATAACAAAGATGCTACATCTTTGTTTTAGCTCCAACGTATTGCTTGTTGTTTGGGATTTATTTATTTTAATTTTATGTATGTGTTTGAGAGACATGGTATTAACAGTGTGATTACACATAACGACAAGTCTTCCTTCAAAATAAAATGCAGAATAAAAAATCCTACATGCCACTGCTGTAAGACTGCAAGAGTGCTGGTGTTGCTTTTTCATGTAAGACCCATATACACTGTGTGATGTTTGGGATATCCAGCATGAACATTGGTGGTTGTCAGTCTTTCCTCCTTCTTTCTCTTTTCCTCCTCTTCCTCTCATCTTCTCTAGTCTTCTATCCTCCCTTAACCTTCCTCCCACCTGTCTTTCCACCTCCTTCACCCTCAATTTTCCCCCTTTTCCAATGTTTTCCTCATCTTCCAGACCCCCCCACACACACACACCTTCCCATTCATTTCAACCCCCCCCCCCTCTCTTTTTTCCCAGCAGTCCCCTGTGGTGTTGCAATCACCTCTGCTGCTGTTGATTAAGCTGAGAGAGATTGGCTGTCCACGACCCAATAACCCCTGAGGGTGCTGGGCTGCACCCCCGCCCCTCCTCTCGCTCATCTGAGCCAGCTACAATCTCTCCTTTCACTTCACCTTTTCTCCTGTCGTCCTTTCTGACCTCCCTTTTTTCCTTTTCATCTCTCCTCTCATGTCTCCTCTCTCTTTCTCATCCGTCTTCATCTTTACACCTGAGATTTTTCATCCTCTCTTACCTTTTCTCCTTTTGTCTCCTTCCTGTTCTCTTTTCTCTGTACTCCACTGCTCTGATTCTCTTGATGTCTGTCTGTGTTTTTTCTCCTCTCTCATTCTTTTTTTTTTCTTTATCTCCTCTCTCTGCAACTCTTCTCACTCATTCACTTACTTCTCTTTTCTCGTCCTTTTTTGACACCTTTCATGCTTTTCACTTGTTTTTCTTTCCTTCCGTGTCCACAGTCCCTCTCTCCCCTCTCTTTTTCCTCAACTCTTCGTGTCCTCTGCTTTTTCCTGGAGTAAGCAGTCTTCTCCTGTCTGTCTTGTTTTGTCTCCTTGCCTCAGCTCCTCATTTTCTTTCCTTTGCTGATGACTCCTTATGAGTCCATCCTCATCACCTTTCCTCCTATGTGAGCTCTTCCATCTTCTCCTGGCCTTGTTTCCTCTCCTTTCATCTCCTCTCTGGAGATCCTCATTTGCTTTCTTTCTGGTTTCTCTCCGACCTCCATCTCTCTTTCTCTCTCTCTCTTTTCAACACCCAAGTCATTCTCCTTTTATTTTAAAAATGTTCTTTCTGCTGTGTTCAGTTTTTGTGTTGGCCCAGCATGTCTGGGGGGGGTGGGGAAGGGCTGTTGAGGACTAAAGGTGTGTGTGTGTGCTGTGGTAACTGCAGGCTGCTAGTAATTGAAAAGCCGGGACGCCAGCGCCTGCAACCCCGTGACCTCCTATTGAGAGAACAGCCATTGATTTCTACAGAGAAATCAAGAGAGAGAGAGCGGGAGGGATAAAGTAAAAGAGAAATTAGAACAAAACTGGGAGAAAGGAGAGAGAAAGAGGACTGAAAGACGAGGGCAGAAAGGAGAGAAGGAAAGTAGCAAAAGTAGACTGGGAAGGATGGAGGAGGCAGACAAACGGAGGAAGAGGGAGCAAATGAAAGATAAATAATGAAATGGCATGTCAAATTAGAAAATGTGAGGTGAAAGTCAGAGAAAGGAGAAGAAAAATTGCGGGAAAAGGAATAGAGAGCCAAAGTCATTGCATCACATCAGGGCTAGTCTGCGTTACTTTTCACTGGCTAGCTAAGTGATGATGACTTCTAGGCTTGATCCTCAGTGCATTGATTTTTTAAATCAGTATTATATTGTTTATATGGACTATTTTAGCTGTTATTTGAATCGGTAAATAGCTTGTCAAAATAATTTTTATATACATGCAACTTTGCAAAGTGTGTCTGGATTTCATGTCAGACTCTTTCATGACTGTTTACTGTATTTTGTGGCTGTGGTGGTAGAGCAGGTTGTCCACTAATTGAAAGGTTGGTGGTTTGATGCCCAGCTCCTGCTGACTCCACATGTCAGACTGCTCTTGGACAGGACACTGAACCCAAGGTGGCTCCCAGTGGACCAGTGTCTCACACGATACCTCCACCAGCATTGGTGTGGGGGTGTTTGAGAGGTAAATTGTCAAACACTTTGATCTGTAAGGCAGAAAAGCACATTAACTATGTCCAGAAATCTGAAATAAAAACACTGAAACCGAATATTATAAGCTTATAACAAGTCAGCTGTACTGGTTGAGGTTGTTTAAATTCCCAGAGATTTTGAATGAATGTAGTCAGAACATGTGTTCACCACAGTAAACATTCTTCTCTGCAGGTTCTGCAATTCAGACATGCTTAAAGTCAGTCACTCTTTGGTTTCCCACACTTTGTCGCCGTTATCAGTAATCTGACCCACAGGTAATAAAAAGACAATGTCACTAGATTAACAGCTGCAGAATGGACCCCCGTTTCCTTGGCAACACAGAGAGCGAGAGGAGCAGGAGGACGGGATAGAGTGATTAAAAGGGGAGAGGAGGAGGAGGAGGAGGGGTAGTTCAGAAGTGCTGAGGTAGATTGATGAGAGGAGATGGATGCTGGGATGATTACATGGAGACAAAACGCAGACAGGAGACGAGACAGAAGAGTGACATGGAGAGAAGAAAAGAATGAGGGGACGAGAGATGTAGAAAGAGCGAAGGTGATGGAGTCATTAAAGACAGAGACAGAGAAAAACAGAGCGATGGACTGATTGATGGATGGATGGGGTGGTTAAAAAGAAGGCAGGGAAAATGAAAAGGTGAAAGGAAAAATGTCAAAAATACAAGGTCAGATGAAACTTTAACATCTCTGTAGGGAAATTAGTTTGCAGCAGTAAATGACAGGGAAACAAGGAAAAGCACAGAATAAGAAGACATGTTGCCCCTTGAGAAATGACAGGGAGGTAAAATCTGCAAGGTTGGAGCAATTCCCTGTGTAAATTCCCAAAGTTGTGTAAATCTTGGGATGACCAGGAGGTCATACATTCAAAAAATTATTAAGAAATAACTAGGAAGGCCTTCTGTACATGGTTAAGACCATTGTGATTTCTTTATTGATTTTTTTTTCTTCTTTTGTACATAGAGTGGAACAACATTAATTCTCCAAAAATCTCCTTCATGTTTGATCATCGTTTTATTCCACACCACAAGTTTTCAGTCACTTCTCTTTTTCTGTTCCAAACAAATGTAAAAATAAAAATGCATCATTGGATTTTTGATTACTGTTGGACAACAATGAAAGAAAACAGTAAAAAAATACAATAAAAAAGAAAGTTCAGCAAACAGAAAAGGATGAAACACTGCGTTAGATAATGGTTTTGGCAGGAGAGTGTGTGATTTTGTTTGAATAATCCAGTGAACACCTATTTAGCTCGGGAGCCTGCTGTGAAGCCTTTAGATGCCTGCAGTGAATTTAAAAGCAGACCAATTATAATTTGTTAAAAAAGTGACATCATGAATCAGTCAGTCTGACCTTTGACCCTCAATGTTGTGATTTTATCTAATTTGCTCTATCGAGCCCCTAAGGTCCTGAAAGATACATAATACTTTTTTATACTTAATACTTCTTAAATTGTCCCAATTGAGTTTCTGCGCAAGTTATTATTATGTTTCGGTAAGTCATTGACTTTGGTGGAAGACTGTACTGAAAGTGCTCTGTTGTCCCTTAACTAACACTGTATGGACTATAATACAAATACAATATGCTGAAGGATTTATTATGACTTTTGGTCAAAATTGTTGATCTTAAGTAAAATAACTAATTGAAGTAAAAGTAGTAAAATAAGTTGGCGAGTGTAATTTGCTATTTTTCTTTAAAATTTTCTTAACATGTTAAAATAGAAAAACATTTGTTTTTCTTCTTTACTTTTCATTTTGTTCATTGGCCCATTTGTTCTCTCACTTTTGTTGTGGCTAAAATGTTCTACTTTTTTACGCAAAGGTAATTAAAGCCAAAGAAAATAATTTCTTGTCCAATATAGACTGAAATCTACCTGGTAATAACTACACTCTACACAGTCCCTCTTATTAAGAGTACAAACTATTTTTTATGTGGACAGTTGTTTATGTTGCATTTAACTGTCACCATCGTGAGAATGCCTGCTGTCCAGATTAGCTGACAAACTTACTAGCTAACTGTAGCTCAGGGGAAAACATCATGATGCGTTGTCATAAAGATGCTAATGCTTCTCCCTCTAAAACAGATTTTAACTAAGGCAAGTTTTTCTATCAGCAGGTCAAAGGTCATACTAATATGAGATGCAACGCAAAGTTTTCTGGTATAGCATACAGTATACAAAATGAAATGAGAGCATGATAATAATAAGGCTGATAATCACAACGCATTACACGGCTAGCTAATTGTAAATATACTCATGCATAAAATCTGGACTATAGCACGGCTGTGGATAATGTAGCACTGATGCTAGCAAACACAGGAAATGACATCAAAATACAGGTTTAAAAAAATGATGCCTGAAAATAAAAGGAAATGTGGTGGGATTTAAAACCTGAACAAATAAGCCGGTATTATTCTGGTCTGAAACAAATAAATTTTGGCATCATTCCAGCAATGTTCCGTATCCCAAAACTAAGGGGAACAATGACCCCATAAAAGAAAGAAGCAGAGACCAAAAAACAAAATAAACCCCTCAGTATTTGGCAGATTGAATGGAGAGAAAACAGTAATACATCAACAAGAAAGAGCATAGAAGAAGACAAGCATTTTTAATTTTTGGTTTTAGCGCACCTTTTTAACTGTTACCAAAAAAAAAAAAAAAAAAATCACAACTTCAAAATGTATGTCCACATTTGTTTCAGTTTAAAGTTACAGTTACCAAAAAAAAGGTTAGAAGAGCAAGTGAATAATTTATGACATACACTATTATAACATTGTCCTACCACTAGTGTCTATGAGGTATATCTGCAACAGTTTGGTAAAGAGAGCACGGTCTGCGCACGACACTCACAAGTTTGTCTCCATGTTCTTTCATCGTTTAAAGCTTTGTGACCATTTGAAGAAAAGAGAGGAAACAGGATGACGAAAAGGGAACGAGCTGTATTTCCACCAAATATGGTTCACAATTTAGTTATTTTAGTTTAAATACTTAATGTTTGTTTTGATGGTTGTGCAGTCCCAGAAAAAAGATCATACTGTATATCACTAAATTATTAATTCAAGCTTTGTTTTTTGGTAAAAACAAATTTCATCATGTACATTTTGTACATTATGTATGTATGTATTATAATGTCAATCAAACAAATCAACTCATAATCCCATGAAAATATTCTCATGCTGACATCCTAAACTAGTTTATAACAGTCAAGACAACATTTACTATGTTGCTGCCATGGTTATAAGATCAAAACATAATTAAATACTATGGAAAGATGATTATATAAATCAGTGCTTTCTTGTCCTCACAGTATTTCATTATTCTGTGGTGTCGAAAATACAAGCATAAGCTTATGTAAAAATAGGTTAATAGAAATCTTAATAACTATTACTATAATAACTATACTGATTTTTGTGTCTTTGACTTTCCGTATCTACGGAAGGCCTACGGACATTTTTCTAACTTCCTTTAGAATGATCCCATATGTTGAATACTGCTCATCAGCTCCTCAGACCTTCAAACAAACATGAGAATATTCAAATGCAATTTAAGTCAACTTCTTCAACTCAACTCCGTTTTTCAGTCAGTGTAGCTGCAGTCTCATCATCTTAGAACTGATGATTACAACTGGGCCACAAAGAGCAGAAAAAGTAGACATTTCCTGTGGAAACTGAGCTCAGGTAAAAAAAGAGATAAATAAAAAACAAAGAGACAGTAAAACCAGTGGGTCAAACAGAGCAGGAAGCCTTTGGTATTTACTCTGGGTTTCTTTGCAGTGATTGTTTTGCAAAGCTCCAAGAGCAGAGAGGAAACTCAGGTGCCTGATGCGACAGCAGCACCGGCGCTGAGGTATTTATTTTTCACAGAATACAAAGTTTATAGCACAACAGAGAGGTCTAGACTTCGCTTTGGTTCAAGCAAGGCACTCATCCATGGTTATCTCATACTTTGCAACAAAAGCACTATCTGCATCTTTGTGTTTGAAGTGGCCCAGTTTGGAAAACCCTAAACCTAAGTGTGAAAAGTCTGAAAATTAGCGTAACCCCCAGTTCTAACTAGAACAAGCCAAAGATATGTTCCCCCTATCATTTGGCCTCTTTGGTTGATTTTAAGCCAAATGACTGTAAGAAAGAAAACACAATGGCACAGTTGGATGTATAGGTCCTAGACACCTAATCCTATAGATACATATTGCTGCTGTTATGAAAGAAAAATTTTGCTGTTTAATTAACTGTGTCAAAATGACTACACAGACAGATTTTTGATTTGTGTTTGGGGTATATTTTGCAATGAAACACAATGTGAGGACTGACTGTCCATTTGGGATGATCTGTAAGGTTATCTTATTTATCTTGTATAATGTAATTTAAATAACTATAATATTTCATTTTCAGTATCAAAAAAATATTTTTTAGTCAAGCTTGCATTGTGGCTCTATGGATGTCACTGTCAGTTGGTCCACTGGTTGTTTGATCGCCACTTTGGTCTAGATTAAAGTATCTAAAGACTGTCCCAACAATAAAAGATGTAATTTGGTAATGATATTCAAGCTTTTCATTAGGTCAATTCTTTACTTTGACCCACAAATCTAATGGCATTCCTATTATCCTCAGCTAGACTTTGTGTTACTTTCAAAGCAGTGTTGCATCAGTGTGGTTGCTATGCAGCACAAAGTTGGTAACAGCTAGTCGTCTAATTATTGTTAGCAAGATAAGAATGTTGGAATCTTGTGGGAAATAAAAATAGCCCAGAGAGAGCTTGCTGTCCGTGAAGAACAAATGTCTAAACAGGACACCAAGAGATTCATCTTCACTCAAAAAAATGAAACTTAAACTAAAGGTTGCACATAAACGAGTTATGTAAGTTGAACATAACTCAGTCAAGTTTATCTAACTTAACACTTAGATAAACTATTAAGTTAGATAAAGTTAATAGTTGGAGAAACTTCACAATTTTAAGTTTATCTAACTATTAACTTTATCTAACTTAATAGTTTATCTAAGTGTTAAGTTAGATCAACTTATCTGAGTTATGTTTAAGCTACATTCAGTTACGTGCAACCTCTTGTTTAGGTTTAATTTTTTTGTGTGTTCACATTCAAGACCTTAAATCTAGTTTTCTTGATGTGTTGTGTTTTTGCTGGTGTTAGCACCACCTAAAAACTAGGCTTTATGAATCAGCAACTTTCATATTTCAGTGCAAAACAGAAATTTTAGGATTTTAACTATTTCTGAAGGTGTCATTATGCGTCACTACGTCATGGTTCGTTTGAAGCATATTAAAACTTGTGGGAGTTTTCCAGTTAAATCTATAATCTATGTAGCCTGTATGTTTTTCTGTCATCCAACCCAACCTCATGCTACACCTGCCTCTTTTGTCTTCACACCTTCACACAAACCTTCAGTTTTTTGAGGAGAAAAGACAAGGCAAGGCCAAGAGATACAGGGGGAAATGAGAGGAAGAGAGAGAAAAAACAGAATAAAAAAGACGGCAAAATGTGGCATCATCATTAAGAGAAAGCACAGAAGCATGGAGCTGAGCGCAGACCGTACTGAAGAGGAAAAAAATCTTTGGTTTCTTTGGTTTTATCAACACGATTAAAAGGACAAATGGAAAGTCAGTGAGGTAGCCTCTCTGGTTCTCACTATTGACATAGAAAGTTCTTCTTTTTACACACACACACACACAAAGTCAGTCTTGGAAGCAGCTAGCTCTAAGGGACTCCTCAATTTTCCTTCCTAGCGAGTGAAACAAGTCGGTGTGCATTCACGCAGTCACACCCACTGAAATCTTCATAACAAATGGGCAACACAGCAGATATTGAACTGTAGAGGTGGTGTGCGTTAACATCACGTCCTGTTTGCAGTAACCTGGATAAACTCTTATCCTGACACTGAGAATCTTAGGAAATTTGGAACATCACATCTTTATGTTCAGCTCAATGTGTTTCCATTATCTTTAAGAGGAAATGTTTAAGAGTAGGTTTTGTTTTGACCAGAAATCCATAATAATATAATAGGCATATGCTAAGCTAACTAAATAATAAAAAAGGATTTTGTAATGATAAAATGTATACTTATTAGGTTGTTAGAAGTCTAATAACTTCTATTGTAATGAAATCGTGGTAAAATGGGACCAGGATCAAAAGATAGTGAAATAAAGTGTTGGTGCATTAATAAGTCAAAAAAATGGGAATTGTTACATTTCTTCTTTAAAATATGTGATGTGCACCAGAAAATTTGAAAAAACTTTTTTAAATCATGTCCTCTTAGGAGCTTTTTAATGTTTTTACATTATTTTACCCATGTCATCTATGGCCTTCTATATATGCTGTGAGAGCAGTTTTGATAGCGTATAATTGTGTTTCTCTGATGTTTGAGACATGAAACCAATAATCTTGCTCTGACAAACCACAGAGAGCTTGCTTTACATAGAGTGATCTTCTGTCACACATGTGTATAATGTGTGTAATTTTACAGTGTAAATGTGTGAATAAGAATTTAACCAGGGTATAAGCTGTGTGGATGTAAACACACAGTTTATTGGCCTCTCAAGGATTCCAGTTATCTTTGGTGAGTCAGTTTATATCCTGTGTGACCCTTACTTCACCTGATCAAGGGTTACTAGAACATCAGTCTGAAATTCATTGCTTGTTCAACAATGGTCAGTTGGATGCGACAAAAAAAAAGAAAACGTAGCATAAAAATCACAAGAAGTAAAATAAAAACAGATGCAGTGCTCATCATTCGTTGGCTATTATTTGTCATAGAATTTGGTTTCATTACTGGGACATAAAACTAGATTGGCTAGAGAGTGAAAGCAAGTGTTGACATTCAGTAGTACACAATTCTAATCTGACATCCCTACATTGTTCTGTCATTAAGTCTAAACATTCATAAAACAGCATTTCATTTGCTTTTTAAAGTAAAGCTAACTAAGAATAAATTAACAGGCCTGGCATAAGCACTGCATCTTTGATGCAACTAACATTCTTAAATACTCATAAATATTCATCAAAAACAATTATCTCTAATTAAATAACAAATTATTATTAAGTACAAAACTAGTGTGTTCTAAAACACCTCATAAATAAATACAGCATAGAACAGAAAGTAAAGAGAACATACAATGTAAACTTTGGCAAAGCTAATCAATCATCAAGGGAAAAGGGTTCAGAGGGAGATTTGGCAACAAAATTTGTTCGCTTAAAATAATTCACAATTAAAACAAAAATATAAATTACATTAAATTTAGAAAAATCACATATTGCAAAAAACCTAGGAAGGAACATAGTGATAGTAGTAGTAGACACATAAGTATTGGCAAATAAGTACTTTAAAACAAATGAAAACCTCTTTGGGGTGGTTTTTGGTTTCATACCCTTTTTTTCTTTTTTTGGTTTGGCAGGTTTAGCCTGTGTTACATCCAGACAGAACTGCAAGTGGGAATGGAAAATGGCCACCACCCCCTGAGCCAGAAGCCACACCCCTCCATTAGGTATGGTCAGCACAATGGGAGGGTCAGGTGGGTGGAGGTTTTCTTTGGACTAGAAGCGTTACATACAGAAAGATAGAGAGAAAACTAAAGATAAAGCTATTTGACCGATATTTTAGCAGTTTCTCTCAGCGGTTGTTGACTTAGCGTTTTTTGGTTTTGTTTCACTTATTGTTGTTGTACATATGGAGCAGCAGCATAGTTCCTCCCCCCTAAAGAACAAACTAATGTGGCCTTGTTAGCTATGGACAGTAATCAAGTCCACGCATCAGTCTCTCTGTCAGATGCGTCCCTCCAGCATCACTTTAATAAACTGGTGTAAAATGGCAAATGTAACACAAACTCGACTGAGTACTTTTGTTTGGATTGTCCCAGATTGGTCTGGAAGGTAAGCGAAGAAGCCTACTTGTTATTTGATGCCATTGTAAAGCTGTCTGATTTTGCAGTGATTGTTTTATGGTCTCTTTTCCCACTTAATATTTCTTTATTTGTAGATTAATGTCACTGCTGGTAAAGGATTCAAATGAAACAAGAAGCCTGTCTGCTTCAGCTGGTTTATACTAGATTTGGGACTAAGGACAGTAAAGACTTGGAGATGATGAGTTAAACAACACTGAGTGGTTGAATGCATGAATCATTGTAGATCACAGATCCACGATGTTAAATGAATGTGTAGAAAAGAAAAGGTGTCAGTGTGCTACTGTTTGTACAGCAGAAAATCTTTGGTATGTTCTGTATGTTTCACATAGCATTATATTGTCACTCTCCGCAGTAGGAAGCTTGTCAAACAACAGCAAACTCTGAACGTGAACAGGTGGCCCATTCGAATCACCACCCTGGGTTGAATAAAGACAACTTCTTCGCATCTGAGTAACATTCAACAGCTATTTGTTAAAGCTGTTCTCGATGCACAAAGCCGCTTTCAGCTTGACTGGGAGAAGCAGGGAGACAAATAATAAACCACCCCTGTACTGTTGTCTGACAGCTTTTGTTACTACTACTGGAGAGTGTTGGAGGTAGACTTTGTCCTGTGGAGCAGGTCATGACTTGTGGTGAAAAAAAGAAACAGAAAAACTGTATTTCGGGGAAACATGGTTATGGTCAAATTTGTGGGTGCTACAGATTCGTTATGATGGCTGGATGCTGAATTGACAACCAAAATACCCCATTTTTACAAGTTACGCTAGACACTCACTATTTATCAAGCTAGCAAGCGGAATATTAGACAGGCCAAATCAGCTTGATTTAGCTTACATGCTAAGTTTGAACATGTGTAACTGATGTAGTGGAGAAATATTTTGTGGAAAAAATTAACTCACCATTCCCAACATGGATGTACATCATGCTGCAACAGTGTACATCCCAGTTAGCGAAAACTGAGATTTCTTTAGGGGGGGAGGAGAGTTGCTACTGGAGTTAACGGTGAATCTTTGGTTTGTTAGCTGATGAGGTTTCTGTTGTTCTTTAAACCATTTTTTACTTTGAAAAACTGCATAGGCACACGTTAAAGACACTCCTCAACTGTGAGAGACACATTAATGTTTTGCCTTTTTGGGGGTTGGAGGAAAGAACATGGTCGACAGCATCCTCCATTCCTTCCTTCCCGCCTTCCCGTGTGGTTTTACTTATTTCAGTCCCCAGCTTGCTTCCCCTTTAAGATGGCCTGACGCAGCATCAGGCAGAACAAAGCTACTTCTCCGCTCCCATGATGTCATCCATCCTTCTATTCTCCATTGTTCTCCACATCGTCATCATCCTCCATCCACAACATCATCGCCGCCACTCTTTTTTTGTTTTTTTGTTTTTAATTTTTTGTTATTTTTTCATAATAATCTTCCATCTTCAGTTATTTTTTTCCGTTTGTTGGAACAGTTAGGTGCAGAAAAAGTTCTCTTTGGTTTCAATTTGTCAATAAATAGAAAAAGTCTCAAGTGTCCATTTTTTATTTTAAATTGTTCTCAAAGCCTTTGGCTTGCCTCTAACCAGGCCGAGACTCAGCCTGCGTTTTCTAAAGAGCAGGGGCTGCTGACTGACGCCTTTCCTTTGGTTTTCTTTCTTTTTTTGGTTTGATAGCTTGAGTGAGAAGTGAATGATGAGGTGCTAAAGGTAAAGGCAGTTAAAACAGAATAGGAGTTGGTGGCGGTTGAGGTTTTGTGGGTGTGTTGTTATTTACATGATGTGTAAAGGCTGTACAGTGTGACTGTATCAATCTCAACTCTTTACTGAGCATCCAACTCTCCTATGCTGCAAACAAATTCCATCTAGTGATTTGTTCTGCAAATCAGATTTTTTTTTTCCAGCAAATTTGGTTTCACAGCTGTGACTATGAAGCTGACTTAACATTTGTTTGCAGCATTAAGACATGTCCCCAGGCCACTGACCATATGGAAGAGATGAACCAACCAGGCATCGTCTTTAGATTGTCCTCTTTAACTATTACAAAGGCCCTGATCCGCCTGGACAGTTCGCCCCACACTGGTTCAGACAGTTCACTGGTTCTGTTTGCTGTTGTGTTCTTATTTTGACACGGGGGAAGTTTGTGGTTTGTGTTTTGGGATATCTGTAATAGCAATTGAACGCTTCCAAAAAGCATCTTAGTTCTAGACCTGGATTTAAACCAAAAGGTATATTCTGAGCAGGTTCTAACTAAGAACCACTTTCGTGGTCAGAATATTTGTGAAGTAAGCACAAACTCTGGAAATGGAATCTGGAAAAACTTGTTAGTACTTTTTGAAGATGTTTTGCTTAAGGTAAGGTACAATGTTTTAGTTTTGATCATACTGACCAAATGCTTTAAACTGAACTCTATTTCCAACACTGGAATAAGAGACAAATCTGGTGACTTTCCAAAACAAACAATCTGACGCACCTATTTTACACAGTGATTGGCCAGGTGTGCTTAGTAGACCTTTCAGGAGAGACTGTCCAAGTATTGTGCACCATTATCACCCATTATTCATCAAACCTCACCTCTCTCTATTAATGAGGTCATTTGGAAGAGGAATAAACACCTTTGCCTTGATGCAGTTGGACAACACATTTGAAGCTTATTGAGGCTTTAAGTGTCAAAACACCTCTTGCTTTGTGCTTTCGTGCTCATTTCACAGCAGTTTGGTAGAAATGCTGATGTATTGAAAGCCCAGTACTGTCTTCATTAAACATGGGCTATGTTGATCTGTCAGTGAGAGTCAAACACAAACTACACTTTTGTGTTTTCCATTTCTAAGATACAGATAAAACCTTTTGTTTTTGTGTAAATCCAGGCTGCAATTGGTGTTTAGTTGCACCAGTTTTTAGCAGTGTAAATACCATCTTTGTTCCAACTGATAACAAAGATTGTGCTAATGCTAAAATGCTCGGTGGAAAGCGTAGTCATGATAGACGAGTTAATGTGTTGAAAAGAAACGAAGGGTGAGTGAAGAAAGGGTAAACTGGAGCTTAGCTTTGGTTTAACTGACAACATTTGGGTCAGGGTGGGAATTCAGGAAAACATTCTCAAAATGACTCTTTAAAGTTCTGTGTGTGTTTCTGGAAAGCATGCTGCTTTGCTACGTGGATGTTTGTACATTTGTACATTATGGTGGGTAGCGAATGCCGAATGGCTTTCAGCCACTGTTTAGAAAAAAATGGCATCCTGAGTTTTCTAAGATGTGAAGACCACTCGGCTTAGCAGAGAGCCCCGGTTCTATTGCAAAGAAAATGTGCTTCAAGATTGTGCTCACATACATATTATATATTCATATTTTAACACTTCACAGACTGTTAAGTGTGTTGAGTAAGCTTGTAGTTCTACATGTTGGCTCAAATGAGGAAGGTTGCATGTACCATGACGGATGTTTGTATATGTTTGTAGATGTGTGTGTTTGTGCTTGCATAATTTGCCATTTCCTATCTTTACGAATCCTCACTGCCCACTTTAAAGAGTCAAAATATTACATGTTGCTGTTTTTCTTTGGTAAAAATGAAGAGTTTTGTCCAAAAAGTGACAGAAATCTTACTGTTTTGTGACTGAATGTTGATTAAAATTTGCTATTATTTAAGAAAATAGTAATCTATCTACCACCTGTATACCACCTAAAATACTGTATAGATATATATGCCAGAGATTAACTTCAGATACCTATTTCCTTTTTAAAAATGAATTAGTACTGTTTGAGGGCCATCACTTTCTGATCTGTTAGTGTTTGACCTAATGGTAGATGGAGGCTGCATGGCCAAATTATCACCTTGCCATTAATTTGCCAGTGTTTAAATGAATCAGTTTGTTGAACAAAACGGTGCCCATCAGTCTACTGAGTCATTGTATATTTGACTAAATATTCTTGACACAAGAGTCCAAGACCATCCAAGCTAATCACTGGTCCTTATGTTAAGAGTTTTTAGTCAAACCACAATTACCAGGGTCCAGAGTTAACCCTTATGCTCAGTTATCTCAGTCAAGTGATACAGTTTCTCTTGGCTGTCTTTGGTTTGGTTAAGAAAAAGAAGATTTAATCTGTAATTACCCTCTGCTGCAGAAGCAGATCTTCCTTTCAATTAGCTAACAGAAGCTTTCTAAATTTTGCTGTGAAATCCCCAAAATCCAACATCTCAGTCTGAAAGTCTTTAACCCTAACCCCAACTGACGTATCATTGCTGTCTTTGGACATTTGAGGGTCAAGATACTGCAAAATTCTGCAAAGAATTTAATCTTATCCCAGAGCTTCTAGCACATTCTGCAGTCATAAAGCTTTCATTTCTTTCTTATTTGGTTGGTTCCAAGTGTATATTGCATAATAGAAAACATACAACGTCTTCTAGTCTTTGGTATTTGGGCTATTGTGTAAGCTTATGTTCTACAGGAGACATCAGCAGTTACAGCCTTTGATTCAAAGTTTTCTCCCCCAAGTGAGGTTTTACAGGTGAGTTTACCCTTAAGCTTTTTTATGGATTTATGTTGAATTTGAAAAAGGCGGTTTGGCTAAAAACAAGTCGTAGCAGTGAGCAGCCCCTCTCTCAGTTTGTCACCCTTGACAAAAGCAAAAACAAAACAAAACAAACAAAAAAAAAGAAGTAAAAAGTTTGGTTTTCTTCCTCGCTTTGACCCGACGAAACCTCAACCCAAACCCACAAACCATCCATCCCTCCCCATATCTTCACCATCCACACCCCACCCAAGACCCTACCCTCCCAACCCTCCCATGCCCTCTTCGCTATATATTATCACGCTTTGGTACAAGTGCTGGACGCTGAGGATTGGGCGCCAGGGCTGGCTCCATCGTCTGTCCATTTGTCCAGGCTCCGACGGCGGGCGTTCATGAAGAAGTTGCTGACGGTGGACAGTTCGAGACCCAGCTGTTGCGAGATGGTGACCTGCATCTCCTTGGAAGGCCGCTTATTCTCCTTGAAGATAGCAAGCAGGGTGCGCCGCTGCAAGTCGGTGAAGACCAGCCGCGACTTCTTTGGTGTATTGTTGCGCTCCTTTCCAGTGTCTTGCTCCTTCCGTTTGCACGCTGCGAGGATGAGGAGAATGAATAGGCAAGAGAAGAAGTGGGAAAGAGAGGAATTGGGAAAGAAGAGAAGACACAGGTAAAAAAGTTAGTGTTTGCATTTGAACAACAGTATAAAGCAGTGTGTAGAGCAACCTCTTTTGGTTTTTGTCAGTCCAGATCATTCTAGATCTATAAGTGTTCTTCCTCTTCTTAAAAATTTCGAGGAAGAGAAGGTCTCCAAATAATAATTTTTTTCTCATCATCACTGTTCATTAATCTCCAACTATGCATTTATTATATAATAAGATATATTTATTGTGTTCCTATTTTTTCTCATACGAGGCACTGTTATCTCTTTGGGTTCAACATACTGATTGATTAGGGTAGAAAAGAATGTTTGTATCTGTTGGTTCAATGTCATCAAAGTTCTTTCAACCTGAAACTTGTTCAGATTTCGTACACCGAAAAGACGTTGACTTTTCTTGCACAGCATGTTTGTATTTTGCTCAAATGACAGTTTGTTGTCAATTATGGTGCCCAAGTATTTAAGAGACACATATCTTTAGTTTTAGTTATATTCAACTCAAGGAGGAATTCGGAGCACCATTTTAAAAATTCATCCACCACAGTACCATGAGACGATTTGTCATTGTTCAGCAGGGTGACTAACAAAATATGACAGTTTTAAAACCTGCTGATACAGTCATTGGTGTATAAGATGCAACAGGCCTATAATCATTCAGTGACTTGAGGTGGGAGAGCTTAGCAATGGGGACCACAGTCGATCGTTTCCATAATGTCAGCATCCTCTGCTGGGTTTGACAATGTATGTAAAAATTTAACCAAGCTGCTCAGCACAATTTGTATAATATACGATTTGTAATAAATTTGCTCTGAACAATGCTGTGATTATGTGGTCAAAATATACAGACTGACCCTTTGAAAAGCACACATCACACAAGTCACTTTTTTATGATCAAATAAAACATATATTACAAAAACAATAAAATAACACTTCCTTTAATGCGTCTGCTGCTCTGTCTTTGTCAGTCAGTGAGGAGGAGGAGGCAGAGGAGGTCTTGGTGCATTTGATTTGATTACCTCTCTCAATTAAGTATGCACGAGTCAGAGCCCGGCTGATCAATATGAATCAGGTTAAAGACTCAATTCAGTAACAAAACTATTATGTAAGGGGTAGCTATCCCCGCTGCAAACACACACACACACACTCTCAGTCTCTTGTCACAGCCTTTAACGACCTGACGGCGGATGCAAATGAAGGAATTTTGTCTTGCTGTCTTCTCTCATGGCCCTGTAGCTTTAATAAGTGTGCACGGTGACAACAGCTACAGTATATGATGTTTACACTGAGATGGAAATATTCTTTCCACCTTTTTAGACACATTTCATTGTTTGGTATGTTTGAAAATCTTGGTATCTACCCTGGAATTTTCAAATAAAGCACTGATGAAAGCATTATGGGTATGAAGAAGACCATTTGAAATCAGAACTGATTGAGTCACTGTATATAAGAATAACATGGAGAGATAAATCACTCAAATCACTGAGTGTTACTGAAATGAAGTGAATATTACAGTGTCAGGAGTCAAACTGTTGTAATACAATATGCTACTGACAGGTGGCACTATTGATCTCTGAATATGGGCCACAAACACAGTGTATTCAGTGTGCGTGGAGTGTGAGGATCTGTGTTAGAGAAAGAGAGACAGACGCTTTGAATCATATCAACCACCAGAGAACAGAGAAATTAGATTTGTCTGAGCAAAAACTGTCAGTAACACAAAAGCAGAATCAGACTCACAATAAAAACCCACTTCATTTAAATGCACATCCTCTGCATGTGGCACCATTCCCGTTTTCATTTTTCAATAAAATTTTATTTTCCTGTGTCATAATAATACTTTTTACTGTTTACTTTGTATTATTGTAATTGCTGCATTCAAGTGTGCTGTTCAGCTTGCAGTTATTATTAATGGCATTACATTAGACAGAAAGTTAAGCTCAGGGATGTGTTTTTTGTTTATTTAAAGTCTAAACTAGACTAATCCTGGACTTTGGACCTGACTATTTACTGGAAGATTTATCTTTGCGATAAGACATCTGACTGTGAGCTAACAGACTGATGTTTGGACTTTCATACATTCATAAATAATTATTATTAAATACATTCTCATTCATTAATAGCTCTTACTAACAACTTCCTGCCAGTGTTTCCTTGCTGAAACCTAAATCTTTCCACGATGACTGTAACTGTGCTAACCCTTTATTAACCCTTTATTTATGCCAGAAGGAAATGAAAGCGACAAGTGAAATTCTGAAGTGTCTTTCTGAATAAATAGATTAATACTTCAGCTGCATTTATAATGAGCATTACAATAACTACTGCTGCTGCTGGTGCTACTACATCTGTTTGACTATAGACCATTCCCCTGTTTTCATTGAACATAATAGTAAAATACGCTAATTCTACTATTGCTGCATCTGCAACTCCATATGCAGCTACAACTTTATTATCTACTACTGCAGATACCAGTATTATAACAGCTGTATGGAGACCCTGTAGTGTCAGGACTGAAATGTAGATTTTGTTTAGTGTTTTTGGCATTTCTACAGTGTTTTCCAAAAACTGTATTGTCAAAAAATCACACAGTACCCAGCTCAAAATTTTTATTTGAAACACCTTTGTTAGTCCAAATTTATTTGGACACGAATGCTGCCAATTTTATAATATCAGCGCTGCATAGATTGACATAAAGGCATTCAAGCTAAGACTAATTTACAGTGCTTTGCCCACATGTTGTATGTGAAGCATTTTAATGGACGTTCATAATGTCATTCAAGCATTAAAAAATAAAGATTTATAAAAAACAAATTTTGCGCAAATGTTTACAGGTCAACAGATAAGTAATAATCTAGTAAAATACTATTTCTAATGTTGTGAGTAGATTTCAAATGTGCACTAATTCCAGTTCCCTACCACACCCACCTCCCATCTCCTGTTTTCTGCTTACTGTAGCTTGGTGAATAGCAGCTCAGCAGCAGTTCACCTCAGACAAGATTTTTTTTTTAAAGAGCAGACACATCTACGTGTAAAAAGGGAGCAATCAAAATCACCCACCCACACAAACACACAGAGTCTGCCAGCAATGGAGAAAGAGCACGCTTGAGTGATTCAATCAGACTTTTTTCCTCTGGTCGAGGTTACAGTGAGCGTCAGATATGCAATTATATTATTTAAAGGGTGCTTACTGGTTTGAGGAGGGGTGAGAGAAAAGAGGGAGGTGAGAGTAAGAAAGGGGGAGGGGTGGGTATTCTTTAAAGGTAAGAGGTGAATCAATAGGATCAATAAGGCAGGGTTCCTCCGTCTTTCATCAGCTCTCTCAGTCTCTCCAAGACATCAGTGTGTTGCTAAATGTGTCTCTAACTGCAAACGAGATCAGCAGAAAATCCAGCGAATCACTTGGCTTCTCTTCTGCTTTTTCCCTCTGTGTGTTATGTCTGTTATGATTCATACTTACAGTAAATATAAGAAACATCATCATTATGCAGCAGTCATCATTAGATCATCAGTATCTGAATAACCATTACTGAAATCCTCATAAAAGCATTTTAATGAAGATGTGATCAGCATCATCCTTGAGTATTAAAAATCAAGTAGAACGTGCTGTCAAATCTATGGCCAGATGTATAATACCTTTTATTTGTTATCTCAGCAGATATTCCACATCTCTAGAACCAGCCTACACAGGTGAAAGAGTTCACAGGGTTTTGTTCATGATTGAGGGTAAAATGGAGCATGAGACTGGCAGGACAATTGGTGCAGTGTCAGCAGTCATGCAGACGTCCTGCTAAGCCATTGAGGTGAAGGGGGAGCTGATCCGCAAAGGCAAAGCTCTCACCAGTCTGTCTACGTTCCAGCCCTCACCTACTGTTATACACAAGTGGATGAAATGAGTTTTCTCTGTAGGTTGGAGAGGTCGCTCAGCCTTATGGCCATGACACATCAAGTTGTTGGTCGGCCAGCGCTGGGCTATCAGTGAGCGTTTCTTGGTGAATCTACTGGTATAGAGAGTTGTTTCCTAGTGCCCCTTTTGGGCCCTGATAAAGATGATGTAAGGCAAGGCAACAGTCGGTCAAGTCGACTCTATTTCTATGGAGTTTATAACTATTATAATGAGCTTCAAAATCCCCCTCTATCCCATTCATCCTCATCACAGTCTCAATTATCATCACAATTATCTTCATCAGTATCTCAACTGTCTTAACACATTTAGAGGATCAGTCCCATCACTGTCATTATTTATTCTGCTCATTTATCTCAATGATCCCTCAACCTGGCCACCAGTCATAATTGTTTTCAACCAAATCAAAAGAAAGATTCCTGATCTTGACCAGTCCTCATCAAAGTTATTATCAAACATCCATACCCTGACTATCTACCAACCTAATCCTTCACAATCAGCCATAACGTCAGAACGTCACAGTCCTCTTATTTTCATCATTTTCCTTGCTCCAAAGCAATTTCTCCTTGGATACTATAAAAGTAACCTAACCTAATCATTGTCAACAGTGTAACTACATGTATGCTTATCATTGTCATGATCAACCTGATCATCAGTACAAATCATGCCCAACAATATTACATCACTGGCAGAGCAGTCACATCATCAAAATTACATTGATCATTATCATGATCATCCTCAACACTGTTGGTAGAGCATTTGTCAAGGAACCACAGGGTCAGTGGTTCAGCTCCTTGGTTCAGGTTCTGTTCCTTGGACGAAACACTGAACCTTGAAGCCCAAGTGTCCAACTAGAACACGGTATGGACTTCCTTTGGTTCCACCCACAAGCTTTGATGGGCTTGGTTCTTCCTGTGATGGTAACACATGGGAAAGATTCCCATGTTTATAACTTACAAGCATTCATGTCATCAGACAACCTCAAAAGTAACGCAGAACTCTACATACTTTGAGGATGAGGGCCTGGTTTATATGTCTGAATACGGCTCAGATGCAAAAAGTAACCACATCTATTCAGAAGTACAAGACGTGCATTTCAAAAACACAATCGGCTGTTCACAACGGCTGCCGACCAAGAGGTCAAGTCTTCCACTACGCTAGCTGAGAGGCATAATTCCACCTTTTAAAGCCCTTCCTCACTTCACTTCATTCATGGATGGTTGATTTGGGTGCTGAGTCTCAAGAGCTGCTCAATGCAACTCTCTGCAAACTCACTGTGTTATACAGAGGTTTAAAGAGTCAAGAGCTTCTGAACATCAATACAAAAATCAACATAATGACTTAATGAAGCGTTATGGTGTAATCATTTGAAGTGAACACCAACAAAGTCAGAGACCAGACATAGAGGAGGGAGGTTGGGGAAAAGATGTCTAGCAGAGGAGAAAAGGATGAGGAGAATAGAGAAAGTAGCAATACAGTGCAGAGAAAAAAGGGAGGAGAGACCATGTTTTTTTCACATTTTCATTCACATTTATGTAAAGTGTTTTGCATGTGACAAAGATTTCTTATTTAAAATAAAAGTTTAAAGAGAGGAAGTGGGTGAGCCAGCAAGCGTTGGTTTCATTTTACAGGCAGAGAGAGGAGAAAGTGGAGCTCTGCACAGTCATTACAGACTGTCTTCATCCTCACCACAAGGATAGATCACAGCTCGTCAGCTTTACCATGACAGCCTCAGTTTCCATAGAGACATGCATGTGTCCTCCTACTGTCACACATTTACTGGTTTCCAACAGTGTGATGTATAATATAGGGGAAGCTAACAAAATTAGGTGAGATTTAAGAAAAGATGTCACCTAATTCTACACATATGAATACTGACTGTATTCTATGTGTAGAATATATTCAAGATGACGACGCCCCACTTTCTATCAGGTGGCAAAAGGGTGGCAAGAGGCTTTGGCAAAGTGCGGTGGTATGGCAGCATCGGTAATTGAAATCTAATCACTGTAATCTATCCCTAATATTTTATGTACGTACTGTACATAAACATATACAAAACACATATTACTTGACTAAGTGAAAAACTTTGTTACTATGCTGGAAATGTTATTAACAGAGAGAAACGTATGATGAGTTCCAGGAGGAATTTGTAGCAGTACAATTACAGTTTTAGAAAATAAAAAGGTAAGGGGGCAGCGGCCTCCCCCTTCCCCTCCCCTGTAGATCTGCCCCTGTTATCGTCTCTGTTTGGACAAATGGAGCGAACCGCACAATCAGGGTTTACAACACACAGCAGCGGTATTTGATGACAGCTATGGACAGTTTTGATCTCTTTAAATGAAACAATTAACTGGAAGCCAGACCAGAAATGCTAGTAGCAATGAAGTGAAGAGCATTGAAGTACGTAACTCTGGCATTATATTAATTTAATTTTATGTAGACATTAACTGTCTATGTATTGTGGTTGACCCAGATTTAAAGTCCAATCTTCTGGCTGGTGGGTTTTGTAAGTATAAAGTTGCCAGGACAGTACAAAGTCTAATTCACCTGTCCTGTTTACGGGCTGCATAAATGAAGAATACAGATTGCTCAATCTGGATATACACACCACCTCAAACAAGTAACATCCTTATATGCTAACAGGTTTCCTTCCTGAGTTATTGAACGTTTTCCTCATTTACCATTTTCTCTTTGTCTCTGTCTGTGATGGGCCAACAAAAAGGGGAGACTGAGATGAAGAGGTATGGATTGAGAAGTAAAGACAGAGCCACAGAGAGAGAGATTTAAAAAAAGAAGAAGAAGAAGAGAGAGCAGAGAGTTTGGGGATCAATATGGTTGAACATCAAGCTGCAGATGTCTGTCAGGACTCTACAGACTCAGACAGACAAGCTTCATTCTGCAAAGCAAAAGGATTTAATTTACTTTACTTTACTTTACTTTACTTTACTTTACTTGGCAGACGCTTTTATCCAAAGCGACTTACAAGGAGAAGACACAAGCAATTACCATTCGGGTTCTGTAAATTATGAGTCACCTTTATAGCAATGAATGTCTGACTTCCACTGGTGAGCTCGAGCTAACTCTTTATGGCCTGTTATGTCTCAAACTTTCTATGTGGGTCATTTAGTATTTGCCATCTTTCTTTTTCTTGTCTTTTGTTACTCTTCCATTCATCATCTTCCTTTCCTCTCCTTCTTCCTTTGTCTCTCTGCTGTATTATTTTTTCCTCTTCTTTACGTCAGTCCCCATCCATCTTTTGTCTCTTCCTCATTTTCTCTTTCACCTCTCTCTTTTGTCTCCATTATCTCTTTGACGCTCGCCTCCGTTGTCGTTCTCTTCCTCGCTCGTTCTTCTCTGCCATATTTTCTTCCTTCCTGTCTCCTTCCCTCTGCTGCTCCTTCATCTTCCCTACCCCTCCTACCTTTCTGTATCTTTCTCCATGTCTCCCCCTCTTCTTTCTCTCTATCTTTTTTTATTGCACCATTACCACTTAAGCCCTGGTATCCATTACACTGAGGGCATATAAGTGCAGGGTAAGTAGTAAAGTCGCCCTGCAACATACACTTCAATGCTTGTGTGTGGCGCCACATTTGGATGCTTCGACACTCTGACGTGAGCCGGCAGGGCTGGGCGATGTTTGGATTCAACTGTTAATCAGCTGTGACATCCGTTAATGTGTGTGATGTCACCGTGATGTCATAGGTGACTTTTCCGCCCCAAATAATCATAGCCGTTAAATGTCATTTAATCAGCTATCTCTGCCTCAGAGCAGTACGTTTAGAGTACAGTAGTCCAGAGGTTTTGACAGTAGGACACGTGGATTTCCAGGAATTTGGTATCAGGTGGTGCAGAGGATCTTTCAAGAAATTCACATTTGCACAAAGTGAAGGGCTATTGTCATTACTTCTTTGTGTGCTTTATGTTAAATTGCATGAGAACAATATTTGGAAGCAGAATTTCATTAAATACCACAACTTCCTCCTTAATTTCTCCTAAAAATCCATCAAACAACAATGTAATTCATTTCACCTCAAATTTGCAAAGGCCAAACCCAAACAACTTAACATCGCAATTAGAAAAGCCCTAAATTAACAAAGTAATTAGACTTTACCAGGTGCATGGCCTTTTGCTTACTTTACACATTCATGTAGTAGGAGTACCATGCTTGTATTAGGGGTAAATTACTGGATTGTACTGCAATTTTAAATATACAATTATAATGTCCTGAATAAATTACTTAAGGTTTAAGTCTCATATTCATTGCAAATTTGTGGTTAATTAAAGGATACATTAACAGGTAAATGCTAATTTTGATGTTTGTCATAGAAATGTTAGCATAGAGATGTCATCATTTTTTTAAATAAAAATATATTATAATTACACTATAAACATTAATTCATATCATCATCTATAATCAGTAGGAGACAGAGAATACTGTAGCTGTGGAATGCCCAAATCACAATTGCACAAAGTCACATCAAAATTTAAAAAATGCTCAAAATGTCTTCAAAATGTTAAAATAACTTGGTTAAGTAAACTGAATTTGAGAAAACAAGTTCAACAAACTTAAGATATTAAGTTGACTTGACTGTTTAGTTACACAGTCCTTACATGCTGGGAGGTCTGCTAGTTTTGTTTTCTTTATAAACAACTGCATAAGTTGTATGAACTCTCAGAAGTATATTCATTCAACTCATTATTTCAAGTTGAAACACTTCAAACAACTCAAGTTAAGACTGAAAATGTACATATTTACATTAACCTAATGAGAAAAGTTGTTTCAACTAGATTCCTGTATGATGTTTTATTTATCATTGTAGACTCCCTCTGCACTGGTTTAGACTGTTTCTGTTGACTGTTTACTAAGTAATGCGTAATATTACAGTTAAATCAATCAGGTTTTCATAACAATCATAACTGAGAAATGATTCTAAGTATGAAAAAAAATGTTGCAAAAATGTTATAAATAACTAAATATTATATGGATTATTGAAGTATAGACAGAACCTGGAGCATTTATGAGATACTGAAGCTCAGCATGGCAGCCAGGCAAACACACTTGATGCATCAGATCTCAGCACTTAAACCCACGCACACAGAGTATATAGAGAGACACACCATTGCACTTAGCAATCAGCATGCCACTATGAGCTTGTGTGTGTGTGGTTGTGCTTAATGCACCACGATGCTTTCCTCCTTCCTTTGTGAGAAGATAACCGGAAATGGAACAACAGACTAAAGACACTCTGATTTGTGTCTGTGTCTCTTTCACACACATACACACACACACACACACATACACACAGTAGAGTAGGAACTGAGCACATGAATGAGTCTGGATATTTATATATTTAGTTCTTAATTTGTTCCATTTTCGTAATAAAAAAAAGACCAAATAGCTGCATAACTAATAGCATGTTTGTGTATTTTGTGTATTGACAGCTAGCTTGGCTTCTCTTTTTCTAGTTTAAGGACTCTCATCACATTTTAGGTGATGTTTATTCAGAAATAGAGACATTTCCAAAGAATTCACAAACTTTCAAGCACCACTGTATTAAAACACACAGGTGAAATGCTTGTTCACTATCATGAACACACACCTCATAGTACTTTATTTAGTCATTTTACATACACTATTCTACTGTTGTGAAGACTTACTACTGCACCAAACATGTAGCCTATTAACCTGCCAATGAAAATAGTTCCCAATAAATGCAATGTTTCATTCAGTTTGAGGAAAGTTTAATAAACATTGCAGTGCTCGGATGTTTAGCGGAATTACTGAGACGTTTTTAATAAAATAAAATAATGTATAAGCTGCATATCGTAATATCACAAGCAACATTTCAGACTTTACTTTGGTCTGTGTATGAACTGACTCCCTGTTTTACAGTGTAAAATGAAGGCTTTCTGTATGTGGACCCTGTGCTATATCACATATACATCCACAATCAATAAATCTGTTTCTATGACTGCTTGTACTGAGAGAGTACTCAGAGTGTGTGTCACTGCATGTGTGTATGTGTGTGCAGATAGATGGTTTATCAGTGCATAATCTGTATGTCCACAAGGTCTGTGATGACATCACCGGACAAAGGTCTCTGTGCCCATTGACACACACACACACTGTGATACGCTGTAATGTATCCCCACCAGGAGAAAACCACCTGACCAATCACAGCTTTGGGTGGCTCAGTGATGTCATTGAGCTGATGAGGAAATGGCCTCAGTGGAGTTTGATGTCATCCACCTCTCTCTCTATGTCTTGTTTTACATTTCATCTCTTTCAGCTACATCTAGTTTTCATCTGCTTCTCCACAGTTTTGGAAGCAAACAAACATACAATTATATTAACGCAACAACGTTACAGTTACGTTCCCTTCAAAAACAGATTTGTGCTTGCAGTTCAGTTGTAGAGAAATGTCAGTTTTTGGGACACGGGGATATGTAATGGGATGGGAATCCACATGTCCTATCAACATGGTTACTATATCCCTGGAACATCACTATCCACTTATGGATACACATCCTCTTTCTGTGATATAATTTTATTCATACTTCCAATAAAAAAATTGTGGGCCAGACTGAGAAAGCAGTTCTGTGCAAGGTGCATGAGTTCTGCCTGCAGGAATGGGCCTAAACTCCTCTGGAGTGTTGTGCAAAGGCAACGCCACCAAATATTAACAGTGTAAGTGTATGTATGTTGATCATTTGAGAATGTGACAAAATTAAAAATTCTCTCTCCTATTATTCAGGAATTTCACATACTCTATATAAAGTGGTTGGACTAACTCAACTAACAGAGTGAAAATATATTGAAATTATTTTACCCAAATTTTCAAAATTAACCTTGAATCCATTTAGCCAATGTGTATTTATACGTCTGACATGATTTGTATGTTGTAAATCTGTGAGCACACAACTTGAAATGGTCCTAGAACATGTAAGTTGATGCCACAGGTTCCAAGGATTAGAGGAAATAAAAGTTTGATGTCAAAAGTGAACGTCTCTGGAGAGAAAACATTCACTAACCTTTAACCTGCTGAATGTTGACTCAAAGGGAAGCCTGGACATAACACATACACACACACACACACAATGCACACACAGAATAATAGATGATGAGTTAACTGGCCTCTCAGTAACTTTTCTTATCAGCAATGTTTTTTGGTGGCCTGGAACCGTCGGCGCTCTGTCTCACAGCACACAGCTTCAGCAGAGAACAAACACAGGCAGAAAGATAATATTCTCTGATCAATAGGTTGCATTGTAATCAGTGATTGATCAAAAGGAGGTTGGGCAGCTGTAAACGGAGACAAACCGCTTACCGCTGTTTGTCTCCAGATGATCAGCGGCAAGTGATACGAGTTGATCAGGTTTCCCACTCTGACAGATGAAAAGCTCCTCATAAATGACAAACACTGAAGAGACACAAACACAACTTAAAGAGAGATGTGTCCATAAAATATTAGCAAAAAATATATATTTGACGTGTTTAATTGTATTTTTCATTCTAGTTTATTTCTACCTTTATTTTCTGTTTTTCTCTTCATTTTTTTTCTCCGACATGTTACTGCCTGCTCGCTCCTGCTAAACCTGTCTCCATTAAAGGCTGTAATATCTACAATTGGATCTCATCCATCCAATATGAAACATAATCCAATAACAGACAGATTCACCTTAATGAATCAAGTTATGTGGCCCAATCAAATAGAAGTGGATTCCCTTCAAACCTGTCTGTGTGATCCACATCAAACTGGCTGCTTTTAATGCTTTTAGCAAAAAACGTGCAGGAGGTGTGCACAATGAACAATACGAATCTGACCTTTAAAATCTGGTTTTGTTTTCTTGGAAAATTTGTGTATGGTTTTTACTACAATAGCACAAATAGTACAAACACACACACCAGGAGCACCTTTAGGCCGTTCATATTTTCCGTATCTGTAATGTAAATCCACTTCTCAAGTCCATGAGGGCATGTGCATGTACATACTGTGAATATGTGTCAAGCGGAACGCAAAAATTGTCCTTCAAATTTCAACGTCAAGGACACTTCTTGTTCTGTTCAGTGTGACTGAAGGAGGCGAAGATCGAACCACCAACACTGCAATTAGTGGACAACCCGCTCTGCAGTCACGAGCCACCAGCTTCTTGGGGAGCTACTATGTCAGCTGTTAGCTCACTAGCTCAGTGAGTAGCACTACATCACCAAATATTTAGCACCACATGTGTTGTAAAGACACACAGATGACATTTGCTGTTCCACTTGTGTGTGTCTGTGACTGTACCCTCATGCATCATCTTTATCATGCACTGAAACCCAGCAACATGTAAAAATACAGAAATTTACAGATTAATCTTTTGTAGGGAAAATTAAAATGTTATTGTACCAGTTCACTCCAAACTGAAAGTTTATTCACTAGAAAATCACCTCCCTCTAAAACCAGAGAAAATATAAATACATACAAGATAAATTCTATTTTCTTTAAAGGCTTCTTTACACCACAAAGTTCTTCAAAAAATTGTGCAAACACAGCAGTGCCAAAGCCTTGGCAAGATTAAGCAAATTACCTGCTCATGTATCAAACATGCACAGTTTGGATGCTTTATTCTGTATATCATTATATGCACTTCATCACCAAAATCCTGCATTTCTTTTGAAAAATAACACAAAACAACGTCCATATGCATTGTGTTATTAAAAATGCCATGTGTGAAAAATGCCAGCCCTGATAGTTCCTGGACCTTCTAAAAGTACTACCCCCCAGAACCAGGACTTTTTTGGGGGGTACATCTATGGCCCCAGAACCAAAATGATACATTGGTTCTTCTTTCTCATGGAAATTCAGATAGAGGAACTATCTTTCTTCTTTCCTCAAAAAGTTCCTGGTCAATGGAAAAAGGTTCCTGCAGTGGAAATGTGCCTTAAAAAGGGAAAAGATTGGTCATTACTACAAAAAAACTATGTATATTTATGTTAAACGTCACTGCATGTTCAATGTCATTACCAGTGCAGGAAGTAGTAGGGTGGTGGATCCTAGAGAAGATCAATCCCACACTATGGTGTATGCACATTCAAATCTTTCACTTGCTATATTAATCATTCGCATGTAATATTATACATTCAACGGTCTGTGTTACTATTATTATTATTCTCTATGATGAGCAAATGAGATACAATGTGTATCTCTCTCTGTCATATACTTTCTCTCCTCATCTCACTGTCTACACCTCCCTCCTATCTCTTCCAGGAACTGGTCTGGATCAGGTTCCTGCAGATCAATGGCGATCTGGGTCCGCACCGTTTACGTTATCATTGCCAGTATTAATGCTCTTTTAATCTGCTCGGGATTACAGCCATCGATCGACATCATCCATCCGCATGCACGGGCGAGCTGCTGCTTCACACATACATGCAGACAAACACTTGCACATAATAAAAAGCACTGTCTTGCAGACAGAGAGAGAAACCCAAATTATGAGAAAACAACAACTTGAGAGAGGGAAGGGATCAGGAAGGACAACAAGCTGAATGTGAGTCCACTTCCATGTTTGTGTTCGGCCTCAGTAACTGACCATCAGAGTATTGATTGGTTATAGATACACATCAGCACATTTACATAGAGTCAACTGTCAGCTGGAGCAGCAAACAGAAACAGCCTGGACAGAAAAAAGAATTTCCATTACATTAAATCAATTATATTTCATTATATATTTATCTATGCATTATTTATTACTTAACACCAATTTGCTATTATAAATCAAATATTTTTATTTTAAAAGTGTGAATATTTTAAAATATATTTATAATTAATTGTGATTCTCTTGCATTAATAAATAATCTTATTGATAATTATATTTTTTTTATATATTCATTTAGTTTCATTTCCATATGATATCAAACTGTACATTATCTTTAATGCCAATTTTATTTAATTTTTTTGTTGACCTCAACAGTGAAGTAATAATAATAGCTAACTACAGGTAATCACAATTTTAATGTATTTGTTGTCTTTCTTATAGGCAAATAAATGCTTTTGGTTTTAAGAAATCTGACCTTGTGTTTTTTTTTCCTTTTTTCTAACATTGTTTATCTGTCACCATAAACCCTGCCTGCGGCCTTATGTGTCCATCCCCCCTGACATTGTTCATTACGCCTCCGGACAGAGTTATTTCAGCTGCGCTGTGACACCAATACTAATTAACCTGGAGGGAGCGACAGACAGCAAGAGGAAGGAGACAAAGAAGGGATGATAGAAAGAGCGAGAAATGGAATCCACAAGGAAAAAGACATAAAAAACACAGAAAACAAGTAAGAAACAGAAGAAATCACACATGAATGGGGTTTTGTGATTTCAGGGAGTCACTTCTAGTGGGCTTAAGCCATTTAAAGATGCTCTACATGCATCATATTATACAGATCTAACAGATCTAGACTTTCCTCACCCACGTCCATTTGAGGTCAGGCGTCTGATATTTCTATGGGTCTCCAATATTGATCAGACCTGAGGCTGAATACACACTGGAACCTTGACCAAATTTAAAAAGTTTACAAGTTATCATGAAAAACATGAAAGAACTGATTCCTGGTTCCTATATCCATGCACACAATTGTGTTTCTGTTGTCCCTGCTGCTTCTAGCCATTGTGTTTGTGTGAGTGTAGTACTGTGTAGCTCTGACTGATTGTGCGGTGTGTATTCTCCAAGTGCTCTGCCTCAATGAGCTCAGAGTCCAGGTGTCACGTTTGATTTGACCGCTGCAATACAGCGGCGACAGGACCATTTTCTACTCTGAACCCAAGCCACTCAGTCGACCCGGGAAACACTTCTACTACTCCAACAACACTGGGCAGCATAATTGGTGTAGACAGTTTTAACAAAAAATCACTACGCTGGTCCTCTGATATTCTTATTGGGGGCTACAGCAAAGGTTGTAGAGACTCTGAGCGCACAGCTAATGCTTGGAGTTTACAGATTTGATAAAGAGGTTGTTGAATGTGATGTCAGAGTCTCTGCACGAATGAAACAGGCAAAAATGTGCAGATGTGTTGTTGGGTGGGGGGGAGGGGTTACATCTAAACCTTGTAACTCTGGTCTCCTTCTGGTAATCATCTGCAATAGATACATTGTGATGTCAGTGGCTAGCCCCTTTGTTACCTGCGATGCCACTCAACTCAAATCCCGACAGTTCAGTAAAGATTCTCTGTATGTTATGCTAGTGGCTAATGCAGCCTCTAGCCTTTAGCCTCAAGCAGATGTTAGCAGCGGGTGACAGAGGTTTGGTAAGCTCTCTACTTTGTGAACCCACAGCCTCAGATTTTTTGACATTCTCAGACTAGTTTTCACCCTCAACACATGCTCAGTGCACAGTGACTTCACCTGAGTAAGGCTGTAATGGTCCTGAAACTGAGACCAAAACCTTCCAGAACCGTGATGTGACTCCCGCATGTTAATACTCCCTGATGCTTCAATACAATATCTGGAAAATCTGATATTTTTGGTTGGAAGAGAACCTACCACTTGTCTTTATGCAAAGAAAGTAACATTGTGTACGGCCTGTCCGCTGCTGATTAAGTGCGCTGCGTTTAGGGAATCTGTGTTGTGAGGTGTTCGGGCAAAGTACAGAATGTAGGTCATCTGTGTTTCAAAAGCCCCCAATCCCCCCCCGCAAAAAAACAAAAACAAAAAAAGACAAAAATCGAGGTCTGAATGGAACTGTGGATTTGGAGAATCGTTACACACATATGACCCGAGGCAATTTATCAGACGTTCCATAGCTCCCCGTGGAGCCACAGATATGCAGTAGCACCTGGAAACAAACTGTCATGTCTCAGCTTCCAACCTCCAAGACGGAGATAACAATTTCTGTCAAATCTTCTCACGCTGACACACAAACAAACATCAAAAGTCTCCTCTCAGCAGCCTGAAATCCATTATTACAGATCAATAGCAGCCTGTGAATATGCAGGAGGCTAGAACATAAACCCTGAAAACAGACATAAACTGTGTTCCCACAGTCTGACACTGTAAGACAAAATACATACGCACACACACACACACTGCTGTTAACTGCTGGTAATCTGTGCCATAAGACCGACTCATTAATAATGCACTGTATGTCTGCTTGCAGCAGGATGTGTAAAGTGGAAAATATTTAGGTGCAGTCATTCAGATTTTCAGCACAATTTGACTCTAAGTGGACACTAAAGCATTTGTCTCGTGATACCCTGTTTCCATGTTTCTTCATTACCAGCCTCTTTCGGTAGGCTTTTAATGTGCAGTAACTGTGGGAAGTCTTGAGTTTCATTGACGGTAACTTAACAGCGATTGAAAAAAACTGCATTTGTGGTGAGTGTGACGTGACTCGTGAATTTACTATGTAAGGTTGAGCAAATGACTACTATTAGTACTGAGCTTTTCAGGTGATCTGTTCAATTCTAACACTGATTTGAGCATTGTTTTCATTTCATCCATAATACACTGGCAGTCAATGTCCTCCAACCAAACAATGGAGTCCTCCCCTCTCTCTCTGTTTCCCTCTGTCTCTCCCCCCTCCCTCCATTTTGCCTGGTTAACCCAACTGCGAGGTGAAGAAGAAGTGAAGTGAGCAGACCGAGGCGGGTCATGCCGAGATTCCCATCAATAATTCATCGGGCCGCTGCTGCCTCTGCTCTTGTGTTCAATTCCCTCGATGATCACATAATACGCCCCCCCCCAAAAAGGGAAAGAGAGAGAGAAAGAGACGGGTCTAAAGGAGACAGACTGAAATGAGACAGAGGTAAAGCTTCAGCAAGGTATTTAGACAGATATTCAGTATGAATCTATAGCATTAAGATTTATAGTGACAGGACCTAAGAGGTCATTCCTGGAGCAAGCATCGTCCAGTGGAACTTAAATATGGAACCTGCACAACTTGGTTGACCTCATGCTTGTCACAATTATCCTGGCTGTTTTTTCTGATGACGTTTTACACATGTAGCTATAGGTAACAAGCTGTGAAGAAAGCATTGCAAACCACCAGTACTTTCTTTCTCAAACACAACACCAAATCTTCCAGAATCTCTTCGATATAGGCCAGAATTCAAAGGTCCGGACATCAAGCATACAGAACATCAAAGTAGATAACGTAACAGCAGACTCAGCAAGAGCAAAAACCTGGAATAACCTTGTCTCCCACCTCTCTCATTTCTCTTTCCCCCCTGCATGTTGCCCCTCTCTCCGCTCATCGCAGGGTCAGGGGAATATTTGCTCCGTCTATTGTCTCAGTGTTGCAGATCTGACCTTTGACCTCATCTCTATTGGTTTCTTGTAGCATTGTTGCTCTAGGAATTGAAGCTCACCTGCTGTTTCTATGGCCATCTTAAAGTCACCGTAGAGAGAAGAGAGAGCAATGAAATGAGTGTAGTGCAGAACAATCAGCACAAGTACAACTGAAATCAATATGATTCTAAATAATTAATAAGAAATAATATATATTTATTTTGTAAATTTACAGTGTATTCATATTTTTGTCCTTCAAACATTTTGTAGCAGTTGCAACCAGGCAGGTTAGCCCTGCAAGCAATTGATTTTTACCTTTCCCCAAATGTTTATTACTATTTATTTATGACTACTTGGAGTAAAAACATAATAATTTGTTGGTGATATTTGGTTTTATAATTGTACTATATATTAGACCAAATCTTAGTTTATTGGGCTGCTTTACAAGAATATTGTAACTCATTACTTTTAATGGACAACAATATGTAACTAATATATTACTTGCGGCAAGCACTGATTGGTAGCATTTATATTTCATTACCTAGGTACAACAACAGACACACTTACAATTGTTGAAAAGTGTAATTCTTTTCACTTTTGATGAAGCTAGGCTAGCAGTTTCCCTCCTGCTTCTAGCATTTGAGCTAAGCTAGCCTAAATACAATACATACAAAATCACAGAACACTTCTCAATATATCAACAGTGCTCTTTAAGATTATGGCATACTTGTGTTTTTGTCTTTTTGACAAGCAGTCATCTGTCAGCACACTATACGACATAACCGTCTGCTATGCTAAGACTTTTTCAGATAAAGCCATAATTAAAGTTAGCTTGTCATCTAATGAACATACAGTTAGCTTCTAGGTTGTAGCCTCTTGACTCTTCAGTTGGTGACTAGTTGGTCCAGAAAATTCATCAGAAAGCTTCCATGTTTAAAATAAAATGTTACTTCAGTATCCTGATGGTAAAGTAGCATATCAGATACAGTAAATGTAATGTCTATAGTTTGACTTCTGGCTCTTTGTTTACTGTTATACACCTGTCTATCTGTCAAATACAGGTAAAAATATCATAAAAAAGCGTGGTATTATATTGCAAATATCAATTTGCAGCTCAGATGATAATTTGAGGTTTGATCTGGGGAAACTGGACCCATTAAAGAAAGAAGAACCAGTATTGTACACGCAGCAGCCAGCGAGCGCTGTTGTTATGAGAGGGAAAGCAGATGAGCGCTGCTCCATCAGACAACAGTACGAGTATGAGGCTGGTCATTGTGCATCTGCACGCTGACATTTCACAACACACGGGAGTACAGAACACATGAACGCTCCCCTGCTCTCCTCCAGCTCCACCCTCCATCCATCGTCACTCGTGTCATTTCCTATTAACCTATATCATCAAATATCGGGGGCCCCTGAAAAATCAAAGAACCAATAATGAAATAACAGTCGATTCCTGCAGAGATAATCTCATCCACGGCAGAGTGTGCACTTATTTAAAATATGGAGGTCTGAGCTGGCTGGAGCAAAGCTACCAACCCAATCTAGGCTAGTTAAATCCAGACCAATCAGTCATTTTGAGAACCAGCTGTCCATGCTAAGATGTTAGGGATCGCCATTAACTGAGCAAGAGAAAAGACAACACTACCTACTCGGATTGATCATTCTTTATATTTGTATTCAACAAAGACTGTTCGGGCCACTTAAAAGCATGTAACATTTATACCATTAATCATAACTCTTCAGCCTCATTTCAGAAAACACCCGTAATAAATCTGAGAACAAAGAACACTGAACAGAGAGTACAGCCAAACATCATGCAGACACTAACTACAGACGCACAATCTAGAGGAGGATGTGTCAGATAGTTTCAAAAATGTCTTTAGAATATGAATCAGTTTTCATAAACCTGCATCCAAAACACCATAAACACACTGGTGGTAGGAAGGAATAGGAATACTAGGAATACATGTGTAATTATACTGAATGCAAGCAAAGTTAATAAGAGTTCATAAAGTGGGTAATTTTTGAATTATTATTGGAATGTTATTTGTAGAATAATTAATATATCTAGTAAAAATAAACTCAATGAAGCCAATTCTCTATTCTAAATGACTTATTTATACATTTTTATGGTAACAGCAGAATTATTTATACTTTATTATCAAGTCATTTCTAAAATTATTACAGAATTATTGTTATGTTTATTAAAAAACCATAGTAACTGTCTATTTAGGAATATTTCAGTAGTCGCCTACCATGGCACACAGTCAGTTTCATTATATTAACAGAACGTTTTCACCAAATTATTTTTCGTATCATTTTGATTTGACATTTTTAGATGTTGGTATTTTGACTTTTACATTTTGTGTAAAATGTAACACAAATGTGTGTCATAAAACACCCATAAGTGATAAAAAGGGAAAATTAGATTGTGTTTAAATGTTGTGTTAAACTCTGCTGAAGGCATCACTTTGTGCTGTTTCCATCTGAGGCCTGGAAATGAATGTCCAAAATATCATATTGACATAATATCAAATATCACTAAAGGTTTATTACTGGATGTATTATATTGATGCCAGTATATTCATAAGATGGAACTGATAGTATGTAAAGAATACGTAAAATAATACACAATTTTAGTATTTTATCATAATGTAAAGTCAAGAGCACTGTTCATTAAATGAAATGTGTTTATATATATTATCAGATACAATATAGTTTAGGTAATTATTTAGCCAAAGACCAATCATAGAGAATTACCTTCATTCACATTAGAAAACAAATTCACCAAATATGGAGTTTTAACAGGACAGTAACATATATAATTCAAGTTTTTAAAGGGAATTATCACTTTATATTATTTCAGTTTACCTGCAACCGTTTAATCTGTGTAGTTTCTCTCACTAAACCTCTGCTGAGGCAAAGCAACTGTAAACTCCTGACTACTTTACTGAGGTTGAGAATGAATAAAATGTGTTGGAACAAGTCAAACTGCTGTTTATTGTTTTTTGTCTTAAACTGGAAAATGTCAGTGCCTGTAGAAATATCCTTAATAATAAATCTGTATAAAGGGGCTCCACTAAATGTTTTACAGTTAGGTGATTGAAACATGACCCAGCCTCAAAACATATCCACACGCAGAGCAAATAACATCTAATTCTCAACCAATAACAGAAGAAATATTTGGTTATTAGTTGAAAATGGCCTCTTTCTTTTTTATAATTAAACATTTTAAAATCCTAATCAGATTAAAGTGGTACAGTCCTGTAACAGCTCCCTGTCTACATGCTGCCCTCCTCCTTTTTGTATTATTATTCTTTTAATTTGGCTTTTATGTGTCACTGACCAGTTTCTGATTGGTTTTGTATGATTTTCATGAAAACCCTTTTTTCATTTTAAAGCATAAAATGACAGCATCCAAAATGGCCTATTTACATTAAAAATAAAAAACACCTCACCTCTGATAAAATCTTACTAAACTCAGCACAGCTGAGACAAACTTACACCTGATGTGATCTCAACATGATCCCTTAAAGAAGCCACCTGATCTGACGGCTTTCGCTCCGTCTCTGCTACTGCTGCTGTCCCCCTGCAGACACCAGAGTCTTGTTGACAGGACACGGACCAGGCTCCACACTAGAGGGGGCACCAGACCCACTGATTCTGGCAAACCTTCATGTTTATGTCACTGTCCTGTGATCACTTCAAGCTCCTCACAATCAGACACAAACCCTCCTTCAACCCTCTGGTTTCTCACACCTCTGTCTCTCTCTGGCTACTGCCACAGAAATACAAAAGGCCTTTAACAGGCTAATGACAGTAATAACATCATAGCAACAGTCTGAAAACAAACTGTTTCACCCAACGACTGAGCCTAAACAACTACATTCATAATCAGTTATTCTAAATTAGCTTTAAAAATTCAACTTTAAATGTTTCGATTGATCGTCTGATATTTTCTTTTTGTTTTCTTATGTTTCTCAACATCTTAATTGTTTTATTTCTTAGCACAGTTTGTGCTGAAATATAAAAAGGAACAATTCAAATATATTTTGTAAATGTTTTTTTAGGGATTTCTAAAGGGACTAAAAATAAAATCTGGGTTGCTGCAGGGTGCAGAGACAGACAGGGGGACTGTTGGAGGGAAATCCCATCACCTTGTCATTTCCTATCGATCTCTGTTTGTTATTGATCAATAGTGGTAATCATAGCATAAATAAATTTCATTTGCTGTGCTGGAGCCAAAACACAACCTTGCAAACTATGCAAAGTCGAAAGAGATCGTGGGGAACTCACGTTTTTTTTTTGTTCTCTATGGGAAGTATTTAAATTCCTTTTCTTGCCCTGACGCACCGAGCAAAGCAAAACAGCATCAGCGTGGCCCCGCAGGATGGGATTTTTCTGCTCCTACCTGCCAGTCTGAGGGCCGACATCCTCTGAAACTCGGGCTCCTGGAGCCACTTCCACATCCTCCTGAAGGTCTCCCGGCCTGACTTTAGTTTACTCCAGGGTTTGGGGTTCCTCAGCAGGTCCGACAGGGTCCCCTGGGAGCGGCACAGCACCCTCTGGGCGAAAATGGCCTGGGGGATGCTGTACCTCTTCAGCTCCGCCGTGATCCTCTGCGCAACCTCTTTGGTGTTGATTTCCTCCAGCTGCCCCGAGCTGTTCCCCCCCTGCGTCCCCGAGGAGGAGGGCGGTCTTTCCCGGGTGGAAGCCAACACGGGCCCGTGGGATGGAGACTGGAGGTGGGGGTGGGGGTGATGACCCGCCGCAGAGGCACCAGGGTGTCCCGGGTGGTGCATCCCGTTTAGGTGCGGCATCATCCCGGCAGCCGGGCCACCGAGGCCTCGGTGCTGGTGATGGTCCCCTCTGGCCAGCATGGAGGCGGTGTGGTGGGCGTCGAAGTTCAACATCTTGTCGTGACCTCCGTGCGCCGTCGTGCCGTAATTGTGGAGACCCTGCTGGGTGTTGTGTATGGAGCCCAGGCCGTTGCCCAGCACCGGGGACAGGCTCTGACCAATCCCGGACATATGGTCCTTGTGGTAGGGGCTGTAGATGTTGTTCATGCCCGGCAGCCCCCGCTCGTCCCGCATCAGGGTGAAGCTCCCGCTCACGTTCCCGGAGAGCCGCTGGTGGTGGTGGTGGTGATGGTGATGGTGGTGAAACTTGTCCGAAACGGTAGAGATGGGGGGCAGCGGCTGCAGCGGGGTTAAGGTGGTGTAGGTGCCGCTCATCCCCATCCCGGGAGAGGACGTGTCGCAGGGCACGCTCATGGCGTGGTGCAGCGGCAGGGACAGCTCCGGCCGATACTCCCCGCTGCCGTCCAGTATCGTGGCCATGCCGGACACCATGGCCGAGCGGGATGACGCGGCGGCGGCGGCCAGGTCCTGGTGTATCCGCAGAGTGGCCGCTGCTGCCGCCGCCGCTCCGGGTCCCCCCGCCGCTACCGATGAGCTCCCGCGGCCGTGGTGCGGGCTGTGGCCGCTCATCAGCTCCGCATCAGGGGCCACGGAGCTCACCGCCACCCCGCCATGGAGGCTGCCAATGCCGTCCATTGTCATGTCCGTGTTCATGGCGTAAGCGTCCAGGTCCTTGGCCAGGCATCTATAGGCGTTAGTGTAGGCAGTCTTCATTCATCTGTCCTCAGTCCATCAGGTCGAGCGGAATTATCTCTCCTTCTTCTCCTCCTTTCTCTCACTGCTTCTCCCTGATGCGCCGGGATGGGTCAGTAGCCGTATTCCCCCTTTTCCTTCACTCCCTCGGTTGTTTCCTCGTCCGTCCTCTTTGTGTACGGTCCCCGGTAGATGCACATAAAAAGTGTTTTTATCTCGACCATACGGGCCTGTGCGGTGGCTCCCCCATATCAAGCCTTCTCCTCCTCCTGCGTTACTCTGTTCCTCAGACGGGAGCTGTCCACGGTCCCCTAGCAGACCGCTCAACCCAACCTGCTGAGGGACCAGGAGGGGGGGGCGAAGCGCGCTCGGTCGGAGGGGCGTCACCCGACTGATTGACGATGCGGCGGACCAATCAGAGCAAAGGGCAGGGTTGTAGAGGGCGTGGTACAGGAGCGTGCTATCCAATCAGCGTCTTTGATGGACGCAGCGAGGACTTGAAGGCTGCTCTGGGTGGGATCTGAAGAAAACATATGGTATTTCTGCTGTTTTCTGCTAGTCTGTTCTTTTAATGTTACTCTGGGGACCTACTTGTGGGACTTAAATGTTCGCTAACGTGTCCATATTCTACACTGCTCTAAGGACTTTATTTTATTATTTGTTATTCTCCTATAGCGTCCTACTATTTGTTATTCACATACAATGCAAATCTCTATTACTCCTATAATATTTTGTGATATCACCCTTAATTTATAAAGTGTGTATATGACACCAAAATACCAAGATCTTTATTTGCCTGTTACATTTACTTTCCCCAGTTCTATTCCCATGATAATAGAGGTTTAGATATTCTGATAAATCCATGCTTACATTGGAAAACATTGTAATATTTATGTAATTTCGAAGTTCAAAGTTAATTCTTGACACTGAAAAAAACAATCACACTACTAAAGGTCAATTTCGTAGCTGCTCTGGGGCTTATGAACTGGGAAAACTCCTTCTGTCTCCAAAAACCATGTGACATGATTGAAAGCTCTAGAAGAGCTACTAAATAGCCTGTGGGGTGAGAATGTTTTCTCAACTATTTATGAAATATTTATTCACAGAAATTTAAGTTATTAAATGTTATATTCATATTTATTAGTAATTTTTATATTTTACTGTTTGACAGTGCATTTAAACAAAAAAAGAAGAAAAAGTAGTAAGGAAATTTACTTTTTAAAGTAGAAGTAGAAGTAAAAAATATCACTTCCAACAATGTGAATTTGTGTACAACCAAGGTCTAATGGTAAAGTTTTATCAATATGCAAGTACTGATTTGAAATAATGGTTTTGAAAATTGACAAGAATAACCATTACTAAAAAAAATCATTGTGCTGCAAAAAAAAAGCATTCATGTTTATGTGGACAGTAACTGATGTACCTTTATGCTGTGCAGATAATCACATAACTGTAGACTACTGCATGCAAAACAGAAAAACAAAAACACTCATTCACTGATTTAATCAATGGATCATGTTGAAACAAACTGTGGATGCTGCTTTTTTTTCTTTGCTGTTGTAGCAAAGAAGCAGTTTGCCCACACGGATCATTAAAATTTGTTCTCATCTCATCTCTCATCTCATCACCTACTGCCTCTGATTGCTGAGATAAAGTTAGATAACAGAAAAAAAACACAACACATGATGAAGCCAGAACTGACTTTAGATACAGATCTTTTCCTGCCAGGCTCGTGCCTTACATGGCAGCTAGGTGTGTGTGAATGAGAAGCAACACTGTAAAGTGCTGATCATTTACCATTTACTATTGCGTGACATAACATGACAATGCACGATGCTACCATGATATGACATGGCAGTGCACTGTGACTATATATGACACAACATATCAGGAAAGACTCAGTGTGATAGTACTGTTTGTCATGTTGTGATATAGCATGATGTGGCAAGACATAATGCAGTGAGACCTTATGTAACATGTGATGACACTGTGTTGAATCTCACAATATGACATGACAAAAAATGCCATAATTACATGTGAGGCGATTAACAAACCAGTAAAACTGTGTCATGTGTGATGCTGGGACAGATGTTTGCAGCTGTGTAACTCAGTGTCGAGTGCAGATTGCTGCAGTGTGAGTGATGTGTCGGTGTGTGTTGGGGCGTTATCGACAGTCTCTGGGTGGAGTGATGAGCGCGGGAGCTGCATTGAAAGAGCATTATGGCCTGTAGCCTGTTCACTTTACAATTCATTACACTTCCAAGGGCAAATGACTGCTAAATAACCGTGTCTGCCTCACTCTCCGATCCATCATCGTAAAATAACAAGAATAAAAACAACAACAAAAGCAATCAGACACTATTAAATTAATGATAATTCTACCTCCTGTGCAATGGACACACACACAACCATGGTAGTAATTTTAAAGTAAAAACTCTTCAACCCAACAAAGTAGATATTTTGTAGTTGTGACCAGTTAGTATTTGATTAAATGTAAAAAAAAAAAGACATAGTCTTTAATAGAATCTGATCCATGTTGTATCACAGAGGTGTCAGTGTCTCAGTTTTTAGGGCAGTCATCTGTGAGCCCCAGGGTTCCTGGCCACACATTGAAGTGCCCCTGGACAAGACACTGAACCCCAAACCCTTAGCACCTTAAGGGTGCTGCGGCCTGTGGCTTGTTTTTTGTGTGTGATTGGTGCGTGTTTTCTTCTAGTCTTATAACGAGACTAAATCGCCATTTTGTTTCACTTCATGGAGTCAACTTGTTTAGTTTAGTTTTACCCAAACCAAACAGCAGCAAATAGCAAAAGTGTCTGTCCCACCTACAAATAGTCAACAGAGGCTGTGATAATTGCAGCTAGATTAAAGCTACAATATGTAGCTTTTTTCAAATGTTTTTTACTACAAAATATGTATTATTACTATTTTCATTATTTGATAAAGACTAATACAGAGCGTGGCAGAGCAGGATGGCTTGATTTCAAAGTTTTTTTAGTTTTTCTAGTGTGACTAAAATGTCTGTTTAAAATGTGTTTGTAACTTACAAAAGCCGGTATGGTGTCTCTGTGTTTGTGGTAACTTTGTGGCCATTTTCTGTTGCAATGTTTTAATGGATTTAGCTAAGTAGATTATCATATGGATCAGCATTATAACCTAATAAAAGTAACACACCACGTCCTCAACGCTGTTGACAGTGGCTGGTTTGGGTCCATTCAGATCCATTCAGGTCCTGGACATATTGACACACAGACCCGAGACCTGAAAGAGAGTAAAAGGTGACCTGACCTGACCTGACCTGATTAGAGTGAGCAGAATTGCACCTGACCTGTCTCGGGTCGTCTGAATTGAGTGAACCTATGAAGATCTCTACTGTAAAGTCATGGGAGTATGAATGAGCTAAAACTCGCTAAAAAGCTCAAAATAATTGAGCTGAGCTTCAAAAAATAAATGGATTAATCTGTGGTTCATCACTACATGCAGCCTTTCTCTTGCTGTGATGCTGTCACTGTTTGTATCAATCATAGCTGCTTTAAACATTTCTAGCACATTATTCTCTGACAACCGTTATAAAAAAATATGCCTCTATGCAACTAAACTGCAAATGCAAATACCTTTTTTTTTTTTTAAACTGACCAGTCAACCAGAAATCATTGTTGTTCTCTGATTGGTTAGAAGGGTGAGCCTCACTCAAAAACCTCCAGAAGGGAACTGCACTGCTTACAATCCTATTCTATGAGCCTGGGTTACAGAACCGTTCTGCACATTAAGATGTTTGATGATGATTTTGGACCATATTGAAATCAGTCAAATTCTGTTTATATTATTCCCACCAAATTGAATTATCGCTTGGAAATTCCTATTAAATTATGCACTTGTGAAATAAACTGTCACCACATTCCTCGTGGCTGAATCATAAGACGGAGGTTGGGGGGATAAAGGAGAAGAGATGGTGGAGGAGATGGAAAAGGAAGAAGTGGGGAAGAGGAGGAGGAGGAGGATGGGTAATTGGGCAGATGTTGCTTTGTTTAAAGACTGTTGTGTAATTAAGGACAGAGGAACAGAAGCCTGACCCAATTTTTCCTTTTGATCAGCTGTCAGAGAGACAGGCGGGGGGTCTGCTGAGGGACAACCTATCTGTCTGTGTGTTTCTTCTTCAAACTTTCAGCTGCTATTTTAACAAACTCCACAATGCAGAGAGAGGAGAAATGGAAGAAGTGGTGGAGAGAGGGTGCTGGACGTACAGGGGTTGAAAATGACAAGAAGTGAAAGACTATGACGGAGAGGAATGAGATGTGGACCAGAGGTAAGAGGAGGACTAGGGAGGGACAAAGATGAGGAGTTGAAAAATGGATGAGATGAAAGCAAAGATCTGGATGGTAGAAAATGAAAGAGGTAAAGAGCATCACAGTAGGGAGGCGTGAGCGGGCAATGTTTAGGGGACGGGGGAGGGAGACTGTAAAGGAGCAGCTGGAGGGGGAGGAATGGGGAAGGACGAGGAGACAGAGAAGGAAGTGATAGAGTTTGGAGTCAATATGGTGGCGTAAAGTGCTGCTGACAGGCATCAACTAAAGAAGAAGATCCATGTCATAATTCAGAAACATATTCCTGATAAACCCAAGATCATTTTCCCCAGTGTCTAAGAACTACAACTCCCATAAATCTTAGCCACAAAATTGCAGTCAGGGTTCCCAAAAACTTTTTAAATAAAGTCACTGTAACTGCTCTCAGTGTTGTAACAGGGCAAATGTCCAGCGCGAGAGTCTGAGAGACACAACAGACAGGCTGTAAAAAAATCAATACTCACACACCCACTGAATCATTACCTAAGCATATCTTTTTGTTTAATTATATTGTTGTTTAATATTAATTCACTGAATAAACAATGTGAATGGTTAAATATACATTTTATAACCTTTTCTAAATTTCCAATTTTTGCAAACCTGCAGCTCGACAATATAGTTTTTATCCAATTTTACTCCAACAGGAAGAAAATTGTACATTTACTGGGGACTATTTTCTGTGGCAGATTCTTTCTAACATTTCTAGTGTGAACACATTTGAGATCATGTTTTGTGTTACACTTTAGTTTATATTTTCTAGAACCTGATTTATTTTGAAAGTGAAACTGAATTTAAAGTTGCTGGGGGTAAAAGTCTGCTCACTTAGCTGTTTGCAGACATCAGCGGCAGCACAGTAGCAGATTAACTGTCACTGACAGTCTGTTGAGATAATCATTAGCCTGTTATACTCTCTGTGCAGAGTTCTGTGTTACTAATGGTAAAACAATAACATTTATTATCTGTGTAGCTCAGGTTCTATTTGATGTATTCGTCCTTTGTTGTTGTCTTACTGTATATTTGCCAGATTATTTGTACTTAGATTTTTTTTATGTTTCAAGCTGCAATATTTTTTAACCTCCTCTTGGCGCTTCCTTCTACACATACATAACTTTTAAATAAGGATAATAATATTACATTTGTTATATTTATAATCATCACTAGTAATATTATTCTACATTGGGCAGACTGGTTTTCAAATTGATTTATATAGTTAAGATTTTGTGTTTCTTTTGTAAATAAACGTTTTAAGATATTTTGTCTTCAGTTTGTGCCTCATATAATATTTATTTGTTGATGTACTCTTTCAGACATGGACAAAAATCATTGCAACTTCAGCTAAACATTTTAAACAATCTAGTAAAATATGTGCGATGCTATATGTCTCTTTTAAACGATTGCTAGAAATAAATTAAGGTCCAAACAATATTAGACAAATAATAAACTCCATCAGACACATCAAAGCAGAAATAGATCCAGTTGTTGTTACATGGATCCATGCTTCAACTTGTGAAACAGTTTTATACAGAGAAGAAAGTGAAGCAGAAGTGTGAGACATGGAGCAGGTTCGTCTGCTGTGTCGAGCAGCAGTTTGTAAAATGTGAAGAAAGCTGCAGATCTGCAGCTTGTTCAGGATGTTTCCTCCTCCTGCTTCCTCCTCTCAGTGCTGTCCCCTCTCTCTCCTGCTCTCCCAGGCCATCTGCTATGTACAGAGCAGCAGTATTGATCTGCAGCTTTGTGCTGGAGACCACATGCTAATCTATAGCGTTAGTGACAAACACTGCTCCGCTTTGCCTCGCATATGTCCCACTGACTCTCTCTCTCTTTTTTCTCAATATAACCAGTGTCATCCTCTGTCTCTCTCTCTCTCTCTCTAAATGACCCAGCAGTTTTTGGATGGGGATCCATCTGTCCGGCTGTAAACTCTTTCTCCTCCTCCTCCTCCTCCTCCTCCTCCAGCAGTGTTAGCTGCCGGTGAGTCCTGTGTCAGTGTGTTTTGGTGTATAATGGCAGCCATGTTTGGTGTTAAATATAAACGACAAGATGAGCTGAAAGGAACGATGCCATTTTTTATACGGATAATATACAAACTGATAGAGATAAACATTGATAAAAAATAGAGAAATAAAGGTATGTATTGTAGTGTTTGGTGGGTTAACACATCGAAATAATATTCCACCCAGATATTATGGATTTCATATATTGTGTCTGTGTATATATGGAAATTATATAGATTTAAAAATAAAAAGAATTCAATCTATACTGTATAAATTTCACAGAGCTGAAAACTGAGCAAGCTTTGATAAAAGATTATGGTGTTTTATATACATATAATATAGATCTTGTAAAGTTGAATAGGCCTAGAGATCAAACTGATTTGATGGAGAGAATATATATATATGTGTGTGTGTGTGTGGTGTGTGTGTGTGTGTGTGTGTGTGAAATAATTCTATTATAAACAGTGAAATATAAATAATTATGAATATTTTACACATTATTATAAATAAACAAAATCTATAAAAAGAGATCATACACATCAAAATGAATGCATACTTATATAGAAATGGTACAGAGGTTTGTATAATCATCTAGAGAATAAGAGCTGTGTGGGGTTTATACAGAGAAATAAAAGCACAGGGAGATATTCTGGTGTTCATGGGAAGATAATGGAATTTCAGACAATTTTTTATCAAGATCATATTAGTGGAGATATGAAATAGAGCTTTGGAAACACACATACATACACAGAGAAAAAATAGCTCTGAATTTTGCAGAGATACCACACAGAAAAACATTTTGAGATTTTATACATACAGCTCCGGAAAAAATTAAGAGACCACTGCAAAATTATCAGTTTCTCTGATTTTGCTATTTAAAGGTATATGTT
>JAUMHL010000015.1:20497725-20508143 GCA_032362345.1 Sandelia bainsii
AGCCCTACAAAGTGACCTCCAGCGGGCCACTGGCATGAATGTCTCTGACCAAACCATTAGAAACAGACTTCATGAGGTTGGCCTGAGGGTCCGACATCCTCAAGTGGACTCTGTGCTCACTGCCCGGCACCGTGGAGCTCAACTGGCATTTGCCAGAGAACACCAGAATTGGCAGGTCTGCCACTGGCGCCCTGTGCTTTTCACAGATGAGCGCAGGTTCACTCTGAGCTCATGTGACAGACGTGTGGTGTCCAATCCTGGTCCTCGACAGCCACAGTCCTGCTAATTTTCCAACCATCCCTGCACTTACAGCTTCTGATGGGCTGAACACACCTGAACTAGGTAATCAGCAGTGGGTAGGGCAGGAATAGCTGACAGTGGCCTTCGAGGACCAGGATTGGACCGCCCCGCTAAATAAATCTATTATTGGTTTACTTTCTCTTTAAAAAAAAAAAAGTCCCTTAGGATTGCTTTTAAGATCATTTTGAACATGAAAAATTTGCACAAATAATTTCACTGTCTGAGATAGACTGGTGTACCCTTCCTTTCGCAGCTGGAATTGATTTCAGCCGCCTCCTGGATCCTTAACAGGACAGGCATTATAGAAAACAGATGGAGGGAATATGACTGCAAACTGAAATATACTTTTAATGAATACATTTTGTCATAAAGGGTGAATGTATCATTTTTGACTGTGCTGACACCATGTCTTTTTCAGTGTAGAAAGTAATAGCATGTGTGTTAGTGTTATCTTCCCTTGTTATACCCAGTATTGAGTGTGACACATTAACATGACACTATATGCCAGAATCAAGTAGAAATTAAACAATATACATCTTTAATCTCCTAAAACATGAAGCTCTCGGCTAACAACGATAACATATGGGAAGTATTTTTGCTTAACCTACTGTGATTTATTGTACAGGTTTGAAGTGCTGCAAGAGGCAATCACACCCAGCTAAGGTAAGTGAGGGGGAAAGGTGTCAGTCTGTCACCAACTTGTCACACTCAAGTATTCACACAGTAAATTCTGACACTTTACAGCTAAAGTTATAATGCTTTCATACAAGTGTATTCTGCCTGTTCTACTAGACGGTAAAATACATTTGTAACATTTCCAGTTTTACTTGGCACAAGTTTGCAGCACAGTTCGCAGTGCACAGCACCAGTGAAAACCACTGACATTTTATGTTGTTGATCTCCTTTTATAAAGATGTTGTTGAGTTGTATCTTTCTTCACCAACACTCGACATTTCCCCTGAGTGTTCATCTCCATGACTCAATGAACTTCGCTGTGCGTATTTTGCTGAGTGTAGGTAAGTGATTGCTAATGACTGGTTAGGGTTACTACATTCCTTTGATTGACCCCTAGGAGCACAGAGCCCTCAGTGGTTAACAACATGGTGAAGCAGGAAAAGGATGAAGGATGGACTGAAGTTGGTTTCTGGATCCTCCTGCTCAGTCACCTGTGTACGTCATGCTAGATGTGAAAGTCTGAATTTAATTTAACGTGTCACTTCTAACGTCTCTTGGCCACGTTCACTGACCAATCTCACAGAGTAAAAATATATCCAGCAAAAATGATCCCAGTATAAGAAGGGTTTAGGTAACTGTCTAGTCCATCTGCGTTGTTTGAACAATTTGTTTTAAACAATTTGTTTTAAACAATTTGAACAAATTGTTCAGACTGAAAAAACACTGCAATAAAAAACAACAACTCTGGTCTGCTTTGGTGAGCGTATTGCTTTTGACAAGATTTTACATCTCTGGTAAATCATCGTTTTCTCAATGATTTTATCCTCCAGTAATGTGTGCTTGCACATACGTGGTCTCAATGTATGTTTAATCTACATGGTTTGTTGCCGGATGATGTTGCAGATTCTTAAAAGTAACAAGTGAATACACCCCTTGTTCCTCGAGCTGTTACAGTTCAGGAGATGGGCTTTTGTTCAGGGAACTTGGGCTGAAATCGTTAAGAATCCACTGCATCAACTCACCCTCATAGCTGAGATGAATCTTGCCATCGTCTGTGTTGTCGTTTTGACAACTCAGGCCTGTGGATACACTGGGAGAGGTGTCAGGTGTTGAAGAAGCGCTGCGCTAAGCACAGTGTGAGAGAGTAAGTTTCAGCAGTCCGTCCATGTGCATCTTATAAAGGAGTTTGAACTCAGCAGGCAGCTGATGGGATTCCTGCCATTTTGTAGTGAACTTGGTGCCCTTTTTGTCGTAGTAGTGATATGGCAGCTCTTTACCCGTGTTGGGGTCCCAGCCGAAGGGCCAGAAGCCGTAAAGATGGACCTGGTCACACATGGAGGATGCTAGCGTGTACATTAGGATGCCGGTGCTGAGGCGCTTCGGTGACAGCTGCTTGGTTTTCCAATAGCTGTCAAGAAGAGAAGAAACAACAAGTAACATAAAGGTTCAATGTAAATTGTTAAAAAAGGCACATAATATGATTTTTTTTTTTGTGCTTTCACAACTATTACTGTAGCCTAATGGTTTGTGCACATGTCACGTAAGTGCAACATCCACTGGTCCAGCTAGGGACCTTGTCGTATGTCAAAATTCCCGAAAAATAGCTTTAACATTGTGGTGAACAGGGGTCATCATAGGCACCTGGATGTTTTTAATAAGTGATTCATTCCAGTAGTTCCTACTTCGTTGTGTTTTTAAAAAAATCATATTTTATCACTTTGAAGCCACTGTACCATCAATTAACACAATGCTTGTTTAATGCCTTGATGTTTGATATTAAAATCCTTCCTTTCCCAGTCTTGTCAGGCTGTTATTTTCAGGTACATTTCCAAAAAATGATCAGAAAATGACAGTAGAAACAATCAGAGACAAAAAATGTTGAATTTACTATATAATCCATCAGTATGTGTAATTAATAATTACTAATAAACACCTAAAAACCAAAATTTCAGAAAAATAAAAATGTATTTCTAATGGTCAAAATCTGCGCTATTCACAATCTATGTCATTCATAACAATTCTAAGACTAAGAAGTGACTTCAAAGGGTTAAATACCAAAAAACTAATCTGACCGCTGCCAATGCTTTCATCAGCCAGTCCTGCTTGCAGCGTCACAGAGGGGTAGCTCTCCAAACTGGCCTCGACAAAAGCCTTTCCAAGAGTCCTGAAGGTGCTGAAAGACGTCTGAGCTCCTTAAATGTGGTAATTCTTCCAGAGCAGGTAGATTTAATGGGATTGCTGAAGATTAGGCTACTGTACGAGCAGTCTATTCTGCTGCTAACACTAAGCACCAGACTTAAATCCCTCTCCACACACACAGTTACAGCTCTACACCATACCTTTCACTAAATAACTGTTTTCTTATAATCCGGCTTTAGAACCTAAATCTCCTCTTTGCCATACAGAGCACAGTTAAAACACAGACAGGCATGAAGAGAGAGAGACAGACAGGTCATAGCACATTTTAAAAAGAAATAGAGTTAGATTAATTGGTGATATTAAACCTAAATGTCTTCAGGGTACAGCAAAAACAAATGTATTAGCTCTGTTGTTCCAGTACCTTCGGATGGGACTGCATGCAGGGCATTATTGAAAAATTGACTAATGCATCTGTGGTTTTGGACTTTTCATTGTTGACAATATGTTAAATATTGAATAACACCAACATATCTTTCAAAATGAAAGCTGTATTTAAACATCTAGTCTGTATTTGTAAACATGCAATGGATGCATGCAGAATGCTTTGCAATGTACTGATTATAATAACTGCTAATAATGATTATGTTAATTTGTATTAGTTGGTATTATTAATTGTAATTCATTTTAAATTATTATCATTATTATTATTCTTTTAATATTGTAAAAGGGGCAGCAGTGGATGAGTTGGTAAAGTGGTCACCTATCCACTGTAGGCTTCATCCTGGCCATATGTCAAGTGTGTGACAAGACACTAAACCTCGATGCACTCCAAAGACAGCCACTGAGATGCTGGTCCCAAATGCGGTGACAACTGGGGACTCAGAAAGTAAAACCAAACAAATGTGCAGACCATGACTTGCTGTGGCGACCCCCATGAGATAAGCCAAAAAATATATCTATCTAGTTATATATATTTAGCATAGTTACAGTAAAAAGCCTGCAAGATAGACAATGATAGTATAAACTGATTTACGAGCAAAAAAGTTACTAGGAACAAAATATTCTCAAAACAACAAAGTTGCAGCAATAGTATGACTTGTTGTACAGTATATCAGTGGATATGTGGTTGTACCCACTATATGAAATCAGTACTTGAAAAATAAAACCATATTCCTTAAACGTTTCTTTATGTTGTCATTTTTTTCCTGCAAGGGCCTTCTACTATACAAGGATTTGCACAAGATTCTTGCCATGATCGATTTTTCTGGCTCTCCGTCAAACATGTCAGGTGAAAGAAATTTTAGTTACAATTGCTGGCTAAGAAAAAGCCAATGGAGTGATATAATAGATGCAATAGTATCCACTGAAGTGGCTGATATGCAGTTACACCATTGAAAACCATGCAATTACAAGAAAATGGCCACGAATAGCTGTCCACTGTAGTGACCACCATGTGCACAGGGGAATTATGATCCAATCACTATGCAGGTAAAATAAAGTTAAAAAGAATGATTATGAATACCAGATTTAAATGCAAAAGGTCTAAACACTGTGATTACATTAGATGTCAATATCCCCATACAAAACACAAGTCAAATGATGGAGTTGGTTGTTACTGTGTTTGTTACTTATTGTTGATGAACTATATAATGATAATGTATCTTGTGAATGTACTAGAGGTAATTTGGTTTGACTTACTTGTTGATGTACTGCATGATGTTACCGGGCCAGGCCAGCTGGACATTCAGCTGACCTCGATGTTCCACAAAGAAATCAACCAACGTTCTTGTCACTGTGGCTGAAGTGTGGAAGAAAAAGGCTGGGATCCACAGGATGGCACCGTCCAGCTTCTTCAGGCTCAGAAAGAAGTTGTTCCTGTCCTGCACGGTAAGTAAATTGTTGTAGTATTTCTCCAGGATACTGGGGTTAAAGGTGGTCAGGTTGGTCCGCCGTCCAACGTCCTTCTTAAAGATTTCGGTCGGTGCAAAGTTGCAGCGGAAGACGAAATCAAACTTCTCAATCTGGGGTCCGCAGTGTGAGCCAGTGAGTATTCCGCTGTTGCCGACCACAGCGCAGATGTTGTAGTGTTTGTTAAGGATTGGTGAGACCTCAGGGAGGAGCGAGCGAAAGTTCTCACCTATGGAGAAGACATACTTATGGCTGGAGTAGTCGTAATGCATCAACTGTCCAATTCGGACCGAGTCTCGTGTCAGTGTGAAGTTTTGGGGGATGTCAATGTACTGTGATATCTCCTTCCTGCAAGATGGAAAGGTTATGTTTACTATTTTATTTTTTCTATAATCTTTCAGTCAGTCTCCACAGGTCAGCACGTAGTTCTGGTTCTATGACAGCAAATAACCATACACTTTTGTACTTACACAATAACAGATGAAGATGTTTGTGCCACAGAAATACATTAAAATAGTACTTCTAAGGTTTGGGTGTTTAAATGCTGTGGATTGAGGAATTTAAGCTTATGTCACCACCTGCATATAAAAATATAAAAGCAATTTTATACTGACTTTGCTTCCAAAACAATTATCACTAGTACACTAGTCAAATAAACAAGTAAATGTATCCTGTAAATGCTAGACTTTCAGCACCATTGGAAAAGACGACATAGAGAGATGCTGCATGTGTGTAACTTACCTCAACTGGGTAAAAGCAGTGTTGTTGTACCTCCATTTAGAGGAGTTCTGCAGGTCTGCACTGAGCACATTGGTCAGAGAAGTGAAAGCTGGATCCAGATACTTCATCGCCAGCTGGGAGCTACACACAGGAAGAAAAAGAGACATGAAGGTTAACCCAGTTTTCCTGTGTTAGGAGAAAGTCAGCTTCATCCACTTGCACTTCAAAATGGTTTGAGCAAATTTGGAGCTCTTTTAAAACAAGGTTTGTAGGAAACATCCTCATTTAGCCACTCTGAAAACCACCAGGAATAATTTAGAACAAGAAACACAAGCAGTGAGATGACCACACTTTAGCCAGATTATCATAATATAAATGATTTTAAATTAAAAGATAAACTGAACTTGGAATGCAAAAATGTAATTTGCATACCCATTGTTGTTAATGTTCTTTTTAGTTACCAGTGCATCATATCAGCAATGGTCCAAGTTCTTGCAGCAAAACAAAAGACAAAGAAAGTATTAAGAATTTTCATTTAAATACTGGATAATAATTATACTGGTTTTGTTTTCCCTTCTAAATAACGGATTGTCTAAAATTTGTGCTCATGTTTCTTGACGCTTCAGACTTTGTTGTAGTAATATTGTTTAAAAAATAACTAGATATTCATCTGAGCTTTGCAGAAAATTAATTATTACTTATAGTTTGCCATTAGTACTACCCTCTTTGCCAAGTTAAGAAGTCTCCAAAATAAGCTAATTGTAACGTGCAAGTGTATGAGGAGCCATTAAGCAAGTACTGTAACAAAATGTAAATGCAGCCTTTTTCTTACTCATGTGTCTAGTTTATCCCATGAATAACATCACTTCTGTTTACTGTCAAAAATGAGCAATAAGGCCAAACTGGTAATTTTGTTCATCTTAACAAGTTATTCATAGTTAATTTGAAAGTCAGTATGCAAAGGAAAATATTTACCCTTCAGCCAAATTTCAGTTTCATTTTCAGGTTTGTTCACATCTTAAATTGATGCCTTGTTTACTTAATTTCAGGGCATTATAAATTTAATAGTGTTAGAAGCAATTCTTTCATTCGTAAAAGTCAAAGCACTTGTTAAGATGAACATATTTTTGCAGTGCACCAAGCCTCAATTCAATTGACATTTGAATGTCTTCGAGTTTTTCTTCTCCATGTTGCTGCCGTCTTGTACAAAGGCCGGGGAATATACTTGCTGTTTGTCACCACGTATTTGTCATTAGTGTCATTGTTCACATACTTCCTTGTGTACTTTGGGCCTGATTTCCTTAAGTTTTTTTTTGTTTTTGTTTTTTCTAACGTAACACTATTCTTGTAGTGATTCAAAGCTGTTGGTGAGTTTGTAATACTGCCCTACAGCTGAATGCACAAAAGACACATCAGATTGACAAAGACATTGAAAGGTCGCCACATTGCCTAAGCATTCTTATAATTAACAACAACTACATTCCCAGCCAAAGGTTTACTTCTCATGTCAGAACAGCATTCAGTTGACTAAAGCAACACTCTCTCTTTTACCCCAGAGTCAAATGAGAAAATGGACAACTGTTTCTTCACTGTAAGTCCTGTACGGAGAAAGGCCCAAGATGCCTTTGGCCTAGCTTACCACAAAGACTGGAAGTGGAAGAAGACTGTTAGTCTAGCTCAAGCTCTAGTAAAAGGTAAAAGAATACACCTTTACCAATCACCCAGCGAGTCCCAAAGGTCTTACTAAGTGGCAAATTAACTTACTTGAGGTCCTTGAGGACATTTCACCTTTCGTCCAAAAGGCTTGTTCAATTCAATCTAAAGGCCAAACTTAGCTTGAGTTAGTTAGAAAAAGCCCTTTGGATGAGAGGTGAAGTGTCCTCAAGGTGAGTGTTTCTTTTTGGCTGCTCCCTTTCGGGGTAGCCACAGCAGATTAATACAGGTATTTGATCTGACAAGGATTTTACGCTGAAAGCCCTTCCCTCTCCACCGGGATTGAGACCGGCACTAGGAAGGGACCGGGATGCGAACCGCCACCCCTAGTGTTCTTAGGTAGTTAGCTATTGCCACTTGCCTTACCTACTGCACCACCGCCCTTATTGGGTGAAGCGTCTTCAAGGACCTTAAGTAATTTACTTTGCCACTGATACCCCTCATGCAGATTTTCATCATTATTCCCCATAATTAATTTTCCAAACTACTCAGTGATATTCTGGATTCATGTCAGGGTCCAGGACACCTAACCCAATCTTCTCATCAGACTCTGGGAAACACCCACTGCTAAAATCAAAATAAAGGAAACAGAGTATATCCTTGTGTTTTTAATGAACACATCAGCACTCAGTATTCACCTCAAGTCAGGTTTACGAGGCGGCCTCTCACTGCAGGGGGAGAGGTGTGAAACAAAGACATAAGTAAATAAATAAATATACTCTTTTGTATCTTCATCAGGTACTTTGACGTCTAACTGAATGAAAGGGGTACCAAGAACAGACTGTGAAGACCAAGCATGCAAAGGTAAAATGCACTTACTTATACTTATTGAGCTCTAAAACTAATGACATATGCATGAGCATCAAATGTACCTTGTTTTTATTGGCAAGTAGTAAAAGTTAGCATTTTAACACACATCACCAAATCCACCTTTTGGAGTGACCGAGTCAGAATCCAGACCTCAACCTAACAGAGATGCTGTGAACCTCAAGAGAACCATTCACACCAGACGTCCTAAGAATATGGCTGAGTTGAAGCAGGTCTGTGAGGAAGAATGGTCAAAGGTTGCTCCTAAATGTAGTGAAAGTCTAATCCACAGTACTATTGCTGCCAAAGGGGGTTTAAACAGTTCTTTCGCTTACTTTTTCCGCCATCACTCTTTATGTTTAATGGATGTGTTCAGAACAAAGAACCAGAACCTCCATCAGACGGATGCTGTTTTAGCATCACACTCTAGACCTGACCAAACATGCTGAACAACAAAGATTTACAGAATGCTTTTCTATTGGTCTGTATTACAGTGACCCCATGAAAACCTGTTAAAAAGTATCAAGTGCTCGACTTCAGTTGACAGATATTCTGGTCTACAGTCAGAAGCAGGAAAATGCAGTAAACCCATGTGTGTACACACTTTTGCGGCTTTCTGCCCACATTCTAAGATGAACAATAATCTGCTGCTCGACAAGATGGCAAAATGTCAACATCCTATCAGTGTGGCCAAGCATTCAGTTCTTCCCCTATATTCTAATGGGATACTGGCTTCATACTGTACAAGCAAACTTTATCTAATATTGAGCCTTCACGTATCTAAGATGTAGAGAGAACCACCTATGTTTTCCAGTGTTTTCCAGTTTTCTGCTCTGCCCCTGCTTAATTAGAAACAAACCAAACACTTAAGGTCTAATTTACTAAAAATGTGCATGTACTAAATCAGCTGCAAACTTGGGTTCAAACACCCGCAAAAAACAGCACAAGCTTATCTACTAAAGGTGCACACAGGACTATGTCTTTCAAATAATCAAAATAGCACATGCTGTGGATTTTGCACCTTTCCCTTAATAAATATGCAAAGTGGAGCATTTTTGAATTTACTGTCTCACATAAACAGTAGTTAACCAATAAGGCACCACATTACCACCATCTGGTTGTTTTAATGTGCTGGACAGGGGTCAGCGCAGGAAAAATGTTATGCTTGCCATGATCGGCATATGTCTGGACACACAGTGCATCAGAGCTTGCTGTGTATGGGACGGCGTAGCCACCGACTATCCAGAGAGCCCATGCTGACCCCTGTCCACCACCACATTAAAACCACCAGGCTGTTTTAATATCGTGCCTGATAGGTGCATGTTCATCACCTGTCCACTGTGAACACAGTAAACTCAAAAAAGCTATAGACTGATATATTATTGCCAAAGAAAACTTCATAATGAGCATAAAAATCCTTTGGTTGAAGGAGAGACAGTGGAGCTCTGAGTGAATGAGCTGATCTAGTCCACAGCTGTGGGATTAAGTGACGGATGTCCTGTTTTCTTCCCGCTAAACTCTCACACTAACACACTGATTTGTACCACATTTAGACCAGTTTATTAGGACAAAACCTTCTCCTTATTAAACAAAAACAGCCACAGTGTCATCCACCACTGACATGAGAAACAGGATGTAGTGTGCCCACATCATTTGACATAATACACTGTATGTATATGCAGATGATTTAACGTTTGTTACTTCAGTACAGAGGTTTTACTCTTTTCATGTGATGACTGTCACTAATCATCTGTCGCTTTATCTGACGATGTTCTAATCATAGATACTATATTATGTTGTCCAAGCAATTCCCTACATGTATCAACAGTTATAGCTTTAATAGAAGGGTAGTTAGAACAAGAATTAGAATAACTATTAGCAAAAAACACAGTGGGAACATTATTAGATATGGATCAGCAGTAGCGGTACGTAGTCAAACCAATCTCCTGCAAGTCATGTTTCTATACAATTTAAGTGCAAACAAATACATTTTTGTAGGGAACATAATTCCAACCAAATTCCGTTTTCTATAAATATAATCATCATATGTTCATAGTTAACATAAATGACAAGTTGCAAATACAGCTCTGGAAAAAAATTAAGAGACCACTGCAAAATTATCAGTTTCTCTGATTTTGCTATTTAAAGGTATATGT
>JAUMHL010000015.1:20518214-20529321 GCA_032362345.1 Sandelia bainsii
AAACATATACCTTTAAATAGCAAAATCAGAGAAACTGATCATTTTGCTGTGGTCTCTTAATTTTTTCCAGAGCTGTACATACATACATACATACTGCGACAAACATGCACTGGGGGTTTTCTTTTCTTTCCAGTCGCTTTACTTGAGTTGCTCAGTTTTAACCTCTGCAGATGAATACAGACTCAGAAGTTAGAGTACTGTTACTAGTAGCATGTTTCATAGTTACTGCTGTGTAATAAAGTGCACATGTCAATGACATCACATTACATTATGTAGCAACGTACCTAGTGTAGTCATCTTACAAACAAATATAACAAAATGAATGAAAAAAGTACAAGTTCCAGTAGCAGCAGTATTATCAGTAGTTGTAGCAGAGTTGTAGATAAGAGTCCTCACTTCCTTTGTCTCCCCCCTCTCTGTCTGTCTCCTTCATTAAACCTGAGGCTCCCAGACATCAGAACTCGCCCGTTTTACTGATCAGTCTGTCTCTGAACAGCATTGATCTGTCCCTGCATGAGCTGCCATTGATCTCATCTGTTAGGATGATTTTACCCCATGAGATGAACACTGTAAAATATGACAAGCTGCACAAATCATTTTACCCCATCCAACCCTGCAGCAGTGACTGTCAGACGGTTTTCGACCTCATTTTACATCTGTCCTCAGAAGTACAGCAGTTTAGAACTAAAGTATAGTGTTCATGCCTTTGCAGCATTTCAACCCTACTACCTCACATATAACAGACAGCTTTACAGTACAGTACTGTTTTTAAAATACTCTCTTTTTTAATGCCCTAACTCAATCCTACATAGACTATTCTAACCCCTGGAAATACACACTAGAGTAATACACACGTCATACATTGTAGTCAAATACATGATGATGCTTTGGTATAACCTGCCCCACTACCCTGTGTTGACTGTAACACATGCTGGGGTAAGTTGTAACAATTAGACAAAAGAAGCAAAAACACAGTGTAATAGTGCTCAAAAAGAGGTCTACTGAAATAAATGAACAATAAGTATTTAATTCTACACTGATCTCCAGCAGCTAACCTGTCATATGCTCACCTCAGGTGTCTGCAGTGCCACTGCACCTACTGCATATGTGCCAAAGTATGAATAGGCCTCAGGGGGAACGTCCCATGTGCTTCCACAAATGATCAGGTGTTCTAAGCTGTGTTTAAAGTGATGGTCACAACCCACCCCAACCAAAGTCAGTCATTATTTTGCTAACTTTATTAGTATAGTGGTTTTAAACCACTTGATGATGATGTCTAGACCAGATTCCACATGTGCCTCATAAATAAGGTTCCTGCAGAAACATGTTCAGGTCAAAACCTGACTTGAACCATTAACTTCGTGTGACTCATCTTTTTTACAGTGTGCAGACCTAACAGCCCATCAGGCGGAATAAACAGGCACAGGCCAACACAGGAGGCAGGGCGACACAGACTGAACATCTCTCAGTTCATTTCACACAGTGTAATCTGGGATGTTTGATTATGAGATGATGAAGTTGAAATGAAAGAAATGTGATTGAAGGGAAAAGGGTGAGTGACACAGAGGAGCCACAGAGAAGAACGGAGAAACAGAAAATCAGAAAAAAAGATTAAGTCAGTGATCCATAGTTCTTACATTTGTTTCATTTACATCACATATTACTCAGAGGAAAACTGTTCATATAAGAAGATGCAATCAATGTGAGTTTTTTTGGAATATTACAAAAACCCTTCTTGCTCCTTCTTCATGCATTACAGGATCAGCACGTTTCTCTTCTTCAAAAGTCTGAAATATTCACACCCTGTGGTTTTATTGTTCATATTGTACTGTCTTCTCATATGTCTCTGTCTGTTCTGAGAAAGTTCATACTCATCATTATCAGATATTTAGTAAATTAACATATTGTACTATTTAAATATACAGTAGCACACACACTGTTGACTTTCTTCCATAATTTTACAGTTATTGTTATAAAAAGTACACCAGAATGAGTGAGAATGAATTAGCTTAATGAAAAATTTACATCTAATGACATAAGTGGACATGCTATCCAAGCTCAGTTGGTTTGCACATTTTCACTTTGATACTAGATGGAATTCAGCAAAAATGATCAGAGACAAAGACCTCTGCAGTATGAACAACTAGATGACATCATCTGAACTGAAAAACTCCCCCAGATGATGTCATCTGGAGGACACATTTTAATGGAGGGTAGAGGGACTTGTATTCCATAAATACAAGCACTCCTACTGAATTCAATTCCTTCTCATGGTTCTAGTTTGGAGAGTGCATTGCCATGATTAGCAATGATAGTTTGTATTATGAAATAAAAACTTTTTTTTTAAATCACAGAGGAGGAGAAAGTTCAACAAAGGAGTCACAAACTCTCAGTTGCATGCTGGGAAGTCTGTTAGTTTTGTGTGAGCAAACTGCAGTTAATTTAATCTACTCATTTCAAGTTGAAAGATTCAAGTCAGACAAACAACCAGAGCAGAAACAGTAAAAAAAAAAAAAAATGAAAAAGAAGAAGCCCATCACTAAGTGTCAGAGCCCAGTGGTGATGATGTCGTCAAATAGCTGGTTCCCCAACAAGCAGAGAGATATTTTGTTTACATACAACATATCAAAGAAAAGCTGCAAATTCACATTTTTAACATAGAATGAAGTAAAATTTGTTGGGTTTTTTTTAAATATTTTTTGTTGATCTACTCTCCCTAATGAAATCAGCATTTGACTTAAGTTAATAAATTATTTTAAAAAATAAAATCAGATTTTATTTTGCTAATTAGAACTGACATCAGGAACGTGTCACTGGTAACCATGGAGATGAGCGACAAGTTCTCTGCGCTTATAAAAGCAGGTCCCACACTTAGAATTTCATTCTCTATCAGAGAAGTGACTGACAGCAGCTGAACTCAGCACAAGTGAAACTGTGACCAAGTTTGAAGTTGCTGACAAGTGAACAAGGTGAATTAAGAAAACACCAGTGATAAAGTGCTGACATCTCAGTGTGACAGCAGCTGTGACAGTGAGGATAACATGGACTCCTCTGGTTTACGCCGTGAGGAACACTTGCTGACTGTAGGCATCCTCCGTTTGGATGACCGCTATGGTAAAACACAGTAGACCACTAGCTACATACTGAAATATGTTTGCTCTAATTCATTATTTCATTAATAGAGCATCATAAAACACGCTATAATTAATACATATCCACTTTATATTTTGAAATGTAGTTATTTTATTATGTTTTGTTGAAATAATTTCTCCAAAAAGACCTCAAAACTTTTCATCCCTCAAAAAAAAAGTTTTTTGTTAAAAATTATTAAAAATGATGGATTGTGATGAGATTTCACGTGAAATCTGGAAAAAGGTTAAAAAAAAATATCCATGTAATGATTAAGACAAAGTGTTTTTTGAGTTGAGACAGGGTCGTCGTGTTTAACATTGAAAGTATAGGACAAAGATGGCGACCAGCCCATTTTTTGTAAAATGCCTAAAGTTGTGTGTGCGCACGCGCCATGGAAACGACGTTAGAAACGTAGAACGAGCCAGAGAGCGACGTGTGACGTTGCTGTGGTTCACCTGGCTCCGGTCTTATGTGGACTTGTTTTTATTGTTGGACTGAGAGAAAACCGAAGCATTTAGCAACAAGTTCAGAGCCGTTCATCAGCGGGACGATGATGTTCGGCTAATGTGACAATTAACTGTCGGCTGTGGATTTTTATTTAACCAGAGACACGCCGGTAGAGCAGAGGTGCTGAAGTACGAGGTAACTTTAGATTTAAGTTAGCATTTAACGTTAGCCTCCACATATTACCATCATGATGACAACAGACTAACATATTTTAGGCCTTGGAGTGTGTGTAGTAAGTTAATGTGATATTTAAAGCTCTTAACGTGATGTAAAGATGAGAGTGAGCGGTCATGAACTGTGGGACAGATGTGTAGGTGATGTGCGCATGTCCAGATGTTTGAGTGGTGGCTGCAGGGTGTGGGTGAAGGTACAAACTGTGGATCAATGTGGGAAAAAGCTCTTTCTAGAACTCGAGTTTGTATTGGAAGATGGCAGCAACGTGAATGCAGGAAAAGTGACAGAAATAAATAGAAATAACAGAAATATGATGATTTGTACTCTATCACCTTTAAATCTCTGCACAGCTGTCTTATAGCTGCTAAATATGTCAGTAACTAAGAACTGTACTTAAGAACAGTGTTGACTTACTTTACTTGATTATTTCCATTTTTTCTACTCCACACTTTGACTTCAGTACAATTCAGAGGCAATAATGTGACTCATGTTTCACTCTGTGTTCTCTCCTTTTAGCTAACCTGCCTCTGCCGGGACGAATCCTCCAGCTGATGGCGACCAACCTGAGGAACCGTCCTCTGAGCGACGCAGACATCAGCTCCATGAGGGAGTCCGTCATGAGCCTGTATCACAACCTGGTCACAGGGTCCAAAGAGTTCCCTGTGATCTCCTTCCGAGGGTCCTTCCGCTTCAGGCAGACGAGCACGCCCTTTGCCTTCGTGGAGCCGGAGCGGAAGGAGAACACCAGGCTGCACCCTCTTCTGGAAGCACCGCCCGGTCTCCTGGTGCCCACTGCAGGAGCTGCTTCTTCAGTAGTTCTGACTCCAGCTCTTCCAGAGAAGACGGAGCTAGGAGCCGTGTGGGCCGACCACCGAAACCGCGTCCGGCGCATGGAGTTCGACGGCAGGCCCGTCACCAGAGTCATCTCCCTGGTATACAGCCCTGAGCGCACGGAGGTGTTGAACCGCTGGAGGGTGACGGACTACAGAGCGGACGGACAGGTGCTCATGTCCCTCCTCTGTCGGTTTACCAGTGAGTCTACACAGTGTGCAACCACTCAGAGGAGGAAGAGGAAGGACACAGTGGAAGATGGCAGCAGTAGTGGCAACGTGCCTCCACCTCAGAAGCGCATCAGAATGTGATGAGATGGTCCAGTCATCTGCTGCTTTTGCTCTCTACCTTCAGTCACTTTTGGACTTGCAGGACTGAAGGACACTTTGGAAATGAGACTGAGCACGTTTTGACTTTTGTGTTTGCTCCTCAGCGCCGGCCTGAGCGTTTGGCGAGGCGGGCAGTGCCCCAGGTAGCGTCTTGCACCGGGGCCACTTTCTTTGGCTGAGGGGTGAATATTGTACATTTGTATATAGTTGATTTCCCATGGCTGTAGGCAACAGGTCAGCGGTTTGAGTGCACTGGTGCTTCTTGCATCTTTCTTGCTTTCTTGAAGCTGGCCTGTGTGACAGTGGAGCCACAGAGAATCTGTTTTTAAATGTTTGTTTCACATGCAAGATTAATCAGAAACATCACAGCAGTGTGTGATGGATTTCCTCGTCCTCCTCGACAGCAGCAAATAACACTGAAAACTACAAACACACAACAGTGTTTTTTCATCTCATCAGTCACTGTTCACAAGAAGCTTCAGATTTGAGTGTGAGTGGAGGGAAGAGCAGGGAACATAACAGCTGCAGGAGCCAGAGCGACTGATCCACCATGGACAGACAGGAAGAGCAGGATGAGCAGACTGGTTAGAAGAAGAGGGAGAGGAACAGAAAGACGTCACTAGAAGCCAGTGGTGACTTGAAGTCCAGCTGCACTTCTCTAGCAGCACAGCCGTGATGAACACTGAGCTGTTAGTGGACGGTGAAAATACACATGTATTTGTGTTCTTATCACAGTTCCCATATTGATAAGTAGTTGTTCTGTTTGACTTGTAGCTGAAGTTTTTAACTGTTGTTCCTCTTTTCTGTCATGTGTCTTCCAGAGAGAGAGAAGAGGAGCAGAACCAAGACGAGAGAAGGGGGGAGCGTGCACTGTGAACCATCTTCTATAAAAAGATAAATATAGATTTATAAGTTATTATCAGAATTCTCACACAGTTCAATGGTTGCTGAAGTTGTGTATTAACTATTGTCTCCCCTTGTTTGTCTGTTAGAGAAAAGAGGAACCAGGACCAGTCACCACTCAGACAGCAGCTCTGTGAAGCATCTCAATTTAAAAAGATAAATCTCTGTTTTTCTCCATTTATTTCATTATTTTATTTGATTTATTATAAAAACCTGTAGTGATTGATTTGATTAACTGTGATTCTGTCTTGTGTGTCGTGTGTGTTTCACAGGGAGGAGATGAGACAACATGCTCTGTGAAGCATGTCATTAACAAAGAGAAGTAGAATTTGATGTTATTTATTTTCTCATCAACATATCGTCTGTTTATGTAACTGCTGAAATGATTCACTGTTCTTCCTCCTTATGTGTCCTCTGTCCTTCAGAACCAGGAAAGGAAACAAGAGCAGAGGAGACGACAGGAGAGGAACCTCCATGCACTGAGAATCCTCCTATTTACAAAGATAAATATCCAGATTTTCTATATTTACATTATGATCAGATCATGATTCATGATCATGTTCTAACTGTTTCACCTTCTTCATCTGTTGCTGGTCTTTTAGAGAGCGAAGAAGAACTGAGAAGAGACGAGGGGACAGGTCGACAGCCTGCAAACTTTCTCATTAAAAATGTAAATATACATTTATTTTACATCAAATTGTATAAAAAATAATATGAAGGAGTGGAGTCGAGGGGGAAAGGACACAGCACCTGCTGTAAACTCTCCTCTTTAAAAAGATAAGTATATATTTATTGAATGTTCTTATCCTTAGAATAAATATCCTGATGAATCTGTTGCTGAGATGAATTATTATTATTCTCTCCTGTCTGTCTTTATTTCCAGTGATGAGCAGCTTCACATGTCTCTTCTTCACCGACTGTGTCCTGCTGATCGTCCTGTGTGACGTCACACGCAAGTTTACATTGACCCAACCGGTCGAGGCAGATGACCGCCCACCCTGAGCCTGCTTCTGCTGGAGGTTTCTTCCGTTAAAGGGAGTTTTTCCTCTCCACTGTCGCTGGCTCAAGTTGGATTTGTTGAGTTTTCTACATGATTCTATATAGTTGTATTTTTATATACTGAAAGGTTTTAAACATTAAAGTGCCTGCAGATGATGTGTTGTTGTGATTTCAGTACTATATAAATGGTAACATTTCATCATGGTTTTCCTCAAACATCTTTGTGAAATTTGAAACAGAAATTAACAATGAATGTATTCATTATTAATATGTGTTCCACCTGTTTTCTGTAATAAATTTTCTCTGTGTGTTTCTGATGATTGTTAAAACTGTTTTAACTGTAGAGTTGAAATAAATCATTAACATCTACATCAAAGTCACAATTCTGAGTCCTGAAGTTAGTTTAAACAAACGTCTGCAAAAAATTAATTTGTTCTGTGACATGGAAGATAAATGACCCTAATTTCTCATGCAGTGTGTTTTGCACAGTTAACAAAGTCTTTTCCCAACAGAAGAGACCTTTTAAAACCACAGCTTCTAATAATGACAAGAGTTTCTGATCACTGACAGTGCTGAGGAATGAATCAAGAACCATCAAGAAGATACAGTTTGAATAAAAGAGAACAAGGAAAACATTTTCTAGTAGAATAACAAAGGTCCTCAGACAGTAGCTGTTGTAGTAACAGGATTATACAGAGTTTGTGAAGAAGCTACTTTAAACTTTGCAACCTACCAGTTAGTTCACACTGGGAAAAGTTGCACTACAGTAAAGTTATCGTAGAGACAAATCTAGTTGAGCAACGTAGTTCAAACTACTTTGTAGAAACATGATCAAGTATAAACATTTTAAAATATAAAGAAAAACGTGTCCACTTCTTTATAGGTCACACAAAAAGCAGCAGAATAACAAGCTTTGGTTTTGTAAAGATTCGAGCAGGATTTCTCAGTTAGCCAAGTAACTTCAAGCAGCTTCTCTGAACATGTGTTAATAAATAGCAATAATCAGTAATTATGACTATTCGACACCTGAGAAATTCAAGTTTAATTTAACAAATTCAGATTCAAAACTGTAGCCAAATATTCTGAAGAGCAGAGCTGACAGTCCAGCTTCCTGGAAAACCCACAACACCTAAACCTGTTCTGAACAAGGGACAGAGGGCAAAATTTCAATGAACAGCTGTGATTGGACTGAATTTGTAATGGTGGTCAGATGAATAGAGACAGACGTATCAATCATCTGTGAAAATGACAATCATTATCTCTCCAAATATTAGCTGATACACCTCATCGCAGACTGAACCGTTTAATCATTGACGGCGGCCGAATGGTGGTGATCACTTACTCACATACTCATGTAGCTTCATTGTAGTTTCCCCGTTTAAACACTGACGTCCTGACTGTTTACTGAGTGAAGGGTGTTATCAATGTTTCCTTCTGAATAACAGCCAGTGTGTACTGAGTTCCTCTGTCAGTCCTATACTGGTCCCTCTCAAGACCACATTTCAGGTCTTTGGTGCTGGAAAGAACAGACTGTGTTGGTATTCAGTTAGTAAGATACTCAGTAACATCCAGACTGACACAATGACACCTTGCATGCATCACTGGTCACATATTTTAAGTTAGATGGGGGACATCCAGTAGTTATGGCACGACATTAACATTCATTTGGAGTTCATTTGGAATTTGTCATGACACCTGCAGTGTAAAACAGTGACAGATTTAATGGTTACAAAATGCTCCCTGGGCGTCAGCATCCTCTGGTTCTTGATCAAAAATGAACACTTAACATGTTAAGACATTAATTAACCCAGCAATGGCACCAACACAGACATGACACTTCCTCTCCTGCTCTGTTGTTTTTACCTCTCCTCTTCCTTCCTGTGAGTATTTTGTGCTCACCCCAGTTAATCCCCCACCATCCCACCCCTCCTGATATGCAGTAATATGTAGAGATGATGACCTATTGATTTCTGCTGGGAGGGATGTTTGACAAGCAGGAGGCAGCTGGAACACACTCAGGCTGGAATCTCACTTGTTCAGTAATTAACAGTTGACTTATTACACTGTGACCGAGGTTCTGACACTACAGATGATTGATGGTTTTATTTTATTATTAATATTATTATTCTGCGGTTCAATTGGAGCCTTTTTATCAAACAAACTATAAAACAACACCAATAAAAGGGGTTCTACACATCAGAAAAAGTTCTAAGACACAAAAAATGATAAATCTCCAATGAAATCTAGCACGAGTATTTCTACTGCTGTTTTTGGTAATCCTTTTATTGTCAGCATGCAGCCTATTGATGCTGACTGTTTACACCTTTACAATTCAATTCAATTCAATTTAGTTTATTTATATAGCGCCAAATCACAACAAAAAGTCATCTCAAGGCACTTTACAGTGTAAGGTTTAAGACCTTACTGTATGTAATATAACCATATATAGAATTATGCAGAAAACCCGACAGTCCCACTTGAGCAGCACTAGGTGACAGTGGAGAGGAAAAACTCCCTTTAACGGAAGAAACCTCCAGCAGAACCAGGCTCAGGGTGGGCGGTCATCTGCCTCGACCGGTTGGGATGAGTGGAAAGAGAAGAGAGAAAAGAACAGTAGACAGCGAAAGAACAACAACAATGACAACAACAAGCAGCAGACAGTCACCTGATGAAAAGCTGAAAGAATATCACTAGTTCATTTATTCAACTATCAACATTTTGCATGAGCTGTTTTTGTTAAATGTAATTTAAGTAAATACAGTGAGAGCATGCTTGCATTCCACATTTCAATATTTATCTAAGATTGCAATCTTTTGCAATCTTGCTAACCATCATGTTGCAGTTGCTATGAATACAGTTATTGTAGGAAATCATGCGTGCTGTACTGACAGTGAATACTTTGCATGGACATGTTGTGCATATAATACATTTATTAAGAGTCTCAAATCAAATGTCCTTTTATTGTCAAGTCACTATATGTGCAGAACATACAGGAGAATCAAAATGCTGTTTCTCTCTCATTTTAGTAGTAGTACCTATACAGTATAAAATATAAAAAGTATAAAAGGACAGAGTTCAGTTTCCTGACAGCTTGGTGGATGAAGCTGTTGGACAGTCTTGTGGAGCAGGCCCGGAGGCTCTGGTACCTTTTCCCTGAAGGCAGCAGGCTGAAGAGGGAGTGTAAGCGGTTGGAGAAGTCACCAGCGATTCTGATGGCTCTACGGGGGAGGCGGTTGTGGAAAATGTCCTTGAGGGAGGGCAGGGGGGCACCAATGATATTGCTGGCCGTATTCACTATGTGTTGCAGGGACTTCCTACAGGAGGCAGTGCAGCCTCCGTACCACACAGAGATGCAGCTGGTGAGGATGCTCTCAATCGTGCCCTGATAGAATAGGGCATAGTGGGGGATGGCCAGTGCTGTGGAGATGTCTGATCAGGAGAGGTCCTCCATGGTGGAACTTGGTGCTACTCACCCTCTCCACAGCTGCATCGTCGATGGTCAGTGGGGGGTGCTGTGAATGACCTGTCCTGAAATCGACCACAATCACTTTCGTCTTTCCGATGTTCAGGAAGAGACTGTTGTCTTTACGCCACTGGACCAGTTGGCTTCTTCATTGTTGGTGATGAGGCCGACCACGGTTGTGTCATCCACAAACTTGACAACGTGGTTTGAGTTGGTTGGATCACAGTCGTGGGTCAGCAGGGTAAAGAGCAGCGGGCTGAGCACACACCCTTGTGGGGCCCCTGTGCTTAGAATGATGGTCTTAGAGATGTTATTGCTGATCCGCACATTTTGTGGCCTCCCTGTAAGAAAGTCCAACACCCAGTTGCAAAGAGAGGTTTTGAGTCTCAAGTGTCTGAGCTTTTGTATAAGCTGCTAAGGAATGATTGTGTTGAATGCTGAACTGAAATCCAAGAACAGCATATACCCAGTCTACTGCCATGCTGGATGCTTGGAGCACAGTTAAAGCCATTTTTTGGAAATAGATAGCAGATTATCCTCAAAAATTAAGTGACCATGCAAGAAGGGGACTGGTAAGGGAGGCTCTACGTGCTGGGTAGCTAATGCTAACTAGCAGCAGCCTGTCTGCAAATATCACAAAACAGCAGGAGCAGGTAAATGCATGTTGCAAAAAGATATTTAATTCTAATATTAATATATCCTTAATAACAGGCTATGTACCACAGGCTTTTAAGGTTGCTGTAGTCAAACCTCTACTGAAAAAACCAGC
>JAUMHL010000015.1:20529421-20547844 GCA_032362345.1 Sandelia bainsii
TCCTTTTTGGACTGTGAGGACCACTGGGCTGATGGTCCTGAGTGCGTGCCCGCTCCTCGGAGACGCCGCAGGCACCGACACCGCCGCGCCCACCCTGCCGCCAACTTTGACGTCCCGGTACATACTGTTCCTTCGCCACAGTTGGCTCACGTCTCTGTATCGGCTTCACCCTTTCTGGGGACTCGTCTGGCTATCAGCCCTAGGGTCCTGGGAGAGAGGGCCCGCAAAGCCCACAGTGCAGCCGCCAGAGACACCAGGGAGTGGGGGTTCTCAGGCCCCCAACTGCGCAGGTTCCTCCTCCAAGACGGGCCCAGGACGTCGAGGACGTCGCCTCCGCCTCTCCTGTTCCTGTTCCTGAGTGGGGCGATGTGTTTTCCGCCACCTCCACTGCTCTTGTCCTTATGTGGGAACGCCTTGGGGACAAAGCCCCTGCCACCTCTTCAGTTCCTGTTCCGGTCTCCAGGTGGGGCCACGTCGAGAACATTGCCGCCGTCCCTCCAGTTCCTGTCTCCAGGCGGGGCAGCGTCAAAGATGTCGCCGCCGTCTCTCCAGTTCCTGTTCATCGGCAGGGTGACGCGCTCTCCGCCGCCTCAAGTTCCTTTTCCTGAGTGGGGCGATGTGTTTTCCGCCACCGCTCCAGTTCCTGTTCCTTATTCTAGGCGGGGCCACGTCGAGGGCATCGCCGCCGTCTCTCCTGTTCCTCTTCCCAGGTGAGGCCATGTCAAGGGCGTAGTCGCCACCGCCTCTCCAGTTCTGGTTCCTGTTCCTAGGCGGGACGACACGCTCGCCGCCTCCCATCCAGTTCCTGTTCCTCCAGTTCCTGCTCCTCGGCGGGGCGACGCGCTCGCTGCAGCCTCTCCAGTTCCTGTTCATCAGCGGGGCAACGCGCTCCGGCCGCCTCTCCAGTTCCTGTTCCTCTTCCGAGGCAGGACGCCGCGTTCGCCGGTGCCTCTCCAGTTCTGGTTCCTGTTCCCAGGCGGGGCCACGTCAAAGACGTCGTCGTCGCCGCCTCTCCAGTTCCTGCTCCTCCAGAGACGCCCTCAGGTGGTCCGCTGGACGCTCTCCAGGGTCCGCGTCTGCCGCCCTCGGGCCTTCCGCCCGATGCTCTCCATTCACTCCGAGTTTTGCCTGCCCCGGCTAGACTCTCTCGGACTTCATGAACTATTTAAAATATGAGCCTGGACAGGCCTGAATGTAAACTGTAATGTGATTGGTTTGTGGTGGCATACAACCTCAAAGACGTAATTTTACTTTCCTTAATTACTTTATTTTAATTAATTACTAAGTACTACTGTATCTACTCACTTCACAATTTCATAGAAACACTAAATTGACCATAATGCAAACCGTACTGAGACATTTAGTGTGCGTCTGTTTGTACGTCTGTGTGTTCTTATATAAAAATGTCTATATATATTAAGTCTGTGCAAATATACATTGGGCTACATATGTGTGCGTAGAAATGTGTGTGCGCTCGTCCTCTAACTTAATGGACGGGTCTAATCACCTCAGAGGGAGGAACCTCTTCCCCCTTCTGCCGCCTCTTAACATTAACGGATATTAACGGCCCCCAACGCTCCAGCGTTTCCTACTGAGAAATGAAATACATCACTAATGGTTTATCACAAACACGGCTAATGCTTTATGCAGACCTCTTACCATTAATAAATGATGGCATGTAAAGGCGGAGAGGGGACGGGGGTTCTTGTGAGAGCTGATGAGGCCTAAATGTGTGTGTGAGGGTTGGGTTGGTGGGGTGGGGGGGCTGGATCAGTTTCAGATATTAAACAGAAAAAGGGAGCGTTTGATTTATCTCATTTTGTGGTGATGGGGGGATTAAATCATTTTTTTTCCATGAGTGGATGCTCAAGAATTCACACTCTGATGAATAACAGGTTTTACAAATCAACTGGGAACACATATTAATATTAGCACTGTTTCTGATTTGGACTGGAACTGGAAAGTTTTTTTCTGCTAATTGTGCAAGACGAAAAAGAAAGCCCTCAGATTAATTCATTTGTTCACTGACTGCAGCCTCAAATGAATTATGAATTCCTTAAATTATTCAAGTTATATGAGATTCACTTTGTGATCTTATGCAAATTATACACATTTTTAAAAAATATTGGTATTTTTCAAAGGAGGTCTTACTCTGGCTTTTCTGAACAAGGGTCTTAAATACCACTGCACTCACCACCTCTATTGTGGCGATTTGGGAAACAAACTGCAAATCTAGATACTCCACTTTATTTGGAGGGAATGACAGTGATTTGCCAGCGTTGCTCAACGTTACAATGCTGGAGGATTTGCCCCTACAGCTATGAATTCTGGGTTTTAAAGACTGGTTCAAACAGAAGAAATGTAATGTTTTTGGAACGGCTCAGTCAAAGTCCTGACCTAATGTAGATTTTATCATCAAAAATAGATACAAATAAAAAAGTGTCATTTTATTTTTTAACTAGTTATATTCATTAATTAGGAAGAAATGAAAACTGGTGGACACATCTTTTCAGGAGACACCAAAAGAAATCAGCTTTCATCCTTGTGAACATTGGTTGTCACATATGCACGCACACACACACACGCACACACACATTTGACCCTCAGGTACAGCATCCTACACACTCCCCCCTGTCCTCATTAACCCACCTCGGAGGCCGCCATTCATCTCTATGCTCCCGTCTCGTTCCCTGTAATAACATCCTTGCCCCATCGTCTCGTTTAACTTTTTCAATTAAAAGAGGAGGATTGCTCTATTAACCCGTCGCCTCTTCTTGCCATTTTTCCAGCCTAACGTTGTTTTGGAGAGGGCCGCGGGGACGGCCCGGGCGCTCGTATTTCAAGCCCAACTCTGATGCTGGTTTTCGTCCGGTGACAGCAAACGACAGGCGCAGCGGTGAGTTATGGAACCTTGATGGAGAGGGCAAACCATAAGTTTGTGTCTTGTCCTGCTGTTGATCTGTGTGATGGGGTGGGGGCTGAAGGACACACTTCAGGGGTCAACACATGTACCTGTCTGTCTCCCTACATACAGTATCTGTGTCATGTGTACTGGCTCCGCTCTCCGTATCTGTCTGTCCTTCTCTGCTTCTGTCTCGCTCTGTATCTGTTATTTATTATAATTATTAGTTATCACTCTTTCTCTATCACTGCCTGTCCTACTGTTTGTGTCTCTACCAGTCTGTCTTCTACAGTTTCTACCTTTCCCTGTATCTGTTTTTTACTTTTTGTGTCTTTGTCTGCACCTGTCTTTCTTTCTTACAGTTGGTCTTTCTTCATGCCTGTCTTACTAGTTCTGTCCTGTTTGTGTTTCCTAAAGTTTCTGCACCTGATTCATGTCTTTGTACATTGTTTTTTCCTTTCCACACGTTATAATAATTCATCTGCTATTGTCTTTCTGTCTGTCCACATGTCCGTCTTCCTCTTTATCCTGGCAGATTTTGTCTTCTCACTATTTCCTTCCTTTTTTTGTCATCCAGTTTCCAGTGTCCCCGTTTCTCTTTCTCATCTCTGTCTTTATCTGTCCAAGTGTAACAGATCGTGGGTCAAGCCAGAATGGATCATATACCAGATGAGCTGCGGTTATTAAAACGTCACCACACACGTTACCTGCCTGACGGATGACATCACCGTGACATCATAATCATATGTCAAACCTCGTCTGATGCTGAAGGTCACCTTGCTCTGGACAAACTTTCCATTTTCACAGCAACATTACAGGAGTTGATCTGCGACAGTTAACCTGTGTCATCATGTGTAATACTTAACATTATCTTTGACGTTTAAGAAAAATGTCAGGTTTATTAGAAACACTGCAAAACTAATGTCACAAAAAGGAAAAATGACATAAGCTATTGAGGTTGGTTTCAGAAAGCTTTCATGTTATATTTTGGAGATTTTGATTTTAAATAACACTTTCAGCCAGTGTCACACCTCCATAGTCTTTCACTTGATTTTTAGTTAAAAAGAATTTAAAAATATATTTTCACTTTTTCATTATGGGTTTTTGTGTAGAGATTAAAAAAAAGCATTTTTTTCTATTTCAAATTAGATTTACATCACAGTAAAATGTTCAATAATATAATACTTTTAATGAAACAGAAACATGAGAAACAATACTGTTTATGGTCTTTAGTAGTGTTCTCGTATTACACCTTATGTAACAAGATCGCTGTACTGTACTTTTACACAATACTTGATAAACTAAACTACACTTAAAGCTTTGTGTAAAAACGTAATTTAATCCAGGCTACAAGTGCAGGGCAATATGGATCATTCACAAACATGAAGGTAACGCAAAGGAATCATGCTCACTTCCTGTACACTTGTATAGTTAAATCTGTATTTTACACAGACACACACACACACACACACTGAGTTTGCTGTACAGTCATGCAATTAGGCCTTGGATCCATAGTAGCTCTGGCTGTGTAGAGCTCAACATGTTGTCTATTGATCGGCCTGTGAGTGGAGAACAGACCAGAGGCCATGTTAATGTGTGTGTGTGTGTATGTGTGTGAAAGAGAGCGAGTGAGAGAGGTGGAGGGAGAAAGATGGAGGAATGGGGAGGGTCGGTCAGAGACAGTAAACCAAATGAGTCAGAGAGAAACAGAGAAGAAGGAAGAAACAGATGCAAAGATGTGATAAAAATAAAAATAAATTAGAAACAAATAAAATGTAAAATTAAATCAGTGAATCTCTGAGTGACACTGCTGCTGGTTCACAGACTCACTGTCACCAAGCCTGTATTCATTCCTGTTGGTTCCTGCCGTTAGAGGGAACACAGTCCTACCTCTTCCACACTTCTGTTAATCTTGTTTCAAGTACAAAGACATCATGGTCTGAACATTTAACATCCTTCATGTATCCTTAGAACTCCAAGCTTTTCGACTCAGTGCATTACTCATTGGGTTTCTATGGCCCAAAACCAACCGGTCGAGGCAGATGACCGCCCACCCTGAGCCTGGTTCTGCTGGAGGTTTCTTCCGTTAAAGAGAGTTTTTCCTCTGCGCTGTCGCCTAGTGCTTGCTCAAGTGGGACTGTTGGGTTTTCTGTTTATTTCTATATATATCCTGTAAGGTCTTAAACCTTATGCTGTAAAGTGCCTTGAGATGACTTCTGTTGTGATTCGGTGCCATATAAATAAACTGAATTGAACTGAATTTGCCCTGTGTGGAGCTTTTTCACCATTGTACTGAAATTCTTCTGTTGTACTACAAACAATGGCCACAGTGTGGATCATCAGTGTGTTGTCAGAGTTGGAGCTAATAGATGTTGGGCAGCAATTACTTTATCTAACATTACTGCGATGCAGAAAAAAGAAAACATAGTCTGTACGACCACTGCAATGCTATGAGTGGACTGATCAGTTGTTGCAGTCTGCACCACAGCAACGTATAGTTACATTTCTGCAAGGCTATGCAGTGCTTACGCCATATCTAAGGTGGAAAGTGGGCACAGAAGCATAAATCAAGCTTAATGTAGTGGGGTAGTAAATTGAATAGAATGCTGCCAGAGGTTCACATACCATTACAAACTGTGGTTATTTCACAGCGATACTGCCATTAATGTGGTCATTAATGCTTCCAGTAATTTTTGTTTGACATTGTATATCAGTGTCTTCATTACAGATGTTAAATAAGGTTTTTTGTCCAACACTGTGTACTGCAGTACACACTGCAAAGGTGTTTGGGCTTATCTGTCATGTTGCATTTAAGGCCGTTTTGTTCAGGGCATTCTCTCTCTTTCTCTCTCTCTCTCTCTCTCTCTCTCTCTGTTTGTGTGTGCGTTTGTGTGTACTAGTTAATTCTCTGTCAGACAGAGAGGGCCTGGGAACTGGGCTGTGGAATCACTGCAAATAGCATTTGGTGTTGACTGACACTCACACACACGCACACAAACCTATAGTCTCTGGGTTTTTATGTCCAGCAAAGTGGCTGTAAAACATTATGTTTGTGCCAGTGTGTTTAATGTTTTTGGCATTTACTGTCTGATATTTTTTTTATCAGCATCTGATGATCAAATGCACTCTGACAAAAAAACTGACACATACACTCATTCACAAGCTGTGTGTTACCAGCCAAATCCAACACAAAACTGACTGATGAGTCAGAGTTTTTTAAACTCAGTGGTCATGTTTAATTAAGTAAGTACTTCTGGACCTCCAGTTTCCACTGTCAATTAAAGGTCAAGTAAATCAGTAAAAATTATGGGTTCTGAAAATGTGTTATTAACTATGCAGCCAAATTAGAATGAGTAAAAAAAATTGTGTAGGTTTCAAAATCACAATAGAACAAGCAGTACTCACAGATGGAAATATTGTTCTTTAAAGGCTGCCATAAAACAAAACAAAATAAAACAAAATATATTATGAAAGAAAAAAAAAAACGGGTTTCTTTTAATACACACACAACACATACAAATCTCAATGGTATTTTTGGGAGTTCCGGGTTCAGTTTAGTGGCTCCAGCTTAAGCTTCCTTTCTGCCCTGCATAAAAAAAATCCTGACCCCAGAAATGATAAAAAAAACAACAGTTTAACGGTCTAACACCACAATATTTTTGACGTGTCATGTGACATCATGTGGCATCTAGTCCACATAGCCACTGAATTTACTCATTTCTGACTGGCTGAGGAATTGTGGGTCACGTCAAACACATGGTCAAGTCTGAAAGTGTGTTCTGCCCAAGCAGGTATTAGAAAGGCTAAAATAGAGGCATGGCCAGAGCAAAAAACTAACTAAAATGAGCCTGCAATAAAAGCATCTCTTGCTTTGTGTGTGTGTGTGTGTGTGTGTGTGTGTCAGAGTGTGTAGAGATGGGCTGAAAACAACAATGGATCAATAGGTTTACTGTGGCCTCTAGCCAGCGGCTCTAACACTCTGCTTCTGCGTATGTGTGTGTTTCTCCCTCCTCTGCTCTCATCAATACTTCCATTTGGTCAGCTCGAGGGCCCCGGGCCCCCCCACAGTGAGCACATTTATTTTTAGAGGGCCGACAGAGATTCACTGCAGGGCTCCATGTGTTTGTACTACAGCGCATGTATACAGTAAATGTACAACTCACATGGCTCATAATAAAAATACATGATCTTTCCTATCAGAGAAACAGCGGTCTGGAAATAGGTTGCTGGAGTGTGTAAGAACAACCAAAACAACCATCCATCCAATCCACAGACAGATGATTTTGTTCGCGCTCCATTAATCGGAGTGATGTGGGTGGGTGGTGATGGTTTGACTTTGCAACATGGAGAGCTGGAGTCAGTGGCATCACTTCCTTTTTAGCTTCTGCTCCAATCAGCCGCAATAATAATTCCACCTGGTGATTTTAATAGAATCTCTCACTGAGCATTTCTTTCACTGGTGTCTCTGAAAAAGCATCTCCTGTTTGAATTTGTCATTTGTTACAATTCAAAAAATCCAGTCATACAATCCTGTATTAACAATGTTCACACAAAGTGATGTAAACCCAATGAGCTATATTCTGGTAAATGCTCTCTCAGCTCATTCTCTCACACACATATGTGCACACACACTCTCACACACTGTTTCACCCCAAGTGGCTCAGGATATTACCTATCAACTGGAGCTTGATTAATTAGTCCTTAATTGGTTGTCATGTCACTGACCAATCGTGTGACAACACCCCTGGGGACTGGGTGAGACAGAGGACACCAGAGAGAGAGAGAGCAACTGTGTGTTCTTAATGGTCAGCAACACATAGTACTGAACAATTCTAGTATATATTGATTAAAAGTAACACAATCACATTTTTAATTTATGCATTTAAGAACTCATGACAAAACACAACATGTAAATTCACACAGAAATAAAGAGAGTTGTGTCATTTCAGGGCATCTTAACACTCCACCCAGTTTCTAAATAAATGTGTGTGTATTGTTTACAGTGATTTGATTAATATACTATCAATTGATTATGGTATTATTACTTTTAATGAGGGTTGGAGTTGAATCCAAACCCAGTATCCAATCCACTTGACAGATTCTAATTATTTTGATTCCCTTGTCTGATTAAGTTTATTCGGCAATTTGTCTATGAATCCCAGGATTGCTGGTTCGCTTCCCGGTCCCTCCCTGATTCCTGGCCACATGTCGAAGTGTCCCTGGACAAGACACTGAACCCCGAACCCCCCAAAGCCTGTCCACAAAAGATTTCCACAAGGTGATAAATAAAGTATCAATTATTATTGTATTGTATTGTATTGTATTATTATCATATGATGGACAAGCATATGTAATATGGGTATTATGCTCCAAATGGAACAAGCTAACATAGAGTGCACACATGCTAATATCAGCCATTTTCAGCAATCAAACTAAACTCTTTAGGATGGCTGATTGTCTCTTCATGCTAAAAATCTAAGCTGCTGTCATTTTAAAGCCATATCAACATGTAAACAACATGATAACATGAGGCAGGTAAGCCCCGTGAAGAGGCTGCTGTGTGGTAAAGGCTGACTTTACGAGAGTCATGTCTATTTTTTGTCTTTAATCAGTGTTTTTATGCCTGTAATGAAAATGGCCCTGCAGGGAGACATAAAGTCTATTGGACTGAATTGAATTGTTCTTCTCTGTGATCTCTGGCTACCAGGCACAGACAGGCCGTTAATAAAAAGGCTATTTGTCAGTCTGTCAGAGCTCACTCCTCCAATCAATGAAGACTCACCGAGTCTGTAAACACAACTGTAGGAGGGCACAACAAGGAAGGGTCAAGAAGGAGAAGACAACAAGGAGGAGTCAACAAGCAGGAAAAAAAACAAAGAGCACGTTAATAAGGTAAAGTCAACAAGAATAAGACAACAAGGAAGAACCAACAAAAAAGGTCAAACAAGAATGAGACAACAAGAGACAATGACACTTCCGCAATCTGGCTCCTTCTTGCCTTCCATGTCCACAACTGAGGCATGGCAAGTTTGTTATGGTTAGGGTTAGGGAAAGTCAGAGTTCATAAAAGTAGGTGTAACAAAAACATCACCTGGTTTGCAACAAGACATGAAGTCCATTCTCTGCATGAAAGTGAGACATGCTACATGTACAGGCTCTACTCTCACAACTCTCCATAAAGTTGTGGATGTCACGGTGTAGCACAGCTTTCTCTCTACGTAAAGCACAGTTTCCTACGGTGACACTTAAGGTTGTCATTTGACTTAAATTGTGTGGTGCAGAATCTTCCAATACTGAACCAAACCAAAGTAAGTTATTGATAGGATACTGGTCTGAGATCTGCCACATCTGTAGCCAAGAGCCCATGTGTAGCCCTGCAATGATAGTCCTCAGTCTACCCTGAAGAGCAGTTTGTTCAAGGTTGAAGGTTTCCCCAGCAAACTATCAGATAAGAAACTGGACATGTACTGTAGGCCTTTCTATCATAACTGTAAGATTTGGACAGAAAACTAATGTAGCTTCTTCCTCAAAAGTGTAACCCTGTGTCCTAGAAATTACGTTTCTACATTGTTTCTATACTACAATACTCAATTTCCCAATAAAATTGTGATAGTCAATGCAATTACTATGTTCTACATTAATGTGCCACTCAAACATGACAGGGAGGTGGTCTGGGTGGAAGGTGGCCATAAAAAGCTGAGGCTGAGATTTATGCTACAAAAGCACTTTGATTTCACTTAAATTAAATTATATCAACAAGTTTAATCTCTTCCTTCATGTCACCGCAGACTTGTTCTGTATGAATCCAAGTTCTGTAAGTGCCTACATACATATATACATTCAGATTTTCCTGTCAGATACAATATATCACTTATGGTTTTCTCCATGGATTATCTTCCAATGTTAAAGTCTTTTTAGTGTCAAATTCCTCCGTTGTGTTTCTCTCAACAATGTTTCTCTATTCTTCTTATGTGTTGCAGTAGAAGAAAAGTACGGTGGCCCTGACAATGCATTGTGGCTTAAGGAAACACGGCTTAACTAAATTAAAATCTGTCACACAGCATTCTGTATATGACATTTTATGAACTATAAATCAAACCATCATGAGAACATATTATTTTAGACACTGAAAATTAGAGATGTCAGGGAGTAAAAATAGAGGGATAGTACAGGGATGGAAGGAGCAGGGACATGAGGAGGGGGGAGGAGGGGGGCTCATGAGAACTGAGAGCGAGAAATCCCAGGAAGACTTTCTCTCATAATTAATAAATGAAAGATGTTGTTAGTGCAGCTGATCAATAGAGTTGTTAGAGAGAAGGAGCAATTGATCGGACGACAGGATGAAGGATGGAGGGATGGGGGGTGGAGGTGGAGGAGGGCTTATGCTATTCACTCTTGTGGCTGTTTTGAATTTTCACCCTCATTGAGAACAAAGGAGTCTCCTGAGCCTCATCAGCACTGATAGACACTTAGCACCATCCTGACCTTAATAGGAGGCAGGGAGAGTAAGGTGGCAGAGGGGAGGGGCGTAAGGGAGGGGTGGAGGAGAAAAATGTGGAAAGGAGGGAGAAAACAGTGGTTAAGGAGAGACGAGAGAGAGAAAGGAGAGGAGGGCAAGAGGCGAGAAGATAGAGGAGGAAGAGCAGAGGGAGAAGAGAAGAAAAAGGTGGAGGAAAAGAGGATCAAGAAAAGGAAGGAGAAAGGAGAAACAGAGAGTGAAGGAGAGGACAGGAGAAGTGATAGGGAGAGGGAGGAGCACAAATATCGAGAGAAAAAAGGAAAGAGTGAATGAGAGAAAAAGAGAAAGAAGGAAAATAAAGGAAGATTGGAAGGAAAAAGTGAGGACGCAGAAAATGTGGCAGAAGAAGGACAAATCAATAGAGAAGGAAGAGTGGAGGAAGGTGAAAAAAGGAGGACAGGGGGAGAAAGGGAGAGGTAGCAAATGAGAAGGTAAAAGGAGGGATAGATGAGTAATAAGTGAGTCCTGTGCTCCTGGGTTGGCCAACACCTCCTGTGGTCCTCAGTCAACCTCCCCAACTTCAGTTGATCTCTCCAGTTGAAGCCCCTCCTGCCTCGGTGCCAGTTCCTGAGTCACCAGCTGACACCAAGCCAGAATCTGCCTGACCGGCCAACATAAACGGCCTGAGCGTACATCTCCACAGCTGCTGGATCCCTTAAATAGAAATAGTAAATAATCAGGAAGCTGATCAGCTTTTCTACAGTTTGGTTAAAATTAATTCACGTCTGACTCTGTGTCAGTTTCCAGTGGAATCATAATGATCTTGATTGGTAGCAACAGCTTCAAACCACCGTTGCCCTCATGTCTTATAGTGCGCATATATAGAACATGTCCCTGTAGGTATCCCCCACTGAAGTAAGAAGAGAAATGCATGTGCGTCTGTAGTGTGGATACGGATCCATTGGAGGGAAAACAGCTACTATGAAATGGCCTTTAAGCAGACAGAGCTGAGCTGTGGCAGGATGCCATGCAGATGCTATATTGTTGCAGGGATTCATGATAAGCACCTTTAGATGCATACTTGTGGGACGAATTACAACGGATAATGCACATTGAATGGTAATGGTAACAGTGTCCAAATGGCCTCTGCCTCTCATGCAGTGCCCCTGGCATTTTGTACCCTAGGTGTCCAAATATGTCTCCTGTGCCATGGGCTGTCTTATTTTACATGTACAAGTGGAGTCACAAACATGTAGCAGGGGATGCCAGTAGTTTCTATTACTTTCTACTCATATGAATGAGCTCTCACTATCCTCTGCATGTGTGTGTGTAGGACTGAGAGAGTGCCTCCAGTGTGGTTGTGTGTTTGTCCATTAACAGCTAATAGCAGCTCTGTTTCCCCATTATCACTAATGGATGGAACTCTCTGGATGGACACACACACACACACGCACGCACGCTGTCTGCTGGGACCATTACTTACTCTCTCATTCCCATGCTGTCAAAATTAGCCAAGCAACATAAAAACTGCGCACACACACACACACACACACACAGCTCTCTAAATGTCTCAGCGGACAGGAAGTGAGGGCGTTAGGGCAAACAAGGAAGTGTTTGCCGCGGCAGCCGAAGAGCTTCGTGTCTGGTCCGCCTGTCTCTCTTCGCCTGTAACTCTGTGTGTGTGTTTGTGTGTGTGTGATGTAATGATGACATGCAGTCGGGGGAATCCAAAGTGCCTGTTGACTGTTTTAATTGTCTTCTCACCTCCCTTCTCTCCATCCATCCCTTGTGTCACTCCTCTCTCTGTTTTCTTTACTCTGTCACTTTTCATCTTTCCTTTCCTTCCTCCCTCTCTCCTTCTTCCTGAATCCCTTCTGAACTTACTGACATTCATCTTTCCTATTTCTATCTTTTAACATCTTGTTTTCTCCTTTGATGTACTCTTTTCTCCTCCTTCAGCTGTCTTTCCCTTTTACCACCTGTCCTTTTTCTTCATAATCCCTTCCTTCCCTCCTTCTCAGTTCTTCTCATTTTCATCCATCCCATCTGTCCTTCTTCCAAACCAACCTTTCTTATACTTATCTTTCATCTCTAGATCGACATTTCTCTCTTAAACCAACCCTCCTTCCTTTATCTTACCAACCCATCAGGATGAGGTTAGGGCTTTGACACACGGAGCCAACTTCAAAGAACTGAAATCCGCTGCTGTGTTGCCTCACGTTGCCAAAGTCTTGATCAGCCAAAAAGTGGCACTAGGAAATAACTCTCTATGCCAGCAGGTGGCAGTACTCTGTATTCATCATTCAAAAAGGGAAAGCAGAAGAAGACCTATACACCCCATTCTGACTCACCACTGATGGGTCTGTGGCAGAATCAACATGCTTAATCAGGGTCCAACTAGATCCATCGATGGATACCTCGCAAAAACTAGGTGGACAGATACTCACCGATGGCCCAACGGCCAACCATCAGCTTGATGTGTCCTGGCCTTTAGTTGTAAGTGAGGTGGCCCCATGGGCAGATAACAATGTAGATAGGAGCAGGCTGGACTTGAATGGACAGGTTTTGTGGCATTCCAAGAACTGCTATAGTGGGGGAGATTGGTCTGGAGTTGATCTCTTGTAATGAAATGAACCAGTTGACCAATTGGTCAACTGGTTCATTTCTCATCTGATATTGGCGCAATCACAAAGCTGCAGAAAAACAAAATTGAAACTTTCGGGACTGGAGGCTGCAAATTGTACAGAATTCTCAAACATGTTAGCAGTAGCATCGCCACCAACAAATGTGCAGCCTGAGCTGACTGATGAGGGAGAAACTGAAGGACGGAACCAGAGAGGCAAAGTGTAAGAGCTGTAATTATACAGTGCATCACAGAACTGTGATGAGAGAGTGGGAGAAACCATAGGCTCATGTGATTATGTTAATGCAGGGCATGGAACCCAGTGTAACACCAGCAATCTGTTGCACTGTGGGTATTTCCTTGCCTCACTGTGCCAAGAATGTGTGTTTTGTGTGGTCCATCACTTTCCTGCTCAGAGCAGGTCAACATCTCAGCATACGGTGACTCTTTACAAACATCTTGAAAACAGCAGGTAATTGCTTCATCTGCAGCAAAAGACTGTGTGCATCAGGCGCCAGACAACAATAAAGTGTGTTTGGCACCCACTCGATGTACTGGGCAGGGCCCATTTGACTGTGATCTGCACCACGCCTGCAAAACCAAAACCTGCAAATACTCAGCGTGCAATGTTTAGTCGTCTCATTTAGATTGTGATAAGATCAGTAACTGCATGAAAAGTGCTTATTTAGCAAGTTTCTATTAGTACAATTTGTGAGTCCTCCATCTGTCTGTCTCACACTTCTCCTCCTCTATCCTTCCTGTCTCCTCTACCCCTACACACACATTTACAGACACAGTTCTTCCAGTCCACTGCTCCTCTCTGTCCAATCAATGCAATATTAATGAGACACAGCCCTGTTGGCTATGGTGGGCAATGTGTGTGTGTGGTTGTGTGTGTGTGTGTGTGTACATGTGTATGACCAGCAATACTTACTTAACTGTATATTACTCTGTGTATACTGCACATTTTTGCATTTGCATCAGTCCATGATTTAGCATTAGTGTGAGTGTGTATGTGTTGTTGTGCGTTGGTGCTTATGTGTTTGCATTTATGTGAGAGAACGTAGATCTATTTCTGTGTGTGTGTGTGTGTGTGAGTGTTACCCCCCTGCTAAAGGACAGGCCTAAGGCTAAAGATCTGTCAGTGTCAAGGTCGCACACACACACGCACATGCACACGCACGCACACACACACACTTTATCTCTGTTTGTGTCCTTTAAACAGCTGCTCAGAATCTATAAAACCAGTGATGGACAAATATGGACGATGACAGTCCCTTAAAAATATGGAAACCTGTTACAGGTCACTGAAATGAGAAGAGTAGAATTTTCTGGTGTTCTATTTTCACTCTACTAAAAGTAATAAAACTATGGCATAAAGACAATAATTCCCGAGGAATTAGGTGTTTAAAGGAACACACAGGTGTTTCACTATATCTCAGATGTGCATATAATACAGTAGGAGTCTGACACAGTGGGCCTGATCAGTAAGCGGGAAGGTGTCCAGTCTATGGGGGGTTAGTTCAGAGTGATCAGCTGCTGCTGAATGTTCTGCTCCTACTTTCTAATACTTCTGTGTGTCTTTAAGAGGTCTGCATCACCACAATAACATCAGACGTCAAATTAGGAGACTAGAATTATTGTGTTGTGGTTGTTTTCCTCCATCAACCAGTCAAGTTGCAAATGACTGGTACACATACGTCTGTTCACACTCATATTCTAATCAGCTCACAAAATGCAGGTGACCTACATTTTGTACTATGCCTGCTGTGTAGACATCAAAGCTGCTGCTGTTGCTCTGCTAATGTGTTAACGTGCATTGTGGACTCCAAACTAGAGGGTGGATCTGACTCAGATCCAAAACCTTCAGGTACAGAAATCACTTGTGGGTTGGGTCACATAGGTCAAACCATAGACTGAACAGACTGAACAGACTGAACAGTAAGTGCACCTGTAGCCTAAATGTTTTACTCGTAAATCTTTTGAACTAAAACACAGACAACATGAATCCGTGCTTCGGATCAGGTTTGAGTCGGGTTCAGACATCACACTCTCAGGTCAAGTCGCGTTTGGACAGAAAAATCAGACTCGATCCACAATTTATTCAAAACCAACAGCAATGGACAAAATCAGATGCATATTGGTTCTCACATGTTTGTTCTTTTGTTGTTGTTATTATGTTATTTTTATTCTGCTGTCAGACACAGTATTAATAATTTTCGTGCAGAAAAACTGAAATCGAATTAGCTCACATACTATCCTGCCCTCTAATGCTGGGTTTCTTTAATGTCTTTGTACTGTGTTGTATGCACTTTACTTAAATTCAAACTCAGATATTGTGATCATTGTACCCATACACTCATTTTTTTTGTTTTCTTTAGTTTTCACGCCCTGGTCCTAAAAAAACTATTAATTTAGTAATAGTTTGTTTTTTGGGGTTGAAATGACTTGACGTTGAAATGCACATTAAAACATTTAAAGAGGGTTTGATATCATGAAGGAATCCAGGATTAGAGACACACACACACATCATTTTTATGATTTAAAAACATGAAACCAGTCTGACTGAATCTTCATTGTTCTGGCATCCTTTCGCAGTTTCCATCTCTCATTTTGAAAGTGGCGCAGAGAGAAAAGAAACAGAATCAAAGGGACAGAAGACACATTTCTCCTCTCTCTTTCCCTCTCTCCGTCTCTGAGTGTCCACCTCTGTGTCCGGGCTCCGAGCTTATCGATCTGTCCGCTCTCACCAATCTTCAGCATTAACCAGTCGATGCTCCTGCCGGTCACATCCTGCTCGCCGCCGTCTCTCCTGCTCGGCTTCCGGCTTTAATAGACCTGAGGAATCTGGTCTGGAGGCGATTTACTGCCGTCAGGTGACAACCTCGCTTCTCCTCTGTGTGTCTCCAGCAGACGGGGGTTTATTTGTTACTGTTTGTTGTTACTGTTTGTTGTTTTTGTTCTTACTGCCGTTCGCTCTGAGGTGAAATTACAGACTGAGTGTATTTTTTAGATGTGGTGGCTTCACAGAATTGACATTTGCCATTTAGCAAGGTGAAAATAAATCTTCCCTTCACTTGCCTCCACTGGATTTTCAATTTCAGAGACCTACTATAACAACCATCATGTGTGGAGACACATAGTTTCTAATAACGTGTTTTCTTAAGTCTGGAGGATGAAAAATGTTTTAACTGATGTTGCACAGCTGCACAGGGTCTTGGTGCTGATTTTAGTTTGTAGGTAGCAAATTATAAGCCTTAGGATTTGAAATTATAAAAAACAAGGTGATAATTTCTCCGTAGAAATATTTAACTGGCATCAAATTCAAAATGATTGTACTATTTTCTATCAAATGTAGCTTTTAAATGATTTGCAAATCATTGCTTTCTATTTTAATTTTAGCAGCATCACAGTTCTTTCTTCCATTAGGCAGCAGTTGTTGTCAGCTAATCCCTGTTAAAGTCATCTAGCAGAAGTTTCTGCAGGCAGGTGATTCCATAATTTTACACTTTAATGCTTTCAGCGTAGAATTTAGGTCTCCAGTCATCAGGGAGTTGTAGCATTGCAGAGATTCTTGCAGAGAATTTGACTTTTGGCTGCTAAACAACAACTACCAACGACAAAATTCAACTAGAAATGACTTTCAACCATTTCACACAGTCTATGTTTGAACACTGAACGTCTTCTGATGCAGTTGCTCTTTAACATAAAAGTGTCCTTGTAAACATGAAGACTTTTCTGACACGTTCTCTGCTGATGTTAAATATTTATATATATATATATATATACTTATATATATTATATAATATATAAGTATTTTGTTGGATTATTGTTTTGGTATAAATTAGACAAACTGAAGGTTATTGATGCTAAAACACTGAACATTTCACTATCTGGAAACTGTTTATTTCAGGGTTGGATCACTGATCAATACAAACACCCTGACAGTTGTAAACTGTGTTACAAGGTTACCAGGTTTCCCTCCTCCTTCATTTTCCCATATGTGGATCACAGGCTAAAGACAGCCAGCTGCCAATCATCTGAGCAGTGATTATGAGCAGTCTCTCTGACATACAGAACGGATGCTACGCCACAAAACCAATTCATTGCCCATCAGCTCCTCATAAACAGTCCATCGATATCCTCACTGATATCATCTGTGTCCAGAATGAGTTCATGGCGACTCGCGCGTTGTCAGGGAGTCATTTATCGACACATGTGGACATAAAATATTTATCATCAAGCAGATCTTGGTTTGGAAACTTGATCAATCATTATGCCCTCTGGTGTACAAATCATGGTGGTTAAGAGCGGAATCGTACCGACTTGTTCAAGACATCAAACACAACATTGTATTGATCTCAATTTTCAAACAGAGGATGAAACTGATGTGAGCACAGAGATGAGAGCCTTTCTGCTGTCTCACTACAGTAATAAGAAAAATGCTGTGTTTGTTTCTGATTGCTGCCTTTCTCCATGCTTCAGGTGCAGTTTAGAGGTCAGAGAGACAGTGATGGAGGTGTGGTTTGGTCATCAGGGTGGAGACCTGTGCAGCCGACACATGAACACACTGACAGGAGCTTTCAACGTTCCTTCAGTCATACTTAGTTGTATTATTTGTTGTGTGATGCCCTGTCCACGTGGATTTCCATTATAAGACAACAAAAATATGTTGCAATGCACTGTAAATCATCATACTGGCCCAACATAAATATCGAAGTTTAAATTTTTTTTAATTCAACACAAAAGTTTTAGTTTCTTATAAAAATGAGTTGTTCAGACTTGAATTTTTTTAATTTGAAATGATGAATGAATGAACATCTGAGCATTTACTTAAAGAAAAAAAACTAGTGTTTTGGTAGACTTCCCAGTTCCCATTGTTTGAGAGTTAAAGCTCTCGCCAAGGCAAGTTACAGTACATTATTACCAAAGAATAAATTCACTTGCATTTGGGTGTGCTAGGAGAGCAAATTGACTTGACAGAATTATTATCTTAATTTTGGGTATTTTAGTTTTTATTAGCTTGACAGTAAAGAGGCAGATGGGAAACATGGGGAGAGAGGGAAAGTGTGAGATACAACAAAAGTCCCCAGCAGGACACGAATCAGGGACGCTGTGGCATGTGCACAAACCATTACGGTACCAGTGTGCTTTTAAAAAAAAATTCATTTTCAGTTTTATTTTTTTGTTTATAAAATATAGTCATTCATAACATTTTTAAATAATATTAACTAACCTCTGTCACATGACCTGTGCCTTGTCTGTGCAGAAAAGGATATTTGTAAAATTTAACCATTAGATTCAAGATTCAAGATTAAAAAAACTTTATTAATCCCAGGGGGAAATTATTTTTGGCATGTTCCAGCAGCTCTCCGTTCAAACAGAAAGAAAGAAAGAAAGAAAAGAAAGAACCATAACCAGAAAAGATTAACACCAACA
>JAUMHL010000015.1:20547944-20567959 GCA_032362345.1 Sandelia bainsii
GCTCCCTCCTCACCTGATCTGCTGAGATGGTCCTCACATGAGTGGTGGCTGAGTCTGTCAGAGGTTCCTGTAGTGAAGCTGAGGTGCAGGTGGCTCTGAGACCCGGCCTGGAATCTTTTAAAAAAATCATTAAATTCATTGGCCTCAGTCTCCCCTCAGTCACCTGGCTCATCGAGGATGTTTAAAGTTCTTGCCAAAGTTAGATCCTTAATGTCGGGCGTCCTCAGTGCGATCAGTTGATCCCGTGAGTAAACAAAGCTGGCTCCATGGTGATGGAGCTGCTGCGCAACTGTCCATACTGATGCGCAGCAGCTCCAGACAGTTTGCTGGATCTGCTCTTTAAACCGATACATCTGTGGTTGTGTATACGCATTTTAGATGTAGGCCTACAAGTCCGCTCTGCAGCTGAGCAGAATCAGCAGCTGAACCCCTGTCAGCGCCCTCCTCTTTCACTCTCCATCCTCACTAAGTCGGAGCTACACACACACATTGTCCTGTTTTTGATCTCTTCACTCAGCACTTAACATCGACTTTCCTTCGTATCTTCTTTAAATGTCGACACTGGAGGACTTTGTCCCACGTTTAATGTGCAGATACTTTCTCAGGATTAAAGAGAACTTAGCAGGTTGAAGGCTCTGATGTTGAAATGTGCTGCCGCTGTCAGGAGGCTCAGAGAAAAGATGCAGGAGGATAAGTGGATGACTTAAAACGGTTTGTACTGATAAAGACCTGGTAGTAGACTGCAGTGAGAAGTTTGAGCCTGATATCTGAATTCAAAACACAGATGTGAAAAAAAGCCCCCGAAGGACAATTTAGAAGTTAATTTAAAGGACTAGCCTTGGGTTTTTTTCCCATGTCTTTGTAAAAATTTAAATTTTTGCTTATTATCTTTCAAATCCTCCATTTTTTTAGATTAATTTCCATCCTTTTTGTCAGCCAGAGTTCCTTTCTCTTATACCAGGTTCTATCAATATTTTATATTTTTCTAAAATCATATTAGAATATAATTATCTCTTAACAAACACCTCATGATTATTACTCATGAATTTAAATTAAAAAGATGTAATTTTGAGATTTTAAGACACTGTGACGGCTCATCACAGATTAGTGGCTACACTAACACTGTCTCCCAGTACTGACAGACAGTGATGTAGCAGCCAAGGATAGATTTGCAAATATGAGTCCTAAAAGAACAAATGGGTAGTTTCTAGGAACTTCTTCCCTTCCTCCTTCCTCACACACATACACAGATGGATGTGGTGATAAGGGGGGCAGGGGTTATAGGTCATGAACCCAAAGGTTCAGAGGACACACGTGGAGGCGGAAAGATCTAAATAGACAGCAGAGTGTATGTGTGTGTGTGTGTGTGTGTGTGGAGATGAGGTTAGAAACACACAATACACACACATATGTACACATGTAGGTGTGTGGTCTTTTCTCAAGTTTGTGTGTATACATTAATTTGTCAAGTTTTAAATGTTTGACCAAGGTCGGGGGGTGGAGGTGGGTGGGGCGGGTGCATTACTGGACTGTTATAGTGAAACACTTGAACGTGAGAGAAAAGAAAAAACTTATTTTCTACAGAACACAAGTAAAATGGAGGAGCTGATGAACTTTTCTTTAGTTTCTTTATAATGAATAACCGGGATTCCACTGTAGGCAGCATGATAAGCCAAGAGCCTTTGCTCCTTGTCAGGATGTTTGTGATGCGCTCGATGGAGAAAAGCCTCCACACCGACTGATGAAAAGAATTAAGAGAAGCAGAGGGAAGGAATGCAGCCTAAATTTGCTGCATAAGTAATTTTTGATCAATACATAACATTAGAAAGTTTGTTCTTTGATGCTCCGTTACCTTTCATCAAGAAAAGAATTCATCAATGTAAGAGATCAGAACACTGCAAAAAGTGATAAAATACAAAATGCTGCTGCTTTAATGAAACAATACATTTACTGTACATTTATGTGTTTACGACAACTGCTACAGTCAATATTTTACATTTATTTTAAATTTAAAGAATGTAATGGAGCATTTTACACTGTGGAATTGCTACTTTTACTACAGATCATTTGTTCCTCAGTTTCGAGATGTGTATTACTGTTAACATACAGACATATGGAAAGCCAAAAAGGTCAGAATTTGTCCCCTTTTCCCTGCTATTCTGTGTTTTCTATCTGTTTTCATCAATTGTGATATCATAGCTGGCGTATCTGCGAACACTGGCTGGTGATATAAAATGTGATTAAAACAGTCAACAGAGGGGAAAAAGGAGGCAAATCGTAGTCTCTCAGGCTTTTAATAAAGTTTATAGTATTACACACACAAGTGGTACTCTTGCTATAAAACTGTCTGAACAAGTGATTCTCAAACTTTTTGAGTGGCTTCTCTTTCCAAGAAGAAAAAAATGCACCCCTGTTCCTTATGAGCTATTTCAAATATATTTGTAAGTAAAGTGAGGATCATTCTTTCAGTGGCCTTCTGCAGCACTGCAGAAAAAAACAAAACAAGTACCGGCATTATGACCAACTTACACTTTCCACATCCGCACTTTTGCTACAGCATCAGTGAGATAAATTTTGTCACCTCAAAAGTTCATAACAGACTGAACAGATTCTCAATGAACTTCCATGTGCAGGCAAAAATGTGTCTAAGTGCACCAACTGCACATGTGCCAGGTATGTACTGTTTATGTGGACATCCTTGACAGTTCTTGTAAAGCAGTTACAGTTTTTTTAACTTGCTCATGCTCAAGTCAAACTTTAACAAAAAATTGCACTAAATGAGGTCTTCATCCTACTGCCACTGTCCAGAGTAGCCATCATGTTTTGTAGTGCATATGCATGTTTGTGTAGTTATTCCCCTGTAGAAGCATCTGTAGTGCAAGTATCCATCCAAAGACAATCAGAAACCATGAACTGGCCTTGGACACTTTAATACGTACTCCATGCTAGAACTGAGGCCAAAGCTGCACATCTCAAACAAAAAAATCAGCATCTTCAACTGTCGATGATCCATGTTGAACAAAAAAACACTTATTACATATATTACAATCACCATAGCTCATATACTGGTTCATATTTTCAAACTGTGTTTAAGTTTTGATAGCACAAGTAAAAGGTTTTAAGGATGGAGACTTACCAATGTGTTTGGTGAAATGAGGTCATCTGGAGTTTTACATTTCCTCCAGTTGACATCATTTGGAGGAGTTTTTGCTGCTTGGCCTTTGAATTAACCCTTTTGTAGGTAGTAAGCAAGTGTTAGACGCTCTACTTCATTCTGTGTATAATAACCACGTTTCAGTCAACCAATGCAAATAAGACTTAAAACATGTCCAGGCCTCATCACTTCTTAAAGTGTATTCAAACAATCTAAGCATTGCAGCGCTGCTCATCTCTGATCTCCTCATCTCGTTAAAATACCAAACACACTCATTCCCCGTCCAATGCCAGAAACCTCGGCATCTTAACAGCCGTTAGTAACCTTAAGCCTGCTCTAAGCTGCGGCACAGCTCAACACTGAATTGATAATTGAAAAGTAAAGCAGCGGTGATTCATTTTTGACAGTGTTGTGGTTTTTAAAGACGAGGGGCCCCCTCCTTGAGCGCGCAGAGCCCTAGACTCCCGTGGTTGATGTGAGAAACCCCGGTAAATCAAAGCTTAGCCTGGGCACTCTGGGGTTTCTATCCCTCCATCTCTACATCTCTCCATCGCTGGGCTGGATTTTAATGCCTACCTTAGGGACTGAAGGGGAGGGAGGTGAGGGTTCTCTGACTCCACATCAATACTTTCTCTCTCCAGCTGAGCAGAATCACAGCCTCTCTGCTCTTAACTAATCGAAACCTAAACCCCTCTCAGCTCCCTCCTCTTTCCCTCTCTCCGCTTTTTTTCTCCATCCTCAAAAACTTTAACAACAAACTCAGAGCGTGTCGAAGCTAAACACACATATTGTCCTGTTTTTGATCTCCTCTTAACATCGACTTTCCTTCGTAACTTCTTTAAACGTCGACACTGGAGGACTTTGTCCCACATTTAAATATGCGCAGATACTTTCTCAGGATTAAAGAGAACTTAGCAGGTTGAAGGCTCTGATGTTGAAATGTGCTGCCGCTGTCAGGAGGCTCAAAGAAAAGATGCAGGAGGATAAGTGGACGACTTAAAACTGTTTGTACTGATAAAGACCTGGTAGTAGACTGCAGTGAGAAGTTTGAGCCTGATATCTGAATTCAAAACACCAATCTTGACTTGAAAACAAAAAACCTCCAAATGACAATTTAATAAGAACAGACAAGAGAGTAGACTTAATTAGAGAAAACTAAAAAGAACTATATCTGTATTATTTCAGGTCTTTGCCATATGGCTACATTTGGGTGGCAGTGAACAGGCCAGCATTACCTTTTTTTTCCATGGAAACCCCTGCTCACCCTGTGATTGATCGGTGTGAACAATGGACATCTCATTTTTCTGCTAATTATTTTTCACATGGATTATGTTCACCAGCAAAGTTTTCAGTCTGTCAAGTACAACATTCTTATACTACAGGTGTCACTTATTTATTGTCATGTTCATGTGGAAACATAAAATTACTATAGTGTTAGAAAGACATTTATCCACTTTCACATTTCTGTGAAAAGACAAAGGTCAACTGCAAAAATATTAAAAATTAAAATTATGTTTCAGTCTGCTTTTTAATTGACTTTTTATCCTTTGATGGGATAAACATTTTTTTCTCAATTTCCGCATAAATATGACCTAAAATGTGAGCACATTAATACAAATTCATTTATTTATTGTGCAATATGATCCAGTTTTAACCATGTGTTACCACAAGTATGTTAACCTGTAACTAGTTTCCAGCAGCTGTTTAATCTAGGCACTTTATCCCATTCCTACACACAGAACATCTTCAAATCAGAGATGCTGGTTGGCTTCCTGCATGATCCACTATCTCTTGAGCTTCAGTTCAAGGATGGATATTTTTAAATTTTCCTGTAGAAACTCAGAATTTAAAGCTCCATCAATGATGGCCCAAATCATGACACTGCCACCACCATGTTTCACAGATGGGACCAGGTTCTTATGCTGGAGTCTGATCATCACCAAAACAAGCCAAAATGTTTTACTTTACTCGTCCATCCACAGAACATTCTTTCAGCAGCCTTCTTGTTTATCCACATTGTCTTGAGAAAACTGTAGATGTGCAGTAACATCCTATTTGGAGAGTAGTGCTTTATCCTGTAACTCTGCCATCGACACCACTGTTGTTCACTGTTCTCCTGATGGTCGACTCATGAACACTGATAGTAGCCACTGTAAGAAGGGCCTAGATTCCTAGATGTTACTCTGGTTCCTTGTGACCTCTTGGACTATTACACACCTTCTCTTGGTGTGATGTTTGTTGGTCGACCAGTTCTGGGGGCGTAGCAGTGGTGTTGAATGTTCCCAATTTATACACGATCTCTCTGACAGTCGAGTGGTACAAACTTTGTAGAACGTCTTTTGTAACTCTTTTTAGCCTAGTGAACATCAACAACTCTTCTTCTAAGGTCTTCAGAAGTCTGCTTTGTTTGAGCCATGACACACTACAAACCTGTGTTGTCATTTTGATAGTGATAATTTTCTTCTTTACATAAGGCAGGACTTCTCAGACTCACACCTGATTGTCATCTCATTGAGTAAAACACTGGACTCAAATTTCCCCTTCAAATGAACTCATAATCCCAGTATTTTACTATCGCCACACACAAATATTCAAGAATGGATCAAGTTTTACAGCTTACATGAAGATCTGATCATGTTTCAGGTAATAAATAAGCAGAGATAAGAAACATTCTAGAGGGTTCACAAACTTTCAAGCATATAGTGCAATAAATGTAACCAAATTTGAACCATAACCGTAATTTGGTTATGGTTCAAATTTGGATGAATATGAATGAAAATGAATATTTTTAACAACACGTAACATCATTTGAAAGTTTCTTTTAAAGTCTAACTTTAAAACTTTGTAGACAGTGGTGCTGCTGTATCTGGGTCGTATCAGACAGTTTGGGCCCTACAACCCCTTTTTAAACTCCCATCCAGCTGTGAGATTGTATCGATTATAAACAACCGCAGATCTTTTGATAATCTTTTTATCTTGAGAAAAGCTAGAATGCAGGAACTTTTGGGAACATCAATAATGGATAAATACACAAACTGGAACAACATGACTTTTTGATTTCAACAAAACTTTCACATCCAGAGCAAGTTAAACACACAGCAGAGTGATTCCTAAATTAGTCCAATGCTGTTTGAGAAAAAAGAAACTTGATGGTGTGAAAAAAAAGAATGATGGGAAAAATGGACATTCTGATTCATTTCACAATAAAAGCAGGAAAATCTTTGTTTGGCTAAATGGGACAACTTGAAGTGAACAAGTTCAGGAGGCTGATTTCCAAACTGAGTATGTGCTGATTTAAAAGATAAGTTACTTTTAGAGGTACACAGGGACTAGAGGGAGGGTGAGAAGAAAAAAGAAACAGAGAGGGGTGAAGTAGAGGGAAGAGAAAGATAAAAGGAAAAAGAGAAAGTGAATGATGGAGAAGAGTGTACAGTAGAGAAAGACAGAGAAAGAGTTTGGCCGGCTGCCTCGCTCTGTTGATCAATAAGAAAATCGGAGACTCAACCTCCTGCTGCTTTTTAGACTTTTCTTTATTCCACAATGACCTCTCAATGGAGACAACAACAAGAAAGAAACAACTGGCAAGCAGACAGTGGAAGTTGTTGCCCAGCAGGAGCCATATTCAATAGAACAGAGGAGAAATTTGTCTAAAAAAGACTCTTGTCTAAAACAGAACAAACTGATAATGACACTTCTCCACTTCCACTGAAACATGTCAGGATCACGTACACACATATAACTCTACGATCATGCCACACATAAAACCCTCATACAACAAGAATATTTTAGATCTAATAAATCCATTTGACTGATATTTACTGTTATTCTGACTGGTTTTTATCTAACCTCCATCACCCTCCTCAGTCATTTTCAGTTACCTGTATAAGTTATTTTAGCCTCATGGATTTAACACTGAGGAGCAGAGACTTGTTATAATTTTTTATCACATTTCTGTTCACTACTTAGTTCCTGTAACATGACTTGTAGGGGTGGTGGATTTTAATGGGCTGGTCCAGGGCTGAATTTTTTTTATTCCCAGGTTCATTAAACCAGGTTTAATGAGCTGAACACACTCTGTGCACCACTGCTCATGATCTGTCTGAAGGCGTCAGCGGTGAAAGCACACAATCTTCCTCAAGTTAGTGTTCAAACTTTTCAAAGGTGTGTGAAGGAGTTTAAAGTTGGAAAGTGGAAGGGAAGAAGAGGAGGCTGGTGCTCCTGATCTATACTAACCATACGTGTCGGTGCTCAAACAGACGAGTGGTTATGGACGGGGAGGATGAGAGATCCTGTGTATGTAAGAAAAGGGAGAGACAGGAAAAAAAGCAGGTGACAGAGCAAGAGAAAGAGACAAAAATATGTTTCTAATGGAGCAGTTGAAAGGTCAAAGGTCAAATTAATATGAAACTTTGATCTGTGGTCTGAGAAAGAAGAGGAAACAAAGTGACAGCAGGAGAAGTTTGAATCATTACTTCTGTATTTACTGGCTCTGCTTTTACCTCTTCACTTTTTCAAATTCCAAAGTTAAAAGTGAATTACTGAACACATAGTTACCGCTAAATGTAGATCTACAACTCGAGTCATTAGTCACCTTTAAATTATGAAACTCACTTCATGTTTATGTTAAATTGAATAAGATGAAAACAGTTGAAAACAGAAACTGTCAGAAAGTTCAAAGAGCTTCACAGAGAAGACTGATCTGTTTCTCCGTGTTCAGAGACTCATTAATACTCTAAACTTAAGTTAGTTAAGACGTTTAATTAGAGACAGAAAGCAGAGGTACAGACTAGCACAGTCGGTTTTAGGTGAATATGTTTAAAGATGAATGATTAAAGTATGGAGCATATTTTGTTTGAATTTTTCATTGCTTTAGTTTAAATTTATGATCATAAGAATTTATATTAAATCACCTTCCATGTTTGTTATAATATCTGCAGTATTGCTTCATTAATTATCTCTCTAGTGGTTTTCATTTGTAGTTATGGAGACATTTCTACACCGGATTCAAATTGTGTTTATGTGCACGAGGATTCACGGGAGCATTTACACATGTTGGTAATAGAAGCTCATTGATTTTAATGAGCAGCTTTACTGTATCACAGCTGAATTAATTCAATGCAAGAGAAGCATTTTACACATCCAGTATTTTTTTAAAAAGCAACTGTTGCACCACAGGAAAGGTTCCTGGACACTGGAAAGAAAAGTACCAGGAACTTTCAGGTAGAAATACACCTTATAAGAGCAGATCGTGGCTGCCTACGGCTTTGTTCTTGATGACAATTCATTCTCTCAGCTCAGTTTGTTTGCTGTGTTCTGTGTTGTAGACAGATACATTAACACGTCTATTTCTAACAAAACAGTAGCAGGAGTCTATGTTATACAACAGGGCCCCCAAATGGTGGTTGTTTCTTTTTGGAGACATGCTACATTTGTGAAGCAATAAAGGACATACTGTAAAACAAATGAAATATGGATTTAATTAGAAAAACATGCAAACATACTCAGTCAAATATAAACTGTATTTCCCCTGCTGCCTGTTAAGACTGTATATTTAATGGTGTTTGAACAACAGCTTACTGTGATACCCCAGATATTCACGAAATGGAACTTTAAAACTTCCTGTATGTACCACATTTATGGTTTAAAGAAAAGAATATAGAGAATAAAAAATATAACTGTCTAATTTTCATCTTTATTGGACATAAAGTCAACAACAACACATCTTACAGTTACACGTGTTTATGATGCACCATAGATCCACCTGCTCTGTGTTACATCAAGAGAAGCCTGTTTACATGCACTACGTCACACACACACATGCACGCACACACACACACACACACTCTTAAATATCCAGACTGAGTTTACTGTACCTATAAACAATAATCAAATCAAAATAAAATTAACAAGTGTTAATTAATAAAAAGTGTTGAACACATTTAGTGTGAAATTCAGAAATGAGTTTGCTTTTGAAAACCAAATAAATAAAACAAATAAGCACACAAATTAAAAACACATCAGCAGCGATCGTCACACATCAGATGCTCATGTTGACAACTGAGGAAAATCACTTGTTTTCTGCAGTTTGAGAGAAACTAAAGCTGAAGAAGCTGCTTCACATGCTCAGTTTCACAGGAAACAAAAAAGAAAGGAGGATGAGAACATGCGAGAGGGAAGGACAACACAAGCTGTCTTATTTTTTCATGTTGCATCTGAAGGAAAACCACAAGGTTCTCCAAGACATTTCGCTTCACTACCTTCACCAAAGAACCTGCTTTTTCTGGGTGGATGACCTGCTCTTCCTCACTTGTTACTTACTCTTCAGCTCTTCCTCTCTGCCGTCTTTATTTTTCTCACCTTCTCTTCCCACGAGAGGCTTCCAAAAACATACTTTCTCAAACTGTTAAGAGTGGAGGAGAAAACCTAAGATTAAGATCTCAAAACTGTCTGGACCTGCTGGACTTGACATGTGGGACTGACAAGCTGCTGTTTTTTTTTTTTGTTTTTTTTTTTGAACAGAGGAAGAACTTGTGAAAAGCTTTGACACGCTCGGGTTTACAGGTGTGTAACGGCGTTAGAAGCTTTCTGACACCACTAATGAAACTGACAGGAGATGGAGGAAGGAGAGCAGGGAGGACACAGGAGATGGAAGAGTGGAAAAGATGGCAGCAAAGCTAGTGAGGTGTGCTTAAAAGCAAACTCTTCAAACATGAACATATGACAGCTGCTTCCAAGAGTCACACAAGTCAAAGTAAAAACGTCTAAACTCAGTATAATACAGACAGAAAACTGTCGTTCTTTATATCTGTAGATATAGGTAGATCTGTATATATTTCTCTCTGCATAAAGCTCTGAGCACTAAAACAACATCATGTGCAAAAAAAATGTGTCACCCATTAAGATTCATGCTGGACAACATGTGCTAGTTGTGCTGTTGCACCTGAACAAAACCACCTGCCTGTGATGCAGGACGGCACTGACACATCCTGTAGTAAAGTCTAAGCTAAATAAGAAAAAAACAAACACTGGAGGTCCACAAAAACATGATTTTTAGTTGTGGTTAAGTTACTCTTTAAACACATCACGCTGCTAAATCAGATTTTTTATTAGAAGTAATGGGTACGGTTAGCTCCAGGCTGACATGCTACAGTACATCATGCCTTGTTGTACCCGCGATTACTTTAAGGAATGTTAGTAACATTTAAGAGAAGAGCTGTAGGTCTTTTATAAATCAAAAAATGACATATATATATATATATATATATATATAGAAACTCTGTAAGCGTTTCATTAATAAACTATTTCTTTTGATCAAAAGCCTAAAGACGTAAATGAATAATGAATCATTTTGTATTTTCTCCTGATTTTCTAGGTGTTCATGTAGCTAAGAATGCTACTAAACGTGCCAGGCAAGCAGAAAGAATTAGCCTTCTCCGATTGGTTAGAAGGGTCGTTAGAATGAGTCTGTTTGACAGAAAATAAGTTTTGGAGTATGTTTTCGTTTCGTACTGTAATTTTAAATAAAACACAAAAAAGTAACATCACAATTCCATTAAAACAGAAAGTCAAAATATCAATTTTGAAATTGACAAGAAAAGAAAGAAAATAAGAAATTTGCTAGTCAGTGCGAGGCAGACGTCACGTTAGCCACAATAAATACAACAGGACTGATGCTCACTGTACAAGATTAACACCAGGCTACATTACACAGCAGCTGTGAAATATACTGTATATGTACACATTTATATCTAGAGATGTCCTCTAAAAATCAAATGGGAGCTGGATGAATGGTGCAATAAGAAGCAATAATCAGTCTAATACAAAGCATTGTCATCTGCAAAGAAACACGCCCCCACCCAGGAAGCCACTGTTTTCCAAACCATCAGGAGAGTTTTTACATGCTGAGAATGATAGAAACTACAGAGAATCCAGAAAGACGTTGGCACAATGACCCGTCATCATCAGAAGAAAAAGAAACAGAAGTAGTCTATGTGAGATTTTGGACCAATATAATAGTACGCTTTAGTTTTTGTCCTTTGGTGGATTTTTACACCAGCTTCTAAAGGTTTACTGCAGTCTGAAGTGAGAATGTGTGTTTAACAGTGAAAAAACACTTGGGTGTAAACACTTACACACACATTTCTGTGTGACGCTCAGAGAGGAAGGAAAAGCTTCCAAAGTGTCACTGAAGAAAAAAATAAAAGCACAGATGTGAAAAGTGTGCATTTATCTTACAGAGGTCGGAGTCTACCAAAGCTTCCAGAGGGCAGTAGAGTATTTCTTTTTAAGAGTATACTAAAAATGCTCAATTTCAGTAATGAAAACTAAATTCCTGTTGGGTTGTTTCTCCGTGACTCCCACACAATCTTATAAAGTGTAGAAAACAGAAAACACTGACATGAAATGATTCCTGTTGAGTTGTTAAATCCATGTTCCAGTCAGTGTTTCTGCTAAATAAAATGCAATTAGTAATGAAATAAACTAAAAACTAGGTACAGTTGGGATCCAACAATGGCTGCAACCAGAGGGCAACAGAGGAGACATCTTAAAATAGGAATGACAAGAAGGCGTACATGACTACAGAATATATCAATATAAATTCTAATGTAAACAAGCCTTCCATCATGGGCTTTAAATGTGCCGAGTGAATTCCATCACTATGGGAGATAAAACAAAAAGACCATCCAGTCCAAACCTGAACCTGAGCTGAGTTTTTACTCTTGTTTTACTAAGCTGAAGTTTGATACCTTCATACTTTTTAGACTTTCTCAACTGTGGGACTCAGTAGACATTTTGGGAGCTAAAATTAAAATAACCTTTCTCAGAGTAAAAACTCTGGTCCAGGTCCAGGTCGGAGGTGGGGATATGTGGTTTAGACCATGAAGCGGTGCTCCTTGCCGTCGTGAGCCATCAAGATGACGTTGCGGTTGGAGGTCCAGATGAGACGAGCGAGCTTCAGGTGATTCTGGGAGCCCGGGGACGCTGGCTGCACTGGAGGAACCTGGTACGTCTTAATGCAGCGGAGCTGAGGGGCCGAGTTCAGCATCCCAATGCTCCCCAGCAGACTGGTGTTCATCTGAAGAGACACACAACACATGACTTTGGACATAACACTTTGATACATCCATTCATCTGTCAATACTCAGTAGTTCTTCTGGGTGAACAGGTACAGCTGTGAGCAATTACACCTGTAAAAGTACTGAGCAGGTCCATCAGTGGTTACTAGAGTCCAAAAATGAGAAGAATCCAGCAAAAGAAATAAAATGCAGAGATTTGAAAGATTTGAATTTAAACCACATGTGTTGCAGGGGATAACACTCAGCACACCACATGTGTCAGCATGTGTCCATTCTGGAGTACACTAGGAGCCCAGGATAATAATAGGCTTCCAGAGATATACTGCACATATGGAAAATACATGTTATGTGCTCCACTAGTATAGTCATCTTCTCTTTTAGTTTATTTCAATATAAATACAAACTGTATCGTTTTTACATGTAGTGAAAATGAGTTATTGAACATTTTGGTAAAGGACATTATCCTCTCCTGTTAGTGATGCTTCTGGATACTGCTGTGACTTTAACCCTGGAGGCTTCTGTTGCTGCGTCCTGTGAAGACGGCAGAGCATGAAACTGGACACAGCTTGTGTGTGTGTGTGTGTGTGTGTGTGTGTGTGTGTGTGTGTGTTTAGGAAAAAACACAGTGAGACGAAACTCTATCGTTTCCTGACACGACACCGCCCCTCCCTGACACACACATACACCACACACCGACAGAGCGTCTGCCAGCTCATTACCACAGCAGCCGTCTTGCCGGCGCGCTATCAGAGGTTTATGCTTACAGTAATGCCATTAGTGTGTGTGTGTGTGTGTCTGCAGACAGTAGTGTCAGAGGTCGTAAAGACCTTTCATTCAAAATAACTGTTCTGGGAAGAAGGTAAGAAATGTGTGTCTGTCTGTGCGTGTTTGTTTATTGTTTATGTGAGATCAGTTGCTTGATTTCATGTTACTGTTTTTTTTAGACATATTTCACTTGTGCATGTAAACGTTTCCTTTTGAACTTTTTCATTATAAATGATTAATTATAAAGTATCTTCATAAACTGATTTGAATTAAATTAAATTAAATAGAAAGCATTAAACATGTAAAACAAGCATTTATTTTATATTTACATAGAACACGGTGTATGTACTGATTCAAATTAACACTTTTGTATTGGTTGATCATGAACTAAATCAAACCAGACAAAAAAATAAAAAAAGAGCAAATGTGCTCAGTATGCATCTGTATTTGTTTGTGTGTGTGTGTCATTTACCTGCCAGAAGGAGATGTGGCTGTCAGCGTTGGAGTAGGTTGCTAGGTAACGGCCATCGGGGGCAAATGACACCGCTGTGATCGGACCCTTGTGACCGTGGATGTTCTGGAGTGAAGAACGTGAAATTTTAAAGCCAAACAAATGAACACACTTCAGGAGCTGGACTCCCACAAACATGCACACATACAAACACACACATGCACACACTTGACACAGTGAATCGTTGGGTGAAGAGTTTGGTTGAAGAAAAAAAAAAAAAAAAGAGTAAAAAAACTGTTCTAGAAAAATTTTCTCCTAAAGTACAGTGGAAACTAAAACATTGATGATGATGATGAGGTGATTTTAGATAAAACTGTACAACTTGTTGCTGTGACTAATAAAATAAAGAAATAATGAAGCTTGTGTTATAGATATGAGTAGAAAACAAGATGATGATTTTTTTTTTTCCCACAATGCAAATGACGCCTGGTTTTCTGAGGTGACTGACAGGCCTGATGGGAAATACAGTTCAGATTGGTTTCTTTTATTTCACTGCAGTAGCTCACTACACTCGGGAAATGTGCTGCATCCAAAAACCACAGTGAAAATATGATTCTGTTTCCACTGCAGTAAACTGTTGGTGACAACCAATAACACCACAGCGGTGTGTCAATCTGATGAGCATGTGGTATGAATATTCCACACAGCGTGTGGAGACTGACTGACCCTGCAACTGTGACACTAACATAGTAAACATGCAGGATAAACTCACTGAGCAGCTCCAACAAAACATACACCACAATAATAATCAATTACAAATACAATGGCAAGAAAAAATACAGTAAGTGATGTGGTCCAAAGTTCCTCCTGGATGTTGTGTAGCTCTTATCCACAGCTGACAAATGTGGATCAACCAGTTACTAAGAATAAGTTTCACTTACTTTTTCCTCCATCACTGTGTATGTTTAATGGGCGTGCTCAAAAAAGACATGAAAGATCAGGACTGTTTGTTATTTATCAGCTTAGAAATATTGTGTTTGTGACTTTGGTGAAGATCAGATCACATTTCATGACCAATTTATGGAGAAAACCAGGAAATTGCAAATAGTTTTTTTTTTTTCACCGTTGCACATGTGGATAAAATTATAATTGGTGATGTATCCAAACTGCAGCAGCAGCAGCTTTAAACCCAGACTTCAATAACGTCTCTTCTGTGATAAAGACAGGATGAAGTACAAATTTTAGTCCTTGTTGAAATTTCATCAAAACGCTTCAGAAAAACTTGTTTTGCCGCCGTGTCGCCCAGATTTTTCTTGACAGTAAGTGTTTGGCTTGAATGCAATAATTCCATCAGATGAGGGGCAGCTTCTGGTCCAACAGATGCTGCCATTCGCCTCCAGAACTCTGGGGACAAAATCAAGCGACGCTGCGGCGTGTGTAACGCAATAAACTGTCCCACCAGATGCAGGGTGTGTAACGCAATAAACAGCCTCCTAGAAATCCCCACCCCCGCCTCCACCTGTGACTGGGATTACAAACTCTCACCTCTAGATGAGATTAAAATGCATTGCCTCAGGCGCTCAGACCCTGAAATAATAACACATTGGTGGCGAATAAAGCTGAAAAAAAATAAAATAATGCAATGAAATGAAAATCTCATCTTTTTAATTTGTTCTCTCCCTCCTCCTTTTGGGGGAAATCCTATTAGATCTCAGCTGTGCTGGCTGAGAAAAAATTATTTTCATGTCTTCGGAGCCTTCAGTCCCGTTTAGCTCCATTTCTTTCATCTCTCTCTGTCACCTGATAATAAATTCTTTCTTTCCATCTTTCACCTCTGTCACTCCTTCCCCTCCATGACTTTCCCTTTGCAGAGAATCCAAATTACATTTCTCATCACTGCTGCTGTTAAAGGTAACATGATCAAAAGGTCAAAAGAATGGTCATGGACTGTCTGGAAATATTCACCAACTCAAAGCCAACAATATTAGAGTCAATGAGAATATCCAGTTGTTAGAGGCTTGATCACAAAGTGCTGGAGATTGACTGACTTACATTACAGCCTCAGCTACAACTACTCTACAAGCGGAACTTTTGTTATAATAATATAATAATCAGGATGCATCAGAAAACACAAAAACACAAATGCCTAGCTCATTGTTCTGCTCTGCTGATGTGTTTTAATTCAAGTGATCACAAAATGAAAACTAGAAATGATAAAGCAGCACACAAATTAACCAATAGCAGGCACATAGGAAAACATAGTTCAATTAATTCAAAAGCTGACATTTATATTTGTAATTTAAATATAGATTCCAGAAGAAGAATTACTCATTGGTAAATGAAATGCATCATTAGATGTAAATGTATTTAAATTAAGCTAGCTTTAGTAAACATATCAATTAATTAATGGATTATAATTGATTTATTTTATTTTTTTTTATACACCTGCAAAAGTGTAATAGTAAAGTGGTGACACATTAGGTCAATGCACATAGCTTGAAGTGTGAAACCAATTTTGCACTTGACGTCCAGTTGGAGTGCAGGTCTGTAATGTCAAGAGCTCTCTTACTGAATTAAATTTTGAATGACTACGTTATTTAGAGCACGTCGCAATACAGTATGAAATTAAGTCATGTACATACCTTTACATGAAAGAAGAAAGGAAAAAGGAACACTAAATGCACCTGCTGGTTTTAATGTGATGGACAGGAGTCAGCGTGGGCCGCTCTGACCCGTCTTCCTGCAGTGCACTGTGTGTTCAGACACTTGTCGATCACGGCTAACAATCAATGTGTCCCCTGCTGACCCCTGTTCACCACAACATTAACACCTGACCAATGGATGTAAAGAGAAGACAAGAGTCAAAACTGTTTACAGTGCATCAAAAATGTATGTTTCTATATATATGTTATGATCAGAATGTGTGTGTGTGTGTGTATGTGCGTGCGTGTGTGTGTCACATTGGACTGCCTACCAGATCAATCAGCCTATCAGAGAGCAATGAAGCACACTGAAACCATTTACAGCACTTTGTACTTCAGTACACCTGATGCTTGGGGACTGTGTGTGTGTGTGTGTGTGTGGGTGTGTCATACAGAAGACTCATCTCAGACCTATGATCAAAAGTAGTTGATTTGTATGTAGCTGGAAAAGGTTACCAAGTAATGTCTTCAGTCTTCACTTAAGGTCAATGTGTTTTCCAAATCTTTTGAAAATGCTAACAGTGCTAATAAATGGGTGTAGATAGATACTTCAACATATTAGCAGTCTTAGACAGCAGTAGAGTTACTCCTGCTACTAGGGTTGCAGCTACCAATTATTATAGTAATCAAGTATAAGAAATAAATTTGCTTTGCTGAAGAGCAAATATATACAATGAGTAAATAAACAAAAAAGAGAAAATAAGACAAGTCTCTTAAAATGAACAACTAACATGTTTTCTACTTAGAAACATCAATGTGTTTATTGCTTAAATTGAAGACAGTAATATTCTCAATATTCTGCCAAATCTAAACTCATTTAGAGCAGGTCCATATCATATTCTGGGTTTTGAAGAAAACATTTTCTAAAATGCTAATACATAAAACTGCAGACATAAACAATGCCTTAAAGTTGTGCAACTTTACTTTCAGATTTATAAATTTCAGCTCAGCTGCAGTAAGCCTTTAGAACAAGCGAACAAGAATCAATGCAGAAAAGACTTCTGCATGAGTCTGATTCTGCAAACCTGAACAAGCACAGCTCAGTACTGGGCTGGACCCGTTACCAGTTATTAGTCACTCGCTTTAAAACCCATTGAGGCTCTAGACTATTTACTGGACTGTCCCATTCAGACATGTAACCCACTTGATCAGCTCCAGTTGTTGTTTGTGAAATGCACTAATAATCTGTCCACATATCACACTGCTTTATGTTGTTTTCTCTCTTCTTTGAGCCTTGCTAGTTTCTATCTCTTTCTCTGTTTTGCAGTCCACACCAGTTTAGCGGGTAGCACAGCAGTAACAATCATCAATTCAAAAATGCAGTGGACTGTATTTAACTATTTCTGGATTAGAAGAAACTTTGACACAAAGAATTTGCATTACTTACTTTCTGTAGCTGTCGCTACAAATGTCTGGATGCTTATTTAAATGAGGAATGCTAACAGTTGGGTACAGATAGTGCTACAGTTATGGCTACCTGCACTGCTCGGCTTCCTATGGGAGGTGCTAATCCCGAGGCAGAGCTACACCTTCAGTTACACAATGTTTTCTCTACAGTGGCTACTGAAAGAAGCAGATGCAGACAGACAGACAGGTCAGTCAGATTGTTTTCTTTGTGTTCAATTAGTAGACTCAGTAGAGTCTGTTAAAGAAGCAGAGCAAGCAGCTGGACACACACACACACACACACACACACACACACACACACACACACACACACACACACACACACACACACACACAGAGTGTTGCAGCTGACAAAGGGCTGTTCACGGAGGCTGATCAAAGCTGTGGCAGATGGTCATGCAGGGACTAGCTAGCTACGGTTGGACACACATACACACACACAAAGATGGATTACGGACAAAAACTCATCACCGTCTTCCTCTTCTCCTCATATAAATCCTTCTTTGCTTCCTTATCTCTTTATTCATCATTTCCTTATTTTTACCCATCATCCCTCCTCCAGGCCATCTCTCCTACCTTGTCTCCTTCACAATCACACATCCTCCTCCCTATCTTCCCACTAACGTACAAATGAAAAGAAGCAAACCATGAATTTAGCTTATTTTTAATTCCCAAATCTAATCTACAAGTGAAAACACCAATTTGATTTATACACATGAGATTTATGTCACTATTTAACCAAAATTAGTAAATTGACAATTTCAACAGTGAATACTGATCACTAGTGGGATTTATCTGATATAAACACAACCTGACTGCTGCTGCTCTCTGTAAGGGAAGAGACTATATAGTTTATAAGGCCACCTTTCAAGTCTACACGATGTCAGTGTTAGACTGATTTTTGATGAATAAAACTGGTATATTGAGCAGGACTCAATCAAGAACAGGTTTTGATTTGAACATTCTATAATAAGACCCTGTTTATTTTTTTGAAAGATATTATTTGATTTTGAACATTAACAATTCATCCTGAAAATGTGCACATACACATGTCAGTACAATAGCTTGGTGTACAATATGACAACCAACTGCAGTAAGTCTTTTACCATAGTGGCATATTGGTGGTTTTACTTGCCTAAAATACAATTAAAATGTACAATCACTGCAGTCTGTCTTTTATTTTAACATCCATTTTGGTCACATTAAAAACCTGATCTGCAGATAAATACTGTCTGTTGTAGAGCCTTATGAACCACGGAGTTGATGCTGCTCACAAATGCTCACAAGTTTAGCAGGTATAATGTTAACCATGGTCACCACCTTATTCTAGTTTGTTAGCATGCATTTTCAGATTTAGCAGTATACAAAGTACAGCTGTTTGCACGGTTCATTTGGGCAGGTCTGAACACAGCAATTGCACGTGTGAAGCGGTGTTGTATTTTTTAAGATGTTGTTTCGAGTACAGTCAGCATTCTATTTCGCTTTGTATATTGCTCAGATAAATACGGCTGTTATGAATAAATCATAGTTGTGCGCTTGTGTGTTGTTGCACAGCACTTTTTTAGTCATAGGAATCTATATCTATATATAAATATAGATATATCTCAAAATGCTCCAGTACAAGTCATCTGAGAATAGTCCTGTTCGCTCATTGGGTAAATGGATCTGGGGCAGGAACAAGAAAATTAATAAATTCATATATATATATATATATTAATAAACATGATAACTTTATCCCACAATTGAAATTAAACACTTAAAATGTTTCGCACTGATTCTCTCTCACAAGCACACACACACGCACAGTTGCAACACAGTCATTTTCTATTGCGTGTTAATTACTGAAACACACAAAGGAAACCCACCTTCTGTCTTTACACTTCGCACACAAACAAACACCTACACACGCTCACAATCAAACTAGATGTTGGGTGAACAGGGGCCAATGCTGTTATCAGATATAAATGACCCCCTCCACCAGACTAGACTGCTCAGGTTACTGCAAATCAATACACAACAAATTACCAACACGCACACTCACACAGAAATGCACACAAACAAAAACAGGCAAATAACACGCACAAACACATACACAGCACAAATCTCACACACTATCGAACATAAAGACTAAAACGTGATTAACAGAGTCATTGCTTCCTCGTTAATCAATTACTGAGAGAAAAAATAAAACTCCAACAACCAAGCAGACAAATGTTTCCTTCTCCTCCTCTCTCATTTCTCCTTGTTTATACCCCTCATTACTGCTCATCTCTTCCTCTACTCTCTTCTCATCAAATGTGATGTCTTTTAAGTGGGCAGATTTACATGGACAGAGAACATGATCATACACTACTCACAAAAAGTTAGGGATATTTGGCTTTTGGGTAAAATTTATGGAAAATGTAAAAAGTTCACACTACAGTGATATTATATCATGAAAGTAGGGCATTTAAGTAGAA
>JAUMHL010000015.1:20568059-20594760 GCA_032362345.1 Sandelia bainsii
GGAAGGTCACATTAAGTTCACCTGTAAAGGTTATAGTGCATTTTAGGTTCATCCTGAAATTTCACCCGAAAGCCAAAAAACCCCAACTTTTTTGTGAGTAGCGTATATATAGACGAAAGATAATTTATGTTCAAACTGTAAAAAAAAAACATGAATGACGGAGAAATGTATGGATTATTAAATGATGGATGATCAAGCAAATGATGAACAGAGATGAACGCATGAAAGACTGTAGGTAAAAATAGGTAAACGGTTTGAATGTTTACAGAATATAGACGAGTGTAAAGACAAATGAAGGACGAAAGATGGAAGGGAAGAGGGTGGATTAATAGATGGTGGATGGATCATGGACTACATGGATGCATAAGACATGGATGGTGAGCAGATGCGAGGAAGGATAGATGGATATGTTTGTGAGGAAGCATATGCATGGGGTGAATAAAGATGGCTAGACATGTTGAACTGGTGAAAAGATGGATGGAGGAATGAAGGACAAAACATGCGAGCAGTAGGAAGGTTGGGTTTGATGTCCGAGTTCTAAACGTACCTGGCATTTTCCAGTACGAACGTCGTATAGGGCCACGGAACCCTGACGAGCTCCAACTGCAATGCGGTGACTGCGGTCACAGTAACCAACCATGTAGAACCTGAAGTGGACAACAAATGCACATGAACAGGGTGTAATCTAGCCCCACTTTGTGCCTTTCAAGTATTGCATACATTTGAGTCACAGTGCTAACTCTCTGAATACCTCATAAAGCCATAACACCAATTCTGAAAATATTTCCTGAATCTTTTAGGTGGCTGGAGTTGAAAACAATCCACAACATCCAGGAAAAGTACAATTTTAGTCAGTTTTAGTTTCTTAGGGATGACAATTTCTTCTTCATAAAAACAAAGATGACAACAGTAAATGACACTGTTGCTCAAAGATAAATAGTAAATGGGCTAAAATGACACTTTTCCAGGTCCAACTGGATTGTTTTTGAGGATTCGTAAATACCTTTGGAATTTGGCAAATTCATTCAGAGTTTTTTCTACATGATAAACCATTTGATGTCAAGAACTGTGGAAATCCATAACTGGCCATTGATTTTGGGCTACTACACACACTATACACACACAAATGAAACTTGCAACAAATTATGTCTACCTTTCACTGTAATATTTGCTTGTAATTATGTTAAGTTATGGTGAACCCACCCACCCACTAATCTAACTCATGAACCCCACGATCTCCCTGACCACAGAGCAGGGCTGGTAGCTCTGTTCCTAGAAGAAGAGCCCATCGGAGCCTCTGTAAAGGCTGATTGGGGGTCAGTGGCTTCGAGCAGGCGGTCCCCCTGAACTGGCAGCTGAAGGTGGGCATAAAAAAAAACAAACCCACAACAAACTAAAGTAAAAGTGGCTGAGGAGATGAGCCGTCATCCACTGGGTCCTCAGCAGCTGCTTCGGTCTCTGCTGAGGCAGCTGCCTGGAGCAAAAGCTCCAACCGGCTCAGCTCTAAGGTTCAGAACTGTCCAACTCTCCTCTGTGGGAGAGATCTGACTCTGAAGAGACATAGGTCCTATGACATCACATGACAAAACAAGATGGCATCATTGCGTCAATTGTGACGCCATTGTTGCCACGTCGATGTCAGAGCTGAGTCATTTATTGATGACAATAAAACCCGAGGTTTAAAAAATCATAGCACTAATCGATTAACTGAGAGTCGTGTAGGAAGACATCAACATTACGTGTCATAAAATAGATTAACCATAATGACAGCCCTTCTTAACTGATTCACAATCATTCTGACTGAATGAACACACATCATAGTTGAAAAATAGTCAGTGAACTGTTGGTGAAACAATGAATACACAGTATAAAAACTGTACAGAACAAAACATTGAACAATGAATACGCTTATTATACGTTTATTTTATTTTCTTAAAAGAAACTATACGTCAGTATTTTAATGGGACTGTTAAGATTTAGTCACGACTGGAGTACAAGTCTTGAAAAGTTCTGGTTCAAGCAGCTCAGATGCAAACTGAGTTATTGACAACATGGGCAGGAGCTTGGGGCAAAATGTGTACAATTGGTTTTCTGTTGCTCATTTGCGTGATGTCAGTGATATCATGCCTCCGTGTGGGTGAATGAACTTTAAAGAAGTGGGCACCATGATTCTAGTTTGTGAGCTGGGTAGGTCTCCCATTAAGGAGACACGGGTAGGGTTAGGAACGGAACCTTGGTTCAAAACTGAAACCAAACTGGAAAGTACTGGATACCCGCAGCAAAAATTCAACATTTCATTCTGCTAATTGGTTCCGAGTCATGAAAGAGTGTGGCTGCTGCACTGAATGTTCAGTTAACTTCAAAGAATATATAGTGTTGTTATGTATACACTTTCTTTTTACCAATTTGGAATCAAAACAAAAAACTTATAAGAACCAGGAACTGACAAGAAAAATCAGAAGTGAAATTATAATCAGTGAAAATCAAACAATACCCAAATCTAGTCAAGAGATATGAAGAGATGCTATTTCAGTGAGATCAGGGTGAATAAGTGTCTATACTTCAGTCATAAAACACTGTGATCTGAATGAGGTTGAAACAATGATTATACGCAAACTCAGCACTTACTAAAGTTTCACTTTAGAAAGGAAATGAAACTGATTTTGTCTACCTTTAACTGTAATATTTGATTGTAAATATTACTTAAGCAGAGTATCCAGAGAGTTAGCACTGTGACTCAAATGTATTTAGCATTTCAGCAGAGAGTGAAGGAAGACTGCAAGACACAGGGAATTAATGCTGTGGATCCCATGAGACAAAACCACAAAGAACATTAAATGATAATGTTAACAATTGTTAACAATATTAACTCCTCTGCAGTTCATCCTCCACTCATCTTATAAAGAGAGCTTGTTAACACCCACTTACCTGCAGATAGCTGGGAAACACTCCTGCAGTCCTTTCTTCTTCACTAGAGAACCTTCAATGCAGTACATGATGATATCCATCACCTGAAGAAGAGAAGGAAATAGTTATGTATTGTGATTATGGGAAATACAAAATCTGCATGTTTACTGGTAGAATGGCATCGAGTTCAACATTAGTAATATCATGTAATTTACCTCGACCAGCAGATCCACGACGTCTCCGGGCATCTTCTCTATCAGGATATCAATCACTCGCAGTATCTCCGCCTTGGCTCTGGCCAGAGTGGTGGTGTGAACGTTCTGCTGTGACTGAGAGTTGGCCTGGGCTGCATTGTGTCGATGAACCTGGGAAGCAAACATACACATGCAGTGTGCATCTGTTAATACTGCAGGAATAGTACATGTCTAAGATGACACAAAGAGATACTTCTATATGAGTGCATATACATTTTGATATTACTGCCTATATGATACGTGAGTTTTTATCAGTGGCGGCTCGTCAATAGAGGGCGCTGGGGCGTCGCCCCACCTGTCTCACATGAAGAAGAAGAAAATAGGAATCACATAAAATAATTTTAGAAATTTTGCTTTTTCTACATCTGAAAACTGACTTGCAAAAGTGCGCCCCACCCCCAAAAAATAACTTCACCAGCTGCCGCTGGTTTTTATTTTGTTTAATCAGAAAAGCTAAAGTTCTTGCATGTTAAATGTTGCCTAAATACAAGAAGACAAGAATTTTATGTACAGGAATCTTAGCCTTTTCTATAGGACCATTAATATAAATGTTTAAACTGGGATCGCAGCAACACAAACTATGTAACTGCTGTTTAGGTGTTTGTGAAGATGTGTGAACAGTTCAGTCTCACCTCTCTTGCGATGGTGGTGATGAAGGCGGGCGGCCTGGCAGTAGCAATAAGAGAGAGGGCGTGGCGGGCTGAGCGAGCTGAATCTGCTGGCGGGTTGTGGGGTACACACACAGTAACTCTGTTTAGAGAGAGAGAGAGAGAGAGAGAGAGAGAGAGAGAGAGAGAGAGAGAGAGAGAGAGAAGCAAAATGGTTTCATTAAAATGCCCCAAATTAACGTTTTTAAATCCAAAATATAGACAGAAACAGTGTTTTACATATTGGACAAAGCATTTTAGTTAGGAGACAGTAAACAAATGATGATGACAAAGGACACAACACACAAGTGTGACGTTCTTGAACTAATGCAAATTATTAAAACTAAAATCCCGAGCACCTACATAAGCCTATTGTTCCTACTGAAGATATGAAATAATATATGAAAATATACAGTTTCATTTTCAAAGTCATTGCTCTGTTGGTCTCGAGTCCTGAACTTCTGGGTTGTAAAAAGCAGAATAAACTTGCAACACAACAGTCATATCAACAATCTGTGATATGATCTGGACAAACCCATCTTTCTATATCAGGTTTTTCCAATTCAAACGTAGAACAACTGAAGACACGAGTCCATGGTGATAAAGGCCATCACCTCTGGTAAATGGTGCATACTTTAGGCACTATAATCATTTTTGCACAATGATGGACTTGTGTGGCACAGAGGCCTTTGAATACACACACTATACGTGCACGAAGGATACATTTGTTGCTGCTTACAATGATTCATAGGTTGACAAAGAAACATACAGATCCATACAGTATCAGCATGGACACTGAGAACAACAAAAAACAACAAGCGTGGGGATGAAACAGACATTTAAATAAACAATTTTAGAGAAGCAAGACGACAATGAGATAAAACTGAGACAAGCAGCAGTGAGAGATCGAGCTTCACTAATATATGGAGTGAAGAGATTAGTGGGCAGCTTATAATGCCAAGACCGAGTCAATGGGAGCCATTCACCAGACGACAGCATAATGGACTCCCACAATGCAACAGGAATTAGACACACACACCCTAACAGCTGGCCACACACCCTTCTAAGTGTGTGTATGAGAGAGAGAGAGAGACAGACCCAGCAAGGCCACCTTGTTAACAAATGACTCTGGGAGAAGAAAGAGAGAGGGAGGGAGGGAGTGATGGGTGGACGGATGGCTGAGCTGCACAATTCACCTCCTCTGATTCTAGATCCCAACTATAGATCCTGTAATTAATACTGATAATATATTGGCAATAGATCAGCAATGCTGAAATGTTTAATTTCATTTAGAGAGGTGGAGGTAATTGGAAACAGTCACGCTGTTGATATAAGGCAGCAGGAGTTCAGGGAGCTAATTGTACCAAGAAACACTGAGGTTAATGGCCAACACTTAGGACATGTGATGAAATAATCTGGATTATTATTACAGCCACACACACAGTGTCATTGCCATTAATGAAAAAAGAGCTAAAATGATAAGTGGCCACTTTATTACACCTGTAGAATCTAATGAAATGAAATCTAACAGCTCAGCCATACAGTAGATTCTGTGCTTAGACGGTTCAGTCCTTGTTGACACTGTCAGAAATGTGTACATTAATTTATATGTAAATCATTTGTTAATTTATTTCTATGAGTTCACAGCTAAAGGTGAAACAATTCAATGACCTCTGTAAAAACATTTTAAAAAATTATAGACATCAGAAATGAAGACTTTATGGCAGAACTGTTGCATTGAATTCCATTAGACTGTGCATGTGTACCTAATTAATGGACACCGACTGCAAACCTAGTGAACTCTGTTACAAGTATGAAAATTACAGATCCATCAATGGCACAGGATATTTACTGAAAGTTCAGACTGATGCCTCCAAAACAGTAGAACAGTATAAAAAGGACATTATGATGTCTGTGAGATGAACTGAGTACTGGTGGAGATGGTGGTGAGGTGATAAAAAGTGTGAGCCACGTGTGTGAAAACTCCACACAATGTGTGGACCTGGTTCTCAACACGTTGTCTGGAGTTCATATGAGAGAATGTCTGGGCTCAGGATTTGACCTAGAGAGTTTTATCTTTATTTTCTCAAACAAGTCAAACAAAACCTCATGTCATGAACACAAAAAGAAGCATTTCAATCTCAGTTCAAAACAGATCAACTCTAGTATTTTGGTCACCTGTGCCCTGTATTTTTCTGATCACTGTTTTCAACAATATATATTTGTCTCTACAGACACACACAGACAGGGATTACACCAAAACATTCATTTACCAGACAAATATTTCAAATACACCTATGAACAAAAACACAAAGGTATATTTATCCCTGCCTGTGAAATACATACTATACTATCTATCTCACACACACACACATTAAAATATACATTTATCTCTGCAGTGGCATCTACAGACACATCACGCTGTGATCAGATGAGGGGAGGGAGGGAAACATTGACAGCTCAGCAAGAGCCATTTAAAGCCCACAGTAGGACATTTACACATTTAGTGTATCCTAGTCCAGAAGTTTGAAAAGTTTGAGATGGGGCTTGTCAGCCCAGAGAGACCTTAACACTACATTGAGTGACATATAATGTATGTGTGAGGCCAGAGTTTTCTTTCTACAATACAATTATGTTTTTTAGTGACCTGAGCTTCTCAATAATGTTGTGATTAGTAGATCCACTGCATGTAACAATTTCCCAGATCAGTATGTCACAACCATATTGCGAGAACTTGGATACTGGACTAATATAGGACACACGCACCCGCAAACACAAAAGACACACACCAGTGTTTCTGTGCTGGCCAAGCCTGTACACACAGTTCATACACTTTACACTGTGGGGATTAGATAAAAGTACTTTTCTTGGCTGTGGGAATGTTTTATATGGATTAAAAATTCATAACAGAAAAGAGTAAACCTCAACCCTGCTTTTGTAGCTGGGGGTGTGAGTTTTCATTGCAGTACTGCAAGTGGCCACTAGGAAAACCTGGCTGAAGGGCTGAGAGGATCCAGGTCTCTTTACACATATCTGGTGCCTATTCTATCCGTTAATGTAACCGCATGTAGTTCAGCTGTAAATGCGACTAGGTCAGAGTTAGTAAGATTACACTCGTTTACCTTGTGCTTCTTACATTTACAAGAAAAGATCTTAAAAGGGTCTCCAAGAATTGGTGCCTTAAAAATGCAGCGTTGCGGGTCTAAGACACACATATTGTTTATGTTTTTTTCCAGCGTATGTGTCTGAAAGTATACGATGTGTGTGTGAGTCTTCTACATCAGGCTACACCAGGAGCTTTTTCAAATCTCTGACTATTGTAAAGGGATTACCACACACACGCACACACACACACACAGCTCTGCAAGGAGTGTGTTGACAACTGGTTGGGTGCATCAGGGACAAAAGAGCCACGCAGCAAGTCAGCTGTTTGTGTGTGTGTGTGTGTGCGCGCACTTCCTTTTAAGCCAGTCATACGTTGAACTTTTCAAACTCGCCCCACCTTCTTTCTACAGTAAACTAACTGGTGATTTAAAAGTGAAACTGTGAATGTGTGTGAGCATTAATTTATTCTCTCTGTGTATTGTAATGATCTTGTTGTGTGTCTCATTGATCAGCCCTTGTGCTGTTTACTTTAACAACACCAGGAGGCAACAACACACACTCACAGACACTGTATCACATTATTAATTATACATTTTCATTCACTTTGTGTGTGTTTTTATGTGTGTGTGTCCTAAATGTTTGAGTGTTTACTCAAGCTTAAACAGTACGCCACTGCTGACTGAAAACTCAGGAATGAAATACATTTCCAACCAAACACCTAATAACATTACAGTACTTAAAGAGAAGCGTCTTTACGGGTCCAAAATTTCTGCTTCAACCACTACCACTAGTACTGATTGTTTTCACGCTGTCCCCAAGTGGTCATGTGACACATTTAAAGATTAAAATTTCAATTTAATTTATTTAATAATGAGCACTTAGCTTAGCACAAAGATGCTCATTTGTTTCTCCATACTTCCAGTGTTTGTGTGCTAGGCTAAAGTAACTGTTCGCTGAACAATAGCATTATATTTAACATACAGACGTAGGAGATGTAAAGATATAAGAAGTAAATTAAGTAATTTAACTGCTCCTTTAAGAATAACATGGCTATTAGGCATATGGTTGCTGATTTCAGGTGACTTTTGACTTAAATTCTGAGGACCTGTAACAATATTTTGTATTCAGTATTTATATTTGTGAATTTATATAAGTGAGATGTCTGAAATCTTTTTTATCCTGTCACGTCACAGGGATTTATAAGCACAAAAAAGAAATCTAAGGACATGCTCATGGTCTTTTTAGTGTTATTTGCACAAATTTAACCACAAGCCCTGTTCGTGCCATCTACTCACCACAAATAGCATCTTGGAACATGCATTTAACTTCCTTGAGTCTGTAGCTTGGAGACCTGTCCTTATGTTTACTCTTTTGAGGGGGAATCTGTATTTCTGCTCAAATTCTTTTCACCTTCCACTCAACTTCAATATATGAAGTTTAAATGTACAATAATTGTGCTGTTTTAGTCTTCTACACGCACATGCACACACACCGTGGCAGCAGACATATCTATACTCATTTAACCAGACTGGCCCGGCTTGAGTTTCAATCTTAATAGGATCAACTCATGTTGACCAGTTCCATTTGAGCAGGGAGGGAGGATACACACACAGTCCTTTGTAGAATACACACCATGGTGAGAGGAAGCCACTGAATTGCCCTCTGCATGTGACCTGTGATCTTCATTTGTATTAATCTATGACAAAATGAAGGCAGCCGTGACTTTAGACGACCGCCCTGCTGGTTGTGCTGGTTCAGGAAGTGAACCACAAATTTCTGACTCGGTCATCTCAGAGAGTCAAGCTGGATTAGCAGTCACAAAACTCTGCCTTCATAGATACATCTAGTATTTACTTGTGACAGTTAATGATTGAAATACTGGACAATTTGACCTCCTCATGTCTCCTGATGGCAGGAAACAAAAAAGAACACATAGAGTTGCACAGAAACTCTCAACATAATTTGAGGAGGAAACATTCACCTGATGAAGGGTCACTAGTAAACCACACTTTGAACTGAAGGACATTGGAAACCACTGAACTACACTATTGCAGCGATTGCAGTCATGTTAGTGCTGTTCTGGGCCACTGACTGCCCAGAACAGTCAGTGGCCCAGTGGCTCTTGATTCTCTGATAAACTTTTATCTCAGTAATAGAGAGGAGCAGGACTTACATATGACTTTAAAGCATTGCTGCTAGTGGCGCAAAGACAAAGAAAGAAAAAATTATGCTGCATGAACAGAGGCAACACACATGCACACAGACAGAGGACTCACATGTGAGAGTAGCACAGACAGCGTTGCATCATCATAATGTCCTGCAATCACATTACGGCCTGGCTTCAATAACTCAGTGTGTCGGCTCTATAATGTCTCAGTGCTTCTGTTAGGGTTCCTGTGTATTTGTATCTATAAGCAGGGTGCTGCCTGTGCTGTGCACTCTGAGAGGGACGAATCAGCAGCATCATCAATAAATCAGTTCACAAGCAGAAAGCGAGGACAGGTAATAGGTAGTAGATAGGTAAGCTGTGTTTTTTCTTCCTCCTCCTCCTTTGGAGTCTATTTAAGGTATCTGTATGCTGAGTAGAACATTTACATTTATAACCTATGAACCTCATTTTCCCTCAGACCCTCAAGTCTTTTCACTGTACAAGTCTGACACATAAATATTTAGACTGTTATATATATGGCTGTACTATTAGGTGAAAAAGCGATATTGCTATCATCATGGACAATATGGCAACTGCAATATAATAAATAGTATAGTGATTACTATAGTGATATACAAAGTAGCATAAAACATCATTAGGTACTACTATTTTTAAGCTGCTAAATAGTCAAGTTACATTTAATTTAATAATTACAGTTAAGTTAAGTTATGTCTTTGAAATCAGTGTAAAGTTATTTTCTGAAATACTTGCACATCTAGACTTAGTTTCATCTTTCATTTGATAACTGTATTTTGATACACCACATCCTATATGACCCCCTGGACATACAAAAAAGTTAAGAAATTGAAATCTTCTACACACATTACAATATTGCTCATATTAAATTAGATATCACTTCAGTCATTTAGTTTGTTTACTTCCACCCACAAAATTATGATTTCTAAAATACGGTACATTTCCCTAGCTCCTCTCACTGGTTTCTTGAAATGTTCAGATACAGAGATTATTTTTATGGTCGGATATGAAATAGAAAATGTTTATAATTCGATCAATAAAAGCAAAGTTTGAGTGTGGCAGTGTGTACCCGTGGACTCACTTGGCCAGCTGCTTCTCGGCATCGGCACAGAGCTCCAGCAGTCCCATGAGCACTGCTGACACATCCATATATGGCTCCCAGACGGTGAAGCCTCGGCCAATCAGATCGATGGCGGTGCGGCGAATGGTGCTGTGGGCGGGCAGCTTAGGGCTGGGGGGCTTCAGCAGCAGGAAGGTCAGCGCCTTACCTGCAAGCGGTAGAAAAACAGCATCACAATACTGTAGAGTAATGTGGGGTTTAAGCTGAAAATGACAGGAGCATGTCGCACTCTTGAGGTCGAACATTCAACAATGTTACAGAACATTTTATATGACTTTATCATTATCTTTCTTTGCAGGAGTGAATATCATCAGGACAAAAAGGACAGCAAGATGTGATGAAAGTGTATAGATGAATTCAGACTCAAGATATTGTTGTACCTGCCACTGTGACCGGTGTTATTTCACATTTTCAAGATTTGGTGCAGTGGGACAAAATGTGCTGGTCAATTTTTGTTTATTTAGGGACAGTAAAGCATTTAAAATTACAAATAAACTCTCACGACCATATCAGCTCAGTGTCACTGTAGAGAGTTAAAGTCCTGCCCATTGTGGCAACACTGACAGAACAATTTTCAATAAAGGTATTTTCTATGACACACACACACACACAGTGAGGATAAAGACAGCAAGGGGGATTGAGGTCACTTCATAGCTGACCTGACATTTGAGCCAGTCTCTGTGGGGATGGACTGACCATTAAGACTCCAGAAAATATCCCCTCCATCCCTCACTAACAGCCCCTCGCCCAAACATAAACACGCACGTGCGACTCCCCATCACAGGAACTCTTTTCTTCTTCTGCTGTCTGGGTCCACTCCCAGATCAATATAGTTCATTATATTTTCACTTGAAATTTAAATGCTAAACAGTACTAATATGAAGAAATATATATAATATAATACAGACCATTTACTTTAAGTATTTATCATTCTGCGGTGGTTCTAAAGGTCCTCCATTCTCCAGACACACACAGCTAATCTCATCATCTGGATCTTCTGGCATTTCATCATCAGCCCATCTTAAATGGCAAATTCCCTTCCTTATTGGTTTACAGCTACACACAGCCTATAGATGGGGCTATGAAAGATATAGCTAGAGGCTAACCATGTTAGCATCACTGGGTATGACCGTTATAAAATATAACTGCAGTGACAGATAAAGCACTAACTGTGTTAGCATCGCTGTGCTATGTCGTTATGGGCGACACAGACTAAGAGATGGACAGCAGTGCTAATGTTAGCTGTTGTGTCTGTTGGTGGAGGGACAGATCATGCAGATCAGGTTTGTGGTTAGGATGCTGTTAATGAATCAGTCAAAAGGATGGTGAACTTTGACCCTCAATTGGTGATCAACATGCAGTGAGCAAACACCAGTGAGAGATCAAATCAATTGAGTTTTTGTTACACACAAACAGCGGACAATAAATATCAGCAGTGATATTGGGTTAAATGAACTTTGACCTTCAGTTAGTGATTATTATAAATCATCAAGGCCACACAGAAATCAATTATACTCTGGCATCATTCCTTTATTCTTTTCAACATATTTCTCTTTGCATTTAAACCATTTTGATGCTGTTTAGTGTTGGTTCCAGTTTGCATTATATTGTGTTTTTGTGGACTGATAAAAACACACTTATTCCTACACAAGCCCCTGCTTGTCAATGTGACTAACTTAAATATTGAGAGGGTGAATGGATTTGGGTAGTTTGTTTCATTCTTCCACGTTCTCCAGATTGGAAGGGAAGTGTCTGTGAACTATCAGCTTCAGATATCTCCACAAATATTCTATAGGGTTTCAGTCTGGGTTGGTCAACGACAGTGAGAGGCTTGTCCTGAAGCCACATCAACATCGTCTTTTCTGTAGACTTCAGATCACTGTCATGCTGCAAGGTTAACATTCAAGTTTTAGGCCTCCTAAAGGACCTCTCTGTATTTAGCTTTATTCATGCTTCTCTAGATCCCGAGCAGTCCATGCTGCTGAGAAGCACCCCTATAGTATTATGCAGCCACCACCATGTTTCACTGTACGGGTTTTTATTAGCAGGTGAGCAGCAGTGTCTGATGCTTGCTGCATTGTGTTTGGAGTTTAATTTTGTGTGATCAGACCACTGAATCTTTGTCTTGTGTTTTCAGAGTCTCTTAAATGCTGTACAAAGAACATACATTTACAAAGCATTCTAAAAAGCAGTTTAATGGGCAAAAATACTTTCTGAATCCACTGCATTAGGTGCTCAATATGAATGGACAATCAAAAAAAGCCTTGTCAAGTGAGACAAGTGAGCCTGAGGCTGGGACAAACAAGGAAGAGAGGTCACAGATTTGAGAGATGGACCAACATATTTTTGTTTTATGTCTTTTCAGTGTACACTATATCTAGGTAAATATAGAGCTACACTTATCAGTGGAAACACAAAAAATAATGACAATATTCCAGGTCTTGTATTTAGCAGAAAAATAGTGTTGTAATGTAGTGTATGTCTGTTAACATTCTTGTAATCGGTGTTATTTAAAATTTGATAAAAGAGATTTGCTAATTTTGATGTGTTCCTGATAGAAAGACTACAAATCCAAAAAACAATGGTTAGTTTCTAAAAAAAACAACAACTAATAATCAATAAATAAACAGGATGAGTGAGTGTGTGGGAGGACGCGGAGGGGGTGTGATTTAGGGGTCATGGGACAAAAGGTCACCAGTGATATTCAAACCCCTGACATGTGAATACATGTGTACGTGCTCCTGACGCCACCCCCAGCACAGGACGGGAGGGTTCAGAGGTCATAAGGTCAATATCGTGAGCTGTGACAGTTACTGTGCATGGGCAGGTGTGTGCAATGTGTGTGTGCGTGTTTGTAATGAACCTGACGTAAGTTTTATCCGATGGCCACATTCTCACTTAGAAACCTCGTTATTTTTTTTCCTGGACAATTAAAGATGGCTGTTAACTGTCAGCGCTGTAATTGTCCAAATCGAGATTCAAATTTACAGCGTCTGTCCTCTTAGTCAGTAAGCAGGAAGTAAGAGAGGTCCGCACTCAGGTTCATTTCTCACGGTGGACATTAAAAGACGTTTAAAGGCAACCTTGGGCCCAAATGAACCAATAGCTATTGACAAAGCATCAGTCGGCCATAATGAGCTGTTAGTTAGAGCAGTAAACATGTCACATTAACACAAGGTGATTAGAGCAGGAGGATAAGGGAGGAAGGGAAAAAAGGAGGATGGAAGAAAAGAGGGAAGCACAGAGTGTGAAATAGTGACAGATTGGTGACGTCTAAAGTTTACCAGGCCGAGTCGACCACTAACTGGCTTTCTACTTTGATTCCCCCTCCTGCCCTGCCCCCTTTTTCCTTCTCTGTTTGAGCCTAAATGAGAGGTGAAGGTAAATCAATGTTGGCGACTTGCTTAGTGGAGGAGAAGCTGGATCAGACTGGCTGCAGAGAGAGGAAGGAAAGGAGAATAAAAAAACAACACAAAAAGAGGGGGAATGATAGCCAGCCTGACCAAGAAACAGAGAGAGAAGTATTGTGTGCATTGTGTTTATGATGAAAACACAAAAATGAATTAGAATGAAACAGAAGTGGCATCTGGTTGACAGCCGAAGCCTGCATACAGTTTCACCTGTGTGAAAATCCACTTTTAGTGCAATAAGTACTGCATCATCAGCAGAGGTGGGTAGTAACGAGTTACATTTACTCAGTTATATTTACTTAAGTAAGTTTTTGAAAAAAATGTACTTCTAAGAGTAGTTTTACTGCACCTTACTTTTGACTTTTACTTGAGTAGATTTGTGAAGAAGAAACGCTTCTTACTCCACTACATTTGACAACACTTGACTCGTTACTTTTATTTTTACCATTGCAAACCAACCAACCGATGTAAGAGCTACAAGAAAGCAAATAAAGGACAAGAGAACAAATTAAAACCACGTAGGACCGTATTCAAATCGTAAGAGTTTTTCTAACTTAACAACTTGTTTTTAGCTCCTTCACTGTTTCTCCCTTGTTTACTTTTTTGCGTCAATTTCCGTGTACCGTGATTGTTGGCCGTCCTTTCAAAATAAAACTTCCGTTTTAAAAGGAAATTCCAAAATAAAAGCGATCACCTAGATTATCTAAGCAAAAACCTTAAACAAGTTACATATTGCCCACACACTGTATTGAGGTCATTTACACCACTTGAAAGATGTTTCACAAAATATTATTGAGTTTTTCTGTATTGTTAACAATGTCCTTTTATACAAAGAGTAAATCCAAAATAGTGATCTCACTGTCAAAGCAGACCTCGTGAAATGTTTGTATGAATTCAGATCAAACACTGAAATCTAGTCCACACATGTCAAATGAAATTATAATCAATATTTCACAATAATTCAAACTTATGGCAGTGGACTTCCTTTTTGGTAGGTTGAAGCTACTTGGATGAGTAGTGAAATGTTTCAACCTAACAAAGAAATCCAGTTGCCAGGACTCAACTTCCAGATATCTTTACAGTAGTCTACGTGCTACATGACGTAGCAGACAGTGAATGAAAAAACACATGAGAAATGGAGCAGTTCAAACATACATACATTACCTACCTGTTGTGAGAAATTGAAATTTGTGTTTCTTTTCTTTGTAAAGATGTTTTTATTTTTATTTTTACTAATTTTATTATTTTATTATTTGGAAATACCATAATTTGCACATTATTTATTTTTTTGTCTGTCTGATTACATCATTTCTACAAAATAAATCAGACATTACGATCAAACAGTTACTCAGTACCAGTACTTGAGTAGTCTTTTCACCAAATACTTTTTTACTCTTACTTGAGTAATTTTTTGGATGACTACTTTTTACTTCTACTTGAGTAATATTATTCTGAAGTAACGCTACTCTTACTTGAGTACAATTTTTGGCTACTCTACCCACCTCTGATCATCAGGAACATCTCAACCAGCCATAAATACTGACTGCAGTACTACATTGTATTGAGATAGATAGATAGATAGATAGATAGATAGATAGATAGATAGATAGATAGATAGATAGATAGATAGATAGATTAGTAGTACTAATTTTCCAGTCTGATGTTACTGAACAATTGCAGTAGTTGTATTTAAAGGAACAACTGTCAAACCTCAAATGAAGGAAAACATGACAGGATGTAGCATTTACAGTATATTTGTATGTATTCACGGATGGATTATAAGAAAATGGGCCCCTGGCCATAGACACGTAAAAGCCCATTTCCTCCAGTGGGAATGGGAATTTTTGGCTGGGTTTGTCTCTTCAGTTCATTTTGTATATATTTTTCATTGTCATTGTTAGAGATGCAACGATTGCAATTTTCTTGGCCGATTTCCTTTCTTTCTAAGAACTATAATTAACAGCATATATAAATTTAGCTTGTTCTTTAAAAATTTAGTTAAAATTAAAAGATAGCCTATTAAATAACTATACTTTTTCCACCTTTCTCTCACTCTCATTTACTGACAAACCACTGAGTAAAAATGAATTGTAGTGTTTGTATTATTTGGCCTTACAGATATAACAAATTGTGAGCTTTGTGTCTTCACACTAAAGAATTTCTCTTTGTGGTTACAATCTTTTAATGGAGCTCTAAGGCTCTATGACAGCAAGAAATAATGACTTTAAAGCTGAGACTCTGGCTCAGGGACACCCCCAGCATCTTAGGCCCCTGGGCCTGTGCCTGTGAGTGGCCCACTCGGTAGTGTAACCATGCATGTATTAGTCTTAGGAACAGTCTCCTTATCACTCTACACTGATCTGATGTTTTCATCTATCACAGTTTTTTACCCCAGTCTCCTCATTTCTCTCAACTTAGTTGTAAAAACTTTTTTGTGATATTTCTAATGCTTCAGAATTCCTGGTGTTTTCACTCACGTCCTTTTTCCTGTCTAAAGTTCTACAGTACAGAATGAAACTCAATTTCCAATCAGCTCTCATGAATGTTTTAAAATGCCACTGTTCACACTGAATGAGTTTCACTCACTTACTTGAGGTATTTTGACATTTCCAGTGAGCATTATTGTGCACAGACTGAGCAGTTTGATTCCTGTCCAATCACATCCTATGTTCCCTCTGTCATCAGCTGTCCTTCCTTCATTCCTTCCTTCCATCCTTAGGCTTAATCCTCTGTCTTCCCTACATTTCCCCCTTTCGCCATATGAAAACATCAATCTATACTCTGCTGTATAGACTACTGCACCCTGCCTTTCTCTGGGTGGACAGCTCTCATTCATCATACACACTGCGCAGTATGCCAGCCACACCGATCCATCTTTCAATTTCATAGCGGAGAGAAGAGGGCGGAAAGAGAGTGGAAGGGAGGGAGAAAAACAGAGTGAACGAGAGCAAGGAAAAGGATGAGTGAAAGGATAAAACTGGGGAAAAACAGAGGAGAAATTATAAAAAGGTTCTCCAGTAATCTGTAATTGTCTATTTGATGTTTTTATTAACTAATAACACATTTTAAAGGGTTCAGCCACTCTGTGAGGTTGATAAAAGCAGCAGGTTGCTGTGTGGAGTCACTGTGAGGAACCTGAACCTGAGGACCAGGTTTCTCAGTTCAGTTAGTAAAAACTGCCCAAGAAACTGCTCCAAGAAAAGAGAACAGCATCAGTGATTTGTGCAAACCCCCAAAACAACCTGTGTTTATCTTTAGGTGACCTCTAGTGGCTGTATGAATTACGACTTCTCAGTCAGGAGTAAAGGCGGAAGTAACGTGACGTCGTCACAGCCTCAAAATAAATATCAAGAAAGATGTCTTCAGACACGAATAAGTGAACAAGTGTGTGCATCTTTCACACAAGACACTGTTTATTCTGCTTTTCCTTACCAGCACACAGGACTGGTTTCTTGCAACCATGACCATAGCAGTGGATATGGAAATTTTTACATGGGATGGTAAAGGGGTGGCAATACGTTTTCACAGCAACAATATAGCAGAATCCTAGGGGAGGCGATGAACATATTTGTCATCTCATTTTAGAATCACATCTTTAGGAAATGAACAATTAAATTAGATTCATAGGCTAAATTCTGTGTTGACCTTCAGCTGGACTCAGAGCCAAATGTTGGTGATGATATGTGTCAAATTTGAGTTCATTTTTTGCCAGTGTTCTTCTCTCCCTTCTCAAATATCTACAGTGGTTGCTGAGAATGCAAAGGTGGCATCACCCATAGTTAAAATTTTTTTAATTTTCACTATACTAAATAGTTTTTGAGCCTAATATTGGCTTTGTTTTTATCCTGTAGGTTTGGGGGTTTCTGAGGTTTTTCTCTGTGTATGTACCGGTGAGTTGACCACTATGTTCAGGCTCTAACTAAGCAGCTCCACACTCCAGAGCCTATCATCGAGGGCACAGGCTCCTATCACTGGGTGAATGGCTCCAAAGGCAAGAGCAGTGAGATGGAAGAGCAGCTCTGCTTAGTGCAGGTTTGATGCCCACCAAGGTCCAATGCTGCAGGCACAGCATGGCACAGGCTGGAGTCAGTGAGTGTGAGTGTATGTGAAACTCAGTGGCAAGCTCCTTATGGTGTCAAGCTTGGTGGGTGAAAATCAATTCAATCTCTGTCTTCACGTCTAATCCAACACTGAAGTTTCTACTTTGTCTCTTGTGTAATAGTGAGTTTGGAAAAAAACATAATACACTGAACGTTTCATAGGCCTAAAACGACAGAGAATGTGTGCTGGTACAAGTTAAGATGTCCAGACCTTTTTGTCTGTTTGGCATGAGGGGACTGTTCAAAGGGACGTGGATTCTGCAGTTAGAAACGAAAAGGTGGACCTGAAGGTTTCTCAGTATCTGGTAAAAATGGAGAAACGGCCAAACAGTACAGCAAAAAAAATAAAAAGATGAAACAAGATTATAAAAAATAAAGGATCACAAAGAAAATCAATAACAATATCAGTGCCACTTCTGCCACTGTTGTCTGTCCCACAGCCACTGACTTCACTTGCTTTCAAAACAGCACTGATACCTTTTAATGACATATAGTGGCTTCAGGAAGTGTTCAGACTCTTCACTTTTTGTACACTTTACTGTACTGTAGATTTAATCTGAAATGAATAAAACTGCAATTTCTGCCCATCACTCCACACCCAATAACCCACAACAAAGTGGAAACTGTCTGTATTTAGCTACATCCTCCCCCCGTGAATGCTTGTGTGTTGTCTGTACTCACATGTGTGTCTGGCCAGTGAGTAGTTGGATGATCCTCCGCTTGTTAGTCCGAAGCCCTCGGGCGCCTGTCCACCGGCTCGAGCCCGCGCTGAACCTTTTGGCGGCTCGATTTCGGCACCGAACTCGGCTCCGATAACCCCCAGCAGCACAATGGCGGTGGCCTGCTTACGGCGCTCCTCGTATGAGTTGGAGATCTTCTTGGTGTTTGGTGGAAGACTGGACAGACAGCCTGGTAGAGAGATTAGAGAGAGAAATGAACACCAGCTCATTCATTATTGAGGTTTATACTTAAGGAACCTATTGACAACTCCATGACAACTGTCAAAACTCTATTTAGTGATGAAAACCAGGGAAGACCTGGACCTGGAAAAAGCTGGTAAGCAGATCTTGAGCTGCCACAAATCAAAATAAACCTTTATTTTCACAGACCTGAACAAAGTGTGTCTATTTCCTTCTTTTGACATCTTCAGACATGTTTCAGGGAAAAGGACAGAGGGTTTTAGAGGGTCTTTTTCATTTCTTACTCTTCCTTCCTTTTCATGTTGAAAGGTGGTTAAAAACAGCAGGCCTGTGACTCTCCAGTGAGCAGATAACAACTGAACAGGCACACTTCTATTGTCCTGGTATTAACCATTACTTACACACACACACACACACGTGCAGGCACACGTCTTATTGTCCCACTGAAAGCCTTTAGTCATAGTGCAAACACACACACACACACACACACACACACGTGTTCATAGAACTCTGGAAGGATTCTGGACACATGCAATTGGAAACCCTTCTGTGGTGTGTGTGTGTGTGTGTGTCTGTCCTTCCATTGTGTTCACCAAGGCGACCCCAAAATAACCTCTTTTGTGTGTGCGGGTGTAAAGGGCCTACACAGCGGGGAACTGCTGCAGCCCTAAGAGAAACACATGAGTGAGTGTGTGTGTGTCTGTATGTATGAGTATCACAGTAGGAGATGAGAGCTCCTTCCTCACCTTAGATCAAAGGCCCAATAAGGACTACAGAAAAACCGCATGTATGTGTGTATAACGACGTAACACACACACACACACACGCTCACACACTGTCTGATTTCTGTTTCTTACTTCTTCCTGTCATGATGAGCAAACACAACATTGTAATTGTATGTGTGTGTGTGTGTGTAGTGTATTTGTAGAACACTACAGTTCAAAAGTTTAGGTTCACATGACACCAAATTAATCAGAAAAACAGCGTAGACATTGTTAATGTTGGTCATAGCTGGAAACTGCTGGAATATCTCCACAGGCAAACAGCAGTCCATCATCAGCAAACATTAATACTGTGTTCCAATGACAAGTTTGATAATGAAGGTTTACTTATTTAAAAAGGCTATTAGACCATTTAAAAAACCTTTTGCAAATATGATAATATAGCTGAAAATGCATGTTTCCAGGAAAAATGAAGACATGTCTATGTGGGGTCAAACATGCCCCATCAGACAGCTTTCTGCAGTCTGCAAATTCTGACCTCTCTGGCTTTCGATATGTTACTGCCACATCTTGAAATGTCTCTGCAGTACCTTAGTTCACAAGTATCACCCCATCATTGAATTCTTACAATTCTTTTCATTTTGTGACCCTATGAACATCCAATTAAAAAAGTGCTCTGCTGGAATTTTTCTCCTCAACCCAGGATTTTATTTGCAGTATTTTCTTCTTCAGAGACGTCACAGCCCTGCCCACAGTGTTCGACTGACAGGTGACGCAGAGCAATAGACTTAAACAAAAGAAACATGATAACAAATGAATCACATCGTGATAGAGGACCTTTGATAACAAAAAAAACATACAGATTCAGTACAAATATTTTGTCCTGTGTGTTTGCTTTTCAGTCCATAATTTCAGACCTCAGGAGCCCCCTCCCCCCATATTTCCATACTATATCCTGGTGCTCTTTATAATGAGATTGCTAAAGGCCAGCTGTCATTTGGAAGAAGGCCTAGCGGCTGGCTCTGATAAATGGATTACAGATGGCATCCATCCCCAGGGCCAGACTGGCCCAGCAGATAACAGAATTAGAGATAGACTCCTAACCATAATCTCTAAAAAGTTGAGATTTACAGAGAGAAAGAGAAAGTATAGAGAGGGAGAGACAGACAGATTCAGACACACAGACAGGGGATCTGCAGACATTTGGTAACATATACTGTAAACCTAGTTTTTAGGTGACAGAGCTGGATACCGTTGGTGGTAAGGCCATGGTGGATGGGGATTCATTTCTTAGCCTACTCACAGAGGGGGGTGTACAATGTGTGGTTTGCGAGTGTCTATGTGCTGATGTGTTCACTGCCCATAATCAGTAAATAGTGACAGGACTTTTCTGCTACACCTTCTGATGCTTGGTTGACCAGTTGCTCTACTGTCATCGGTCTTTATTTCCAAAATTCAAACAACGCTGCTGGTCTGCAAACACTGACACATGTACCTACATGTATATTCAAAAATGCAACATATTCAAAACCCAGTAATTTATTGGGGACCACTGTAGGTCATGACCCACAAGGACAGTGGACCGACTCGTGGTTTCTCCCGGAGACACCAAAACCGCGTAGCAGCACCATCATATATTTGTGCAGCTGTTCAATGCTGATTTCCCCACAGAGATCAATAAGGGTTATCATTAGTATCATTTTAGGGATGAAATAGATGTTCAAATGAAACTGTTCTATTTAGTCGGGCACTAATCTGTCAACCAATTCTTAAGATGTTTTCCCACATTGTGCATCAGTAGTGCTGTGTGGGATTTCTACTGGGGACAGGTGAGGAATTAAAGACCCTGAAAACTTATTTTCTTGGTATGAGATATTATTTTGACAATGAGTCAAAGTGACAACAATGATCAGAGATTATGCTTGAGGTAAAAAAAAATAGATTCTCATGGCACAGATTATTACTGGAACACTTTTCATTTGACACAATAGTAGAGCATAAAAAAGATAAAAGACGTCCTGAGCTTTCATCATTTGGGAAATGTGGTTTTCCGTGGACAGTCAACAGGTAGCATCACTTCCTGTCCGTGTACCTGTGCGTGGACGGACTGATTGATTTTTGAAGCCTATCGATCCGCTTCCTTCACAACCAGCAGATCTATTATAATGACATTGTGACTAAATCCTATTTGTTGGCCAACCTGCTCCCAAACATAACCCAATAAACTAAAGAGGGGAATGGACGAGATCCCCTCTCCGCTTGGCTAAATCTTCATAAAAACAAGAAATGGATTGGGATAAAAAGGCTTTCTGGCTGAAATGACATTATCCATAAAGGAAGGAATCTATTAAAAAAAGGGCAGGAGAGTGTAATGCAACCTGTGGAGTCCATGCAATTACTGTAAAATATGGACATGTCAAAAAAAGGGGGGAACTAAATATTGCTGAGTGGAGGAAAACAGTAAGAACTCTTTAACCTTTGAAAAAGTTTCCCCAAAATGTTTTTATATTTGTATATTCTAATGACTTTATGTTCTAAAATCAGTTTCTTTTTGTAAGAGAAATTAAAGTTCTTTAAAATGGTTGAGTGAGACGAAGATGGTAGATGACCAGGGATGGTGAGGGTGGAGAGAAATAATAGCGACAGTGTGAGATGGAAAGGAAAAAATAAATGAAGGAATTTGCAGGAAAGGAAGGAAGGAGAGAAAAGAGACGAGAGTTAAAGAAGGCAGGATGGCGAAGAGAAAGGCTAGACAGGAGGAGGAAAGGAAAATAAAGTAAGAGTTAAGAGGAGGGGAAGAAAGAGTGAAAGAAGAAAGGTAGACAGAAAAAACAACAGAATAAGAGAGAAGGTGGATGAGTAGAGACCAAAATAAGGATAAAGTGAAAGAAAACACTAGGGTACATCCCGATTCCCTTAATTGCTTCCATGTTTGCAAAGGAAATAATATCAGTAGAGAGGAAATGTTTTTTTAGGGGAATGGGATATTCTTCCTTATTTACCCATATAGGCACTATAAGGGTCAATAATAGTGAGGGTACAAACCACCATCAGCGAAGTGTTGCCACATGGCCAGAGTGATGAAATTTGGATTCTCAGATGGATGAAGTTTGTTTCATGTCTTGTTCACCTCTCTGCTCTTGTTTCTTGTCTTTCTCTCGACAGTGAAGTGTTATGTAATAAGCACTACTTATCCACACTGAAATATGGCCATAATAAAATAAACAAATGAACTAAAAACTACTGTAAATATCTTGATTTCTAGTAATAGTGGGGGTAAAAAAATGAAACCAACATCTTCCCATCATGCACCTCAGCTCTGCCTCTATTGGTAATCAATGGGAGAATGGTAAAAACCTGATCACTAGGGACTGTGGGAGGGGATCAATACCAGCAGGAAACTGATGTGAGAACGATGGAGGGAGGTGGAGAAAGTGAACGACAGACAGAGAAAGTGTTGTGAGAGAAAAGATTCAAGATAAAGGTAAAAAAAATTATATACACAAACTCAAAAACAAGCAGACAAAGAGGAATTTGTTACTCTGGATTAACAAAAAGTTCGATATAACAAAAGAGTGCAGGTGTTGTGGAGAGAAGAGGGGTGGGGTGGGGGAGTCATGGGTAAACACTGCCCTTACAGCAAATGTCAGGAGACAGAAAATCTGGGGAAATAATTGAAAACACAATTAAGTTGATAGAGAAAAAGATTTGAGTCCTGAAACGGCCGCTGCCCTTCCAACGGGTCCGAGTCCATCTGAAGGTTAAGTGTATTTTACCGTCTTAAAACACAGACAGTGGAGCTATCTGTGCTCACTGGAAACGCTTCAATTAGACCGCATTGAAGCAGGGTGGGGGTGGGGGTCAAGGGGGCATCCACATGAGATACGACAAACAAACTGAACACAAGTTTGTAGGAGAAGGAGACCAGACAGAACCAACCTGCTGCTTTTACTAAACATCCTGCTGATTTGACATCGCTGCTGATCATCCATGAGTAGTTTTAGTTTCAGTCAGCACACAATAATATAATTTTAAAAAAGACAATCAAATGTCTCACACAGCTGCAATATGCTTCCAGCTGTGTATAGAGGGTTTGATGGGAACCTGAGCAGCAGTTGCAGTGTTGCCTACAATTGTGTAACGCTAGTGCAACTGTTATTTTACACATTTCCAATATGAGTGCTAATGTAAATACTATGCTATTACTCTACTCTGCTGATTTTGTTCACAGACAACTATTTCCTGGGTCAAGAAACTTCAAAACAGCAGTAGTACGCAGTGAGTATTAGGGCTGTAGATACGTTAAACAAGGCAATGTTGACCCATCCATGAAACAGACACACAACATGTTACTTTTCTGCAACTTCTTGTGCCAGCGGCAATTTAGCAATAGCAGTTTCTCACCGCCACCTGATCTTACTGGAACCATGGAGAAGTTTTCTGCCCCCTGTTGGATGAGCAATGTGCTGCATCTGCCAAGACGTAGGGCATCAACTGACTCACCTTATCTGTGTACATAAAAAACTTGTGTCTTATGTATTTACAGCTGTCTATGTAGCTTAGAATATTTGTACAATATGAAAAAGGTATGTTTTTTTTCAAAAATAAAAAGTTTAATCTTTTTTATATTACCTTATTTACAAAATTCATTGTAGTAATGAAAGACAGATGCAGTATCAACTTTGCTACTGCAACTTCTATCCTTAATCAGATTACCTCTTCTCCACTTCATAATTCAGTAATACTGCATGAAGGCACAGATTGACAATAATGAAATCCTAAGATCTTATTTCTTTATCATCTATTATCAATGATGTGTTTGTTTCGCAGTTTAATTTACAATCTGACAGGTTTTTAATACAGCCTGTATTTGGCTCTCTGTGCCTGTCGCATTCATGCTGTTAATGGAGCGGTCTGAAAAATGGCTCTGGATGTTAATTTCCCTAATGCAGAGACGGTGGACAGCCACCATCACAGCACTTCTTCATATAGATGGAATTATTTTTATTAAAGCCACGACGGCTTAGTCACACTCCACCCTCCTCTCTCACTCATGGATGAATCAAAGACGTTTGACAGAATTAGATTTCAACTCCACCAAATGAAAAGCATCACCACTTAGACTGAGAAGGAAAAGAAAATTATCCTCCTGTTGTACAGAGCAGAAGAAACCAATGGTTTTTAATTTGAGAGATTTTCTAGTGATCGCTCCATTATATCATGGCACTTCCCACAAGCTGCAGTAACAAAAATAAATCCTTCCAATCTAAAAACGTCCTTTAATTTGGATAAAGCAAATTTGTGGACTTCCTTTATTTAAAAACACCTGACTTTTGATGTTAATTAAATGTATAACATAAAAATGCCACATATTCTTCCTTACTAAACGAGCTGATTTGCAGTTGGGTTGCTGTGAAATCGCGGAAAAATTAGAAACTTGATGAGCTAATTATTCTTGTTCATGTCTCAGGTATCTAGGGCTGAACCCAAATATTCAGATATCCATTAATTGGATACATATTAGGTTTTCAATTTTGATATACAGATATTTATTTACAGAGGCTGTAACTCAGCTTGGGCACTTAACATCCCTCACACATACCACAGTAAACTTCATAATTCTAGTTTGCAGTTGTCGTTAACGAGAAACCAATATGTCAAACATTACTGTCAAATATGCCATTTGAAACTGGCCTACCATGGTGGCACAACTAGCATGAATGAAAGAGGAGAAACATGAGAAACATGACAAAAGTCCACACTGGCTCACTTGCATGGTGGAAGATAAACAGCAACCGCTCCTCTAAACTACTCTCATAACTACACCAACTGTGCTACCTAATGGAGGCTGATACTTTGCTTCAATTACAAATGCGGGCTTTTAGATCCTTTTCAATTCAGGTATACATAGGCATGAATGGTTCTGTTTTTTGTGGGGGACCAGTGAAAGAAGCGCTCTGACAGTCAGAAGTGGAATGACGGAAACATTTATATTATGTCAGTTATGGCTGACCAGCTCAGGTCAGAATTCCCTCCTCCTCTCTTTCTGCTGTTTTGTCCACACACGTCATCTCCATATAAACCAATTAGCACGTGTTTTCTGTTTTATGCAGAGTGTGTGATGAGTGGAGGACCCGAGTCTCTGAGGTGAAAGCTGAGCTCCATCCTGATCAATGTGATCAGTATTAACGTCTGAATCTGCCCACAGGCCTGAAAACTCCACATCAAAATACAACAAGGACTCACTGTCTGCCTGCCTGTCTGCAGCTCACTGCCTAGATAAATCCATGACTTTAAAATGCCCATAGGTGTTGTCAAAACCCCAAGTATGCATTTCAGATTAAACATCATATATTACATCCCAACTCCACTTGTGTTTTAATAATTATTCCCCATCATTGAAGTCGTACATCTCTGCATCACTCAGCTCACCTTGTGTTATACCCTATTGATTCAGTGACTGTCGTCATTTCATCCAACTGCAAGCTGCTCTGCTATAAAACTCTGCCAAGACCAGTCAAAACCTGGAAGTACATTCTATATTTTTTGCTTTATAGATATGGATGCTTACTCACATTAAATCACACTCTCTAAGTCAGTAAGTAAACAAACCACTGGCCATTCAGACAGTTACCCAGTAAACCAGTCATTTCCTTTTGTCTTTACAACTCCCCATCTATATCTGTGGTCAATACATGGGAAAGCTGCCAGTCTGTAACATCCACACACATCCACACAGCCCCAAGGCCAATGCTTTATCTTTGTGACACATTCATAAACTCTGACACACACAATCACACACAGAGAGAGAGAGAGAGAGAATTTCAGTGTCAAACTGTAATCAGATGGTTGGAGGAACATAGGTTCCCATAATACTTTACAGCATGTAAAGGTGTCAACAGGAAATATGTTACCATGGAGTCAGTGAGTTAAGCTTTTTTTTTAGCCTATATTTCTATTGTTCTACATCAGACTTATGATTTATTCATGAGTGTTTACAGATTTGACTGAGTTATGATGCAGAGAAGAAGGAACACGATTCTGTAACTGGGTCAGTTGGAATGACAAACCGGGGCAATGTGGTTAAGGCACTTGAATTATTTTTGCACCTGTCCTGTTCACCTCATGAAGTATCTGTACCACAGCATGCATGGATTATACTGTACCAAACCAGAAAACACAAAACCTCTTATGATGAACACCAATTTTGGACAACGTTTTCCCTCGCCCGGACGCGGGTCACCGGGGCCTCCTTCTGGAGCCAGGCCTGGAGGTGGGGCTCGATGGCGAGCGCCTGGTGGTCGGGCCTTTACCCATGGGGCCCGGCCGGG
>JAUMHL010000015.1:20594860-20605801 GCA_032362345.1 Sandelia bainsii
ATCCCCCCGGAGGAGCTGGAAGAAGTGGCTGGGGAGAGGGAAGTCTGGGTATCCCTGCTGAAGCTGCTGCCCCCGCGGCCCGACCTCGGATAAGCTGATGAAGATGGATGGATGGAAACCAGAAAACATTAAACTATACCACACCACTACCAGGGTCTGAAATGACCACCCACCAGACGCTAAATGCAGATAGGTTTTCCATTTGGTGAGTAAATCTCAGAGGACTATCTGCCACACTGGTGGCGCAATAGTTATGTAATAAAACAATAACCTGAGAGTCACTACTGTGCTCTGCTACTGTCCTCTGTCTGTCGGAGATGACACAAACAAACACACGGTAAAATGTCCCGCCATCGACTAAGAATGGTAGTTGGGATCTTCTTGTCATAAGTGGACCCATCACTTGCCTTTGAGTGTGAGTTCTACAATAAAAGCAAAACCTCGTAGCTAGAAGCATGCTGTAAGAGCGAGGCATTCAGGGACTGTCGTCTGTCATCCATGTTTCGGAAACGCCTGCCTGGGAAGCTTTCAGGAACTGTGCAGAGTGTAGGTCATCCGTGTTTTGGCAAGAGCATTTGGCTTTTAATTTTGTATTCAATTATGAATTTAATGAATTTATTAACTGCTAATCATCTTGAAATACGTTTGCTTAAATTTTGCTCTGTCTTCTTGTAAGTTTGTTTTCAACATACCTTGTTATCTTAATAAAATACAAATGACAAATGTATATATGACACAAAAAGGCAATTTATCATTTTTGCTGGTAAAAAATCTGCTTGGCCAGTGGGGACAATAAATTAATTTTAGACACTTCACTATACTTTAGTTTACCATAGCATAGTACAATATACTATACCTGTACTATACTGTGCTACATTTTTCATAACATATTATATGGGATTATTAAAGTTTTTTTGAATCTTGAATCTTTGAATCTTGAATATCATAACATTTAACAGTTTTAGTGAAGCTATAGCATACAATGCTGGTTTCCATCTGTAGTTTCACTTCACATCTTGTTACCAGGTTGTCCATTTATTTTAATAATTCCAATTATTAATTAAACTTCCAAGATTTGTGTGGTAATCATTCATGACAGATATATGTATGGCTGATTTATTGCAGGTTGTTTTTTAATGAGAGTGGACCACCAGAAATACATTCCTGTACATTTATAATATATGGACAATACCTTCACTCTTCTGTCTGTAATATAATAATATTCCCATACACCAGCTGGGTCCCTCGCTGCGTAAAACAGCAGAGACACGATCATCAGAAGCAATCAGAACATTCAGAGTCGCAGCTCTGAACATTTATCTCTCCATAAGTTCAATCTGTTGTGAGGAGAAATGTGATCTGACCCAAACAACCTCCAGGTTGATATTAGATTAGCAGGGGAGCCTAGTGTTTCAACTAACCAAATCACAACTGGGCTAATGACACAGAGAGGTGAGGGTCAGCCTGACCTTTGACCTCTGAATTCTATCTGTGCTGTTGGAGACCCCTCAGAGTGAGAAGCAAGAAAGAAAAAAAAAATCATTCCCTCCTCTCTGAATTATTATCATTTTCTTTACTGGTACTGTTCTTCCATCTTGCCAACATCAAAGAGAATCTGATTTAAAATTAAACTTATTATTTCTGTACATTTACTCTATTATGCATAATTACGCCCATATTTTACAGTGTTGTTCCATTTTGCAAACTAACACTAAGCACTACTACACTACTGGTTTCCTTCTATACTTTAATTGTACATTTCCAATTGGCTGGAAATGTCGGCTGGACAAGCCTGAAGGAGGTAAAATGCCCGCCAGCACAGAGTGTGTACGTGTGTGAGGGAAGGGGTGATGGGACTGTGTCCAGCGGGGGACCCTTGACCTCCCTGGGGCCATCCCCTCCCATCAGAGGCAGAGAGGAGCAAATCTCTCTGTTAGTGGAGGCAGTCTTCCCTCTAGTGTAGAACCACATAACTGTTCCACACTGATATGATCAGAATTTGAGGCAGCTGCAGATATTTGAGCTGAACTGATAAATTCTGCAGGTACTGATGTTATTACTGTATGAACAGCAGCTACAAACACAACCACACAAATAACAAAAACCCTGAAGATATTCCACAGACAGTAAAAAGCAGCAAACCCTCATCTTCTTCTTCCCATGGAAAACAGATCCAATGAAAGTTGGCTCCAACACAAACAGGCACAAGGATAATTAGACCTATGAATAACTGAAAGTCCTGTTCCCATTCTTTAGCCTATGAGTGATAAAAAAATTAATATTCAATATCTCTGATCCATTTGGATCCACTCTAGTATTGGATCTGTTAGTAAAATTAACCGCGACCTGACTCAACTGAGCAAAATTTGGACCGCAGAACTGAGTGGACTCATGAAGACCTCTAATCTGTGTTCATTCCAAATTGTTGAGTATAAGAGACTGAATTTGATTTGTACTTTGAACCAAATCATTTCTAGAATTAGACTCATACAGGCTAATTAGATTAATGTTTTAGCATATGCAGAACATAAATTCTAAGTGTTGATGACACTCAAAAGCTTTCATAGTGCTAATCAAGTTCTCTGAGCCCTTTTTTCTGCACTCACACCCATCCTCACCATAAATCAAGCGGCCAGAAAATGCAGTAACAGAATTATCATATTGTTTTTCTGAGTCTGAATAATTAGTCACTTTACTACATTCCATGCACTGTATTAGTGCTTTTCATGTATATTCACTGTATGTAATATTTACTTTCATTTGTTGAGATGATCTGGCAACATGTTCTCCATCAAAATGTCATGCCAACAGAGATTCAATGATGTGAACTGAACTGAAATGTGTGTGTGTGTGTGTGTGTGTGAGAGAGCGAGAATGAGAGAAAAAGAGAGTGCTGTGGATCCTAATGACATCCCCTGACATTGCTAGGGACATAATTACGATACACACACACAGACGGGTTCATGTTTGTGCACACACGTGTGTCTGTGTGTGGGAGGTTTTGCAGCCGTGGCACTGAGCAACAACTGTTGTCACCTGCACATCCTGAACTCTGTGTGTGTGTGTGTGTGTGTGTGTGTGTGTGTGTGTGTGTGTGTGTGTGTGTGTGTGTGTGTGAGAGAGAGGGAGAGAGAGACAAGGGAGACAGTAGATTGAGGTGATGAGTCTATCGCCGTGGTAACAGCCTGCTGCCAAGTGATTGTGTCGCTGTCGACATATCTCTCTTTTTACCCCGTTCTCTCCCCTGTAGAGAGGAGGAACGACAACAGTGACCAGTAGCTCTTTTAGTCTACATATAACATACGTAAGTGTTGTATTAAAGTACAGAACCACAGAATGTATTAATCAGTTCCATAAATTATTAGTTGACTTTCTGTCAATCTGACTCACAAATTAACTAATTTGTCATCAGCACCAATTTGAGTAAGACACTTAAAATGAAAGTGTCCATATTGATTGTTTGAATTTCTAGAGATCCTGTTTGATGATGTTATCATTTTCATAATCAATAAATACTTAAAGTCAACGATCAATAAATATGTCAATCATTGTCTGGATCCAGCTTCTCCAATGTGAACATTTGATGATTTTCTCTATTTGATCATTTGTAGATTTTTGGACTGTTGATGAGACAAATAAAGCCATCAGACATTTAGAACTGAGAAGATGTGATGGACATTTCATAATTTCCTAACATTTTATAAACAAGAAGAAGAAGAAGAAGAAGAAGAAGAAGAACAACAACAACAACAACAGTGAATATAATTGTTACTTGTGTCTTACACTTTACTATTATAATACAGTCACGTCAGGAAGAATTCATTTTTTGAGACACAAATCAGGACAAGGTTATAAAAGCATTTCTAAAGCCTTGAGTGTTCCCAGGAGCATTGAGACCTCAATAATTGTGAAATGGAAAAAGTCTGGAACCAGGACTTTTCCTACAGTTAGTCATCTAGCCAAACTGAGGAACCCCACACAAAGGGCCTTGCTCAGGGAGTTTCAGGAGTCCTCTGCAGAGATGAGAGAACCCGACAGAAGGTAACACTCTGTCAATCAGGTCTTTATATTAGACTGCATAGATGGAAGCCACAGCGTGTTCAGATTTTTCAAAGGACTCTGAGAGCATGAGGACAAAGATTCTGTGGTCTGATGAGACAAAATTAAACTCTTGGGGAAGAATTCCAAGCACAATGTCTGATGAAGGCACTACTATCATCCCTACAGTGAAGCATAGTGGTGGCAGCATCATGCTGTGGGGGTGTTTCTGCAGCAGTGACAGGGGCATTGATGAGACCTGAGAGAAGACTGAATGTAGCCAAATAAAGAGAAGTTCTTCAAAAAAACCTGCTACAGACTACATGAGACTGGGGCGATGCTTAACCTTCTAGCATGACCATGATCCAAAGTATGTAGCCAAGACCACCTGGGAGTAACTTCAGGACAAGTCTGACTTTCCTTGAGTGGCCTAACCAAAGATCAGACTTAAAGCCCATAAAACTTCTATGGAGAGGACACTTCCCATCCAATCTGATGGACCTTGAAAGTATCTTCCAGGAAGAAGAGGATAACCTGCCCAAAAGTCCAGGTGTGAGAAGCCTGTAGAAACTTAACCAAGTCCACCAAGAAGAAGAAGGCAGACGATACTTAAAGCAATTACTGCCAAACAGGATTCTTTAAAATACTGAGTTAATAAGGAATTTCAGTTTTTTATTGTTAATTTATTAGGTAATTTAAAACATTAATGTTTTTTTTTTTTTTAATGTTGTCATTATGGATTATTGTGTGTAGATTGTTGGGCATAAATTCACAAAAAAATACAATGCAGTATAATATGCAAAAAGTGAATCAAAGCACACTGAGAGACTCATTGATGACAAATATAAAATAATGTAAGAACTGGATTATCACGCACCCTGCTGAAGACACATGTAGTAAAGTTTTAAAAATGATGTATTAAAAGTTTACGTGTTTTTTCCTCCACAGAAGAGAAGATTCAAAGTGTGCTCTGTGTTTGAGGTGTCTGCTAACAAATTGTGCAGACTGAATGAAAAAACGCTGCTGTCAATAGGGAAAAAATGAGCTGTGAGAAATGATAAAGTGTCAGACACGTCTGTGATATTGACTGGTCTGAGAGAAGGGTGGAGGAAGGAGGAGGAATTGCCTGATTCATGGGTCTAAGGACAGAGGCATTATCATTCACCTTGGACATTTTGTGATGTTAATTTGAGTTGAGTTGATTTTACAATATGGATCAATTTAATTTTATGCTGATGTGAGGCACATTGAATTATTAATAAAAAATGGATCTAACAGGCTGATACCTGTCTGTGTGTCTGTCACCATTAGGGAAAGGTGACAAAAGACAAATGGACTGGAAAAGTGAGTGTGTGTGTGTGTGTTTTCTACCTGTGCTGCAGGTGTCAAGTTGTTCCCTTGCGAGAACTGGTTCTCACCTTAATGTCTGTGGGTGTGTGTGTGCATGACAGAGAAAGAGAGCATGTGTGCACACTAAACACCAAACTGCTTTTAACACCATGCAGGTCACAGTACACTGGCATTACACATGGGCTGTAGGGCACTGATTAGAAAACCCACACACATGCGCGCACACACACACACACACACACACACACACACATACATACACACAGTGCAAGATTAACCTACATTCAGAGTCACCAGAGCAAAACACCTGAATTCAGCAGCACATAAATGATAAATGAGTTTCTAATGTTTCTTCTATTAAACCAGATGAGGTTCCACAGGTCGCAGGGGAAAAGAATGGCTTCATTTTACACTTGGCAAAGCCTTCAAAATTTCACAGCATCTTAAAAGAGGAATGTGAACAAAAGAAGACTCTTTAAAACATGTTTGAGTCACTTTTCATCTTTGATGAGATGTTGAACCTTCTTAACTTGTTCCATTCAAAGATGAAGGAGCAGCAGTTCTCCTCTGAGCTGCTAATCTTGCCCCTAATGCCCCAAACATTTGGCTCAAACATGGTGTTTGTTGTGAACAATAACAAAGAGCCACTGGAGTTCCAGGCTTCTCCGTCACTGCCAATGACTGAAATTGACTTAAAGTCAAATAGTGGCATCTAGTGCAGACTGGTTTGGATAAAATCCTGCAGGTGCAGAGACTACACGCCCTACATATGTCCCAGACACTAAAACAGTTTTCAAGAATGTCAGATTTTCCTCATAGTCAAAAACTAAGTTTGTTACAGTTGGATTTCTGTATGTAAACAAAAAGCTGGCAGGTTCAGCCTCGGCTTCACAATCGTTACATCCCTAATAAATATCAAGCAGCATTTTTGTCATCTTTTGAACGTTTAGCGTAAATAACACAAGCTGCCTTAAGGAAGGGTCAACTTAACGGCAAAATGCTGCCATCTCAGTCTATAAGGGACTAATGTGACAATTTCAACAGTTTGCATACAAACATTTTACTGACACACGCCTACTTATCACTGTCAGACCTTCCTTGACAGACAGTTACTCATAAAAACTGGACCCGGCTATGACAATTCAGACATAAACATACTATTCTGACATCACAACTGACGTTATATCAAGCATCAGATTTAAGGGAATTTAAAATTCTCGGAAACCTAAATCTAGTAATTTGAAAACACTTTTGTTTTTCAATGGTGTGTCCCTACTTGCTGTGATGTCATCATCAGTTACATCCATTTCCTCCTCAGGAGCCTTGGTTTCTGTTGGCTGAGCCTCGGGAGGGGGCGGGGCTAGAGGGGAGGGCTCCGTGGTCGCCCCAGCTGAAGAGAGAGAGAGAGAGATTTTTAATTAATATTAAATTTTGTCCTGTATTGTCACAAGAAACAAACCAATCAGCAGGGTAATGATGTTATAACGTGTGTGTGTGTGTGTGTGTGTGTGTGTGTGTGTGTGTGTGTGTGTGTGTTAGCTCATCCCACCAGGTTTCTGTCTTGATCCTCATTATCAGACTTACTGTCCTGCTTAAGTAGCTAATAAAGGTTGATTGGGCCTTGTTGTTATCTAGAGAATTAATCGAAACACACTCATGTGCGCACACACATGCACACACACACACACAGCTGGCTGCATCTATATTTAGCGTTTTCATTTAGACCTTATCTCTCCATTGCCAATTAAATGTGGCTTTTCATTAGTGGCATGAGCTAATGAATGGTGCTGCACTAATGAATGAAGCAACTAAAAGGTAATGGAGCTGATGCCTGGCTAATCTGTGAGAAAACAGCCTAATTAATGAATTACACATATTCAATCACACACACACACACACACACACACACACCTTGCAACGTGCAACAACAACCAACAAAAAGCAAATAAAATTACTCATTTGAGGAATTCTGTATACATCATACGTGAGTTCATAAGGTCAGGCAGGGGTGCAATAAAAAAAAACCAACCTGTAATTACCCTGTGTGTAATTGCATTGATTAATCCTGGTTAACACTGTGCTTCATGTTCCAATTAACTAGCTCACACACACATAATGACTTTGTGCAGCTTCATATCACACACGCACAAAAACATACGTACACAGAAACACTGCCAGAAGGTCAACACACAGTCAGGTTGCTGATTATCCATGAACATTAAAGTGATAAAACCTTAATTGGACCTTTTTAAAATATACCTGGTATATTACCTGCTGTAATTGGGCAAAAAGGCTGACTGATGTTTCTGTATAAACGGAGCGCACGCTTTCTCACTAAATTCAATTTCAGTACACACAAGCTTTACTGACATGAAACACAACAGCGTTTAGTTCCAAAGCAAAACATCACAATAGAAAAGATTCAGTGTTTGAGGGACAGTATTGAAGCATCGCATGGTTATCAGTCCAATTAAACTCTAAGCTCATTCGACTTGTACAGTCCAGCGTGTGAAGGTTGTAAAGAACAACAAACACCAGTCTCTCCAGTTTACAGGGTATGAAAGACTGTTAGTAAGACACATTAAATAGTTCAATAATAAAACCATTAAAAGTGTTAAATGTTGAATTTAAGTCCACATGTTGTGGAACTTGGAACGTGGTTCCCTCTTTATAGTAGGGTTTACATTGAGATGCACAATATTAAAAACTATTTTTTACATATTTTAATATAGCAACAATTGTACGGATGCTGCTAAGAACTGCTGGAGATTAATGTTCAGTAATACAGTGTGCACTCAAGCAGACAATAAACTCAACAATAATCTTCTCCCACACTATTTATTATGAATGAACGATATGGAGAATACAGAAATTGTTATTTTTTGTGATTATTGATATTCAGCGAACAATTATTTTATAGTTTTTTTCTGTATTATTCACAGCTCCCTACGGTGCTGTCTATTTACTGCTGTGATGTCAGTGCTTTGTACCACTTGCACATTAAATTTAGTAATATTTCTATTAAAAATAATTTGAAAAAAATCTGACAATTGTGTTTCACTAGAAACCACTGTGCGGTCTCCTAAATCTGGTCTGCATGTGTTCTGTAAAGTGGTTCATCTTCTGCACGCACACACACACACACACACACACACACACACACTAGTTAGGCTTACAACTCATCTGTCCTGGGAGAGGGAATAAGAAAGAGAGAGATAAAGGAGCTGTGGGAGAAAAAGAAGAGAGGGAGGTGGAGGAGGAATGGATAACTGGGCGGAGGAGGCGTTCTGCCCTGCTCCAAGGTCAAGCCTGTCATGTCAGCCATGACACATAGCTCCCAGCATGCCTTGTTAACCTCCAGGACCCCCTCCTCACTCCTGTCTGTTGCTCCCTCTCTTCTTTTTCATTTTCCACTTCCTTTATATTTGGACACTTTTTTTTCCAGTATTCTAGGTGTCTGGGGGCAGAACGCCCACCTATTCAGTTTCTGCTATTCTGTTTGGATCATTTGTTTCCAGTTAAAGTCAATTTTCAGTTCTTGTTTCTTATATTTGTTTTGTGTATTTTGTTCTTTTAGAATTTTAGAAAAACTATAATATCAACTATCATGTTTATGGCCACTCATCTTCACCTCCATCCACCCAGCAATGACAAGAAACAAGAAGACAGAGGAAGGCAGGAAACAAAGGAGGAGGAAAAGATGACTGGAGAAGAAAAGTCACATTTGTGAGGAGTAAAGGTGCAGAGCGGGAAGTGAAGAGGGGAAAAGGGGGGAGGTGAAAAGGAGACAAATATGAAAAAAGGAAAAGGTAAGGAGGAGAGGATGACAAGAAAAGCAGAGAAAGGGAGGAGGAGGCGCAGCAGCAGGTTGATGACACAGAATTGGGCGATCGAAGTAGGAAGTAAACTAGTGAAGAGAAGAAAGAGAGAGAGAGAGTGGACTACTGTTCAGCGATCAAAGAAACAGCTGCTTCACACACTGTTTCACTCTTAAAACTGTGTGTGTTCATGCATGTGTGTGTGTTTGTGAAGGTGAATAATGCTGGGGACTTCAATTAAGCATGTGTGCATATGAGAATGTGAAGAGTGTGCGTCTGTGTGGTGCCCCCTCTTCATTCATATACACACACCCCGCAGGTTGAGTCTTTCTCCGTGCCCAGCCTTGTAGCCTCTCTCGTGGGCTTTGCCTCCTCCATGCAGCTCTGGAAGTTGTCCACCCCAAAGATTAAAGCTTCATTCGTTAGAATGACTGTGCAGCAGTTCCAGCTATAAAAGTTGACCACATACGGTGGTCACTGCATCTGGCTGTGTTTGTCATGAAATTACTGGGTGTTAAAGTAAGCTTTAGAAATGTTGGTAGCTGGTTGTTTCCTCCTGTTCTCAGTCTTTAACACTAACTCCTGACATCAATATTATCATCTCACTCTCAGAAAAAAAAAGCAAAGAAGACTATTTCCCAGCAGTTGTGATGTAGATGGTGTGGACAGTTCATTTCTCTCTCTGTGTGTCTGAGTCTAGGTCAACAACTCCTCTTTCCTCCTTTGTGTTACAGCATTTTAAACACTTCCAGGAGAGCCAAAGGGTCAGTCACGGCCACCGCTGTGTGAACGCTTGTGTGTTATCTTGTGGTCAGCTCCGTGCTGTTACAGTGGAACTCTGTCACTTACTCGGTGACATTTCCTTGGCACTAAAAGCTAATGGATAAATACACGTGTCTTCCTTCAAACACCAACCACTGTGCTGCTGAGTGGAGGAACTGAGAGAGACACAGGGTGGGTTTCTGCACAATTTGGCACAAAAAATTAAATAAAAACTGTTTTAAAGATTCCTAGGATTTTGAATAAGTTTTTATGCTTCGCTAGGGTGCAAAGGTAAGCCAACAAAATGCAATTAAAGTGCAATGTAGGGATGTCATTGATGATAACACATACCGGTTCATTGCTGTCAATACTTTCATGATTTAAAATAAATATTAACTCACAATGCAGAAGATGAGGATGTACAGTGTAACTTTCAGATAATGTACAAATGTTTCCTGTAGTAGCTGTTATGTCACTAAGTGGTGCCTCTTACTGTTTAATGAGATGGAGTTAACACACGCATTAACACACAAATAGAAAGAAATAAGTGGCAGTGTGACCTTCTGTGCTAATGGTGGGAGTCATGTAGTGACCTCTGCAGCATTATGTTGTGAAAATGCCACAGAGTTGTGGTCTGGCGGTTGTTTAGGTTTAGCTAGTTACAGTATCTGGCTGGGTTAATGCAGGCTGGGAGTGTTAGAGGGTGGAGCTCACTGCTGTAGGTGTTAGCTGCAGTGCTAACATTGAGGATAACCAACACAAAAGTGATGAACTGCATACACAACAGCATCCTGTCTTGAGTGTATCGTTTTATTTTACAGTGGTTTGAAAAAGTGTTTGCCTCCTTCCTGATTTCCTATTTTTTTGTATGTTTGTCACACGTAAATGCTTCAGACCATCAAACAAATTTAAATATTAGACAAAGATGACACAAGTAAACACAAAATGCAGTTTCTAAATTAAGGTGTTTATT
>JAUMHL010000015.1:20605901-20625426 GCA_032362345.1 Sandelia bainsii
CTTCATTTAGAAACTGCATTTTGTGTTTACTTGTGTCATCTTTGTCTAATATTTAAATTTGTGTGATGATCTGAAACCTTTATGTGTGACAAACATACAAAAAAATAAGAAATCACGATGGCGGCAAACACTTTTTTACACCACTGTATGCATTTTGCCAGTGGCAGACTGGACTGTCAGGAAAATGGTGGGACACAAGGGTAGAAAAAGGCTAGAAAAGATTGGCAGGTTGATTCTTCCATAAAAAGAAAGAGGTTGAATTTGGAGTTGAAAATGTGTGAAATAGGACATTTGGGGTCTTTAACAACAGACGGATCCAAGCAGAGGTTCAGGTTCAAAGAACTCCTCTAGGGGATCCAACAAATTCCCTGACTCCCCCATGATATTCCAGGATTTCCAGGACCAGCAAGAATCATCTTACTGTCTCTTCCAGTCCTGCTGTGCAGCACACAGATCAAATTCAATGACCTTTTAACCTCGCTCTATCTTTCTCTCTCCCTCTGTTCCCTCCCCCCTCCATCCTCCCTCATCCCCTGAGGTCACCAGTCCATCCCCCCCCCCCCCCCCCCCCCCCCCCCCCCGGGGCCCCCCGTCCACCCCCCCCCCCCCCCCCCCCCCCCCAAGCTCCCCCGCCTGCAGTACTGCTGTGGTAACACAACACTGACCGGTGCCCGTTACCATGACAACTGTTCCCCTGAGAAAACCCCAGCATCTTTAGCACTTTAGAAGGCTGTTTCTAGTAAAAGAAGGTGGAGATTCACCTTTCTTCCCATCAGCACGTCTAACTATAGACAGAGAGAGAGAAACCAGGGAATATAAAGAGCTGGAGATAGATGGAGAGAGACAGTTGGAGAAAGAGATAATGACAAAAGAAAAGTGAGGAAAAGAAAGAGATACTATCAGGTCCATATGTATTTGAACAATGATACAATGAAGTATGTTTTGGGTCACATGAACCACCGTCCAATACGTTTTGAAGCATTTAGCTGAATCTGAGCAGTGTAGTCTCAATATACTGCAAAATCTAATCTGGCCTTTCTATTCTTGGGCATTACCGGTAGTTTGCACCTAGTTGTAAAGCGTCTGTATTTACATTCATGAAGCCGTCTCTTGACTGTAGATTTAAGATTGTTCTTGACTCAGCAATATGTTGTGAAGGGCTTTTCTTCACCAAGAACAGAATTTTGGGGTCACTGACTTTACTTGGCCTTCCAGAGCTTTTGTGGAGCTTGACAATTAATTCTGTTTTTTTAGGAATGTGCCAAAATGTTGATTTTATCACTCCTATGCCTCTTTATTTGTTTTTGTTTTTTCAGCCTAATGATGGCCTCATTCACTTGCATAGACAAGTCTGGACTCTTGGACCTCACATTGAGTGAACTGAACAACTACCAAATACCAAATGCAAATTCAACACCCAGAACTAACTTCAGACCTGGCCACATCTGGCCATTTTCAATTGGACAATTGATTGTCATCAATGTTTGGATTAAAAATGGAGACATTAAGAATGGAGATATCTAGCTACCTTCCTACCTTAAAAAGCTGTGACTGAAAAACTGTGGAGGCTGCATCTGAAGACATCAGATTATCAGATTTCTCACAGGCTCTGTCTGGAGACACAGAAGCCTCTTTGTACAGAAGTATTCAAACGTGTAACTAAAGCTAAACTAAGACCATATGAGGCTTCAACAGTTGAAAAATCCCGCAACTTAATGTTACTAATTTGAAAGGTTGTCTCGAACTTAAGCCTTACACTGTCTTTACAACAATCTTTTCATGCATTTTGCATTTTGGCCTCCATGTGAACCTATCCTAACAACCAGAATGCCAGTTTATGTTGGTATACTCACAGCATGTCTCAGATTAGAGTATATGGAAACAATACTGAGGTACAAACAAATGCTGCCACTGTGTGACATTTAAAACCACTGATACGCACTACAAGCAAATACAGATTTCTTTCTTTCTGATACCCACCTGCACCATCCACCTAGCTCCCTGTTCTCTCCACCAGAGGTCACGACTCTCTACAACCTCCATCAAGCAGTGCATCGCCCTCCTCATTGTCTGTACTGCCGGAAACGACACATCCACTCTCCTCCTCTCTATCCATCCTGTCCTCTGCATCATATTCCCTCTACTCTTCTACAAGCAATTGCACCCACACTAACCCCGCAATTCTGCCGGATCCAAAACGTTCCGTCTCTGACAGAGTTGTCAGATGAGTGGTCCCATGACGGTGGAATATGCTACCCAACTCTCCCAAGGCTCACTCCCAAGATTCAAAAACTGTTGAAGACAGAACTCTTCAGCAACAACAACAACAAAATTCTCCCTTATCTGGCTTATGAAGCAAATATTTACTCCCATGTTTCAAATGTCTTTTCCTTGACTTTACTGACCAGATGTGTTGCTTGCTTTGTACTCGCCAGTAAATTGGTATGGACAAAAAGCATCTGCCAAGCGGCTTAATGTAAATTTAAATGTAACATAAAACACTGTGGTGTACTTACGAGAGCTGACTGCGTCCACATACTGAGGCAGGTAGGGAGCCCACATGTCGATAGTGTCCTTACGTCCTGATTGGCCGATCCTTCTTAACTCAGCCAGCAGCAGAGCTTGTGCTGCTTCTCGCACCTAAAACCACACACAGTTACCATGAGATGTTCAGATGACTACAGTGTTCTATCTTCAGGCGAGTAGCCATTGTTTTAATTGTCCATCCCTTTCACTTGAGCAACAATTACAGACAACAGACATTGATTCTTTGGATTATTAATTCTACAAAAAGCAAATAATAAATTAGGTGTAAATAGTGAATGTTTTACAGACAAATTTAGTTACAGACACAATTACAGTATTAAAATCATTGCCACATTATCTTAGTAAAAACAGTTATCTAGACTTGCTTTACATTGCTCTCAAAACATATTTGCTGTTGAAAATTGATAGTATACAAACATAATTTTTGTTCTGTGTCCTGTATATGTGTGTGTTACCTCCAGACAGCGGTCCTGCCATCTTCTTGCCAACATCTCCAGCAGTGGAGGTCTGAACTTGTCCAGCCCAAGCAGGTCAGGGAGCATCACACAGTGCATTGCTGCCAGCTGGCTCCAACCTGCACGCACACACACGCAGACACACAGTCAGAAAAGCGTACATGGAGGGCCGGCGGATAAATCTATTTAAAAAAAACATCTCCCACACTTATATTTGGACCTCACTGCTATCAAATAAAAACATTTTCTTCCTTTTGTGCTACACCCGACATGGTGAGGACTTAGCTTTTCTTATTTTTGTGTTAATGTTAAAATTTTCTTCTAATGGTGGCACTAGACGTCAAGAGTTAGTCAAAGATTAATGCTCTGAGGACCAAGAATATCCACAGCTATCATCTTGTCAGTAGTTATTAAAACAACTTGCTAATCATGGGTAAAAGTGAAAAATTTGATGGTTACACACTGCAGAAATGAGATTGATACTCACTGGCTAATTGACAGAAAATACTTGATACATAAACTATATAAAAATGTTTAAATCACAATGTTTGTCTGTATTACTTTAATAAGCTGCCTCTTGAGGCTGGAAAAAATGTTTCCATAAGAGAGCAGTGAGTTTGTACTTACTGTATACCATCTTAGCATAAAAATCACACTAACAACAGTTAAACACAAAATGAGAATACATGTATTAATGACAATATTATCTACAGTCTTGGTTAGAGCAAAGGTCTTATATGTGCTAACCAGAGCCTGAGTATGATCAGTGGTGTTTAACAGGTATACAACAGATATACAACAGTGTAAGGTGGACTGACAGAAGCCTCAGAACGATACCTTGGCATGATACATTTAAGTCTGTTTTATTTCATTCAGCGACACTGCTCTGTATGGTTCTACTTAAAAAGTTTGTGAGTCACTGATGAAGAAAACTAACATTCAAAATGTGCTGGTATCGCGCATGGCTCAAATCTGTTTGTATCAGTCTGAGCCACAAGAGTGGTATATATTTAGATGTTACACCAAACACCAGAGAAATATACACCAGCTTTTACATATCTATGATCCAAAAATGGACTGAAATGTTTATTTTCTGATACATAGACCAAGCACCTTCTTCACATATATCATTTCAATATATGGTTTCCAGAGAAAATGCATGTGCTGTATGTATGATGGACACCAAATGGCTTTAAAGAGGGAAAGAAATTCTATTCAAATTTCTTTGCCAGGGGCACCATTGAAACTTACCTCTGCCATTGAAATGTACAGGGGAAACTCAAATTGTTAGGTGTATCACAAACACGGTGCATTCAGAAATATTAAACGTAGAGGTTGACTGATATATTGTGAATCTCACAAAAAATATTTTGTTAAATATGTGATATCCTGAACCAACCAACCAAATTGTCTCAGTACTGACAATCAGACAACAACACAGGAATCAGTCAGTATCTATTTGTTATATACTGTATGTACACTGTCTTGCAGAAACCTGAAATGCTGAATAATTGAGTTAAATTTGTTCCTTAAACTACACTGAAACCTATTTGTGGTTCTTCTTGAACCATGATTTCTTCTTCTGTTTCATAATTTATTACCTGAAACTGTGACGCAAACACAAATCTAGTCAGGCCACCTGTTCACATAGGAAGCACCTCTGCTGTCATTTCATGAGCTACTAAACAAAAGATGGGTCATTACACCAGTGTAACCTGGCAGACCCTGATTCAATATTGTTCCCGTCTTTACAAGCTAGAGCTGCGAGGATATCGTCCTCAGAATCATACTTCACATCTGCTTTTGTCACCATATCTTACACTTGGGTGCTTGACTATAAGGTTTTACAGTTACAAACAAAAATGCACATAAATTCCCCATTAACAAGACTGTCATGGCAATAATGGGCTTTGAATGATTTTTTTTGATGGGGCAGAGTGCTTGTACCCAGCTGCTCCTACTACTTTACAAAGTACTACTGTTGTTGATAACAAGTTTTAAAGCTGCTGCTACTACTGATCATTTTAATTCTGTGTCTATGTCTGTGGTGAGTGCTAACAACGTTAGCCTGGAAACCTGTTTTACAAGGAAGACACAGCCAAGACAGCAGCAGTACCACAACTACTACTTCTACTTCTGCTACTACTACTGCTACTTCTATGACTACTGCTACTGCTACTACTACTACTATTAATAATAATAATGATAAAGTTTCTGCAGGATAGTGTTTTGGAAATAAAGACATGGTATATAAAATTTGCTAACATATTTGCTAAAGTTACTGAAAAGGAATGAGCTTCTGTGAGGATGCTCGCCGTTTCTGTTGTAAGAACAGATAAAAAGAATCCTGACGCACTCTGTTTTAGTTTATGAAAACTAAATCTCATCAGCTTTGAAAGGCACTTGATTTTCCTTTACAAACTACAAACACATTCATTTTATGAGCTGATGGGGCAGCAAGCCTCCATGGTAAAAGCCAACATCCTGTTAAAAAAACATTTATAATAGCTGTTTAAAAAGTGCAGTATCAGATGGATGAGTTGCAGCATGGCTACATGTCAAAAGACTTTACAGTTTCAGTCACTGCTTAGCACAGATTCAATCTAAGGGGGAGATTTGGGTCATTGAATGTTTTGTTGTGGTGACACAGTCCTCATTCCATCAGGTGGAAATAGCAAGCATGCAAACAGTGAGCACAGAGACACTGAAACATCAGGACACGTGGATATTCAGACAGACAGGTAGATAGAGAGACGGGGAGAAAAAACTGGGCAGGACTGTACAATATTGCAAACAACTAAAAACGGACAAAAGACCAGAGTATAAGGACTTTGGCCAATGCACTTTCCACCGTATCAGTTCCAAACATCAGAAAAGTCCACTTTTTTGCAGATGTTGGTCTCTCAAAGCTTTGCTCAAATCTGAAACTAATTATGGTCTGAAACTATTGAATTTGAAGCAAAGATTTTTCTTGTTCTTTACATCATTTTACTGGTTTGCACTTTGATGCCTCTTTCAATTCTTCCATATTTTTAAATTTTTATCAGCGGTTATAAAAAGTGGTTTGCTCTGTGCACAAATATTACTGACAAATTTGTCATTTGTTAAATTTGTCAAGACCAAGGTTTTACATTAAAAACCCTTGAGCAGTACCTACGTCAAGTGTTTTGCAGTATTCAAATTTGGATACCTAAAACTGATTGAATAGAAAGTGAACTGAACTCAGCTACAGCAGACACACATATAGAAAGACAGACAGTGCTGTAGACCGAGACAAAGACAAAGACATTGCAAAAATAATAAAAATAAAAAGTGGAGCTAGACACCTGAGACGAAAACCTAACACTGGCTGCAGGGAAAAATAAGACTGATGCAAGAGAAGAGAAACGAGATGACGAGACCCAAGGAGAGAAATAGGTAAAAAAAAAGTGTGAAGATGAATAAGTGATGGAGTGAAGAGAGGAGAGGAAAAGAACTGTGATGGCACAAAGAGAGTAAAGTGTGGAGAAACAAACCAAAATAAAACAAAAACGTAGGAAGGGACGGTGAAAATGTAAAATGCATATGGGAAGAAAAAAAAACACAAGGAAAGATCTAGAAAGAAAAAAAATTCTATAAACAAAGCTAAGTATGGCTGTGAGACTTTCCCTAAGCGGTGTCCATCAGTTCAATCTGTACCTTCGTTGACTGAGAGGATGTTATGAGAAGCATGGCCAGGGCTGGGGGAGCCAGAGGCCCCCCCCAGAGCCCCGGCAGTGGTAGCAGGAGTAGCAGAGCTGGCGTTGGCTGCAGTGGCTACAGCAGCTTGTAAAGGAAGAGAAGGAGAGAAATAGTGAAGAAGGAAAGAACAGATTAGAAGATTATAAATATATACAATAGAAAATGGAGAGAAGAGGCAAGCAGTCTGGCAGCAGGGAGGAAGAAAATGTATTTACAACAGACGAGAACAGAAAATGAAAACATATTCGAAAAGAAGCCAAATAAAGAAAAGTAATTCATATAAATTCTGTTAGATGTAAACCAAACCTAATTAAGTCTACTCAGAAATAAACAGGGAAAACATGACTATGTCAAAATTCTTTCAAAATCTGCACATTTCAACTAGACTATTGTTAAAGGTAGGGAAATAGTGGCTATTATAGATAAACCATGCTTGAGGGTAATATTAGGGAACTAATTGCAGGTCGTAGCAGGATCTGACATCAATCTGCTGTCAACTAAAATCACAGAAATGATAACGTATAACACATGCAACATATGAATTGGCCTTTCTCCAGCTCTGCTCAGCTCAACACCTGATCCAAAGAAAAATGTTATAACAAATTGGTTTATCAACTGGTTTTCAACGTGGTCACATCCTCTGGACAGGAACTCAAAACTAGCTGCTTTCTTTTTAAATGAAACCAAACTCTATAAAGCAAACGCCGGAAAATATGCAATAAAAATACTAAATATTTTTAAAAATGAAAAAAATTGGTAAAACGAAAAATCTATTTAAACAATATCAGCAAGTAAAACAAAACTGTATTAAAGAAAAGTTCAGAAATTAAAAAAACAGGAAACAAGACATTGTAAAACTGTAAACTTGTGTTTAAACTTCACAAGAGACGACATTATTTCCCAGGAGGCACTTGATAAAGAAATAAAAAAATCAGTTGTTAGTTTGGAGATGAAGACAAACCAGGTCACAAAGGTTTCAGACTGTGGCGCTAGCATTCTAACTCAATGTTGATTGGAGACTTTTTTTTAAATACTTACATTCAGAAATTATCAATTATTTCATAAATGTCTAAACAGGACAAAGTACGTGTGTAAAACCATCTATTTTAAGTTTAAAAATAATATGTGCTGGCTCAAATTATAAGAGGAAGATACATTACATGTTTTTTTAAATGTTAGAACCACAAACCTGAAACCTTTATACTGTGAAGATCAAATGACTTTTTAAAATTCTCAATAATGTATTCGACAATGGTGGAGAGAAAACACAAGTTTTCTCGTAGAAGTAAAATCATGTTTTAAAACACAGGAGATACATAATCACAGTTTTGATATTTTTGAGTCACACATAACCAGCAGAATGCGACAGGTACAATTTCATACACTGTGATTAACACTGTTCAACTACTACAGAGAAAACATGTAGCACAGAGACAACAGAGAAAATATACTGTATTTGTTTGTAGGAAAAAGAGAGAGAAACAGTAAAAGAAAAATGTGAGATTGAATGAAACTACAGTGAAAATAATACTAAAGAGAGTGGTGTTGTGGAGGAGGCCCCCCCCCCACCACCACCAACACAGAACAGGCAGCAGGCTGAAGCCATGCAGTGAATGACACCGTGAAGTTGAAAAGAGAGACATGAATAGAGCGGAGAGAACCAGAGAAGGGCTGAGAAAGAAAGCAGAAAGACAGAGAAGATGGCTGAGGGAAGTCGAAGGCAGTTCGCTTAGTGTGGAAGGTTAGATATCACTTCTTCATCTTATAATACTGTATATATCATCTAGTTTAGCTAGAGCGATGGAGCCCTATAGGAAAGATTCAGATAAGATGATACTTTAATATTCATGACTAAAGATTCAGTGACCACAAGTGGCTAAAGAATGTTAATATAATGTACACACAGTAACTAAAGAAGTGATGACATGATCCTCATCAACTCTGCTTTAATTACTGCACTTAAATATTAAATAATATCAAACTTAGAAAAATTAGTAGACACTAGTTTACTGAAATATTCAAAATCTAAAAGTCAAGGTGTGTAGAGTTTACTCATTAATTGGCCTTTAATTTTCTTAATTATTTCTTGGACTTTTCTTTTTACAGGTTCAAACTCAAAGCTTCTAAACCTGGAAAAAAAACAGCAGCAGTAATGTATATATTTTTTTATAAATTAATATTGATAATGAAACATACTAACCTTTCTAAAAGAATGGATGCAGAGTGTGTTTTGGGTTCTGCAGATCTTTAAAAGTTTTATTTTTTTTATTTTTTACTTCCATCAATAAAGGAGGCCAAACTGGCTTTACTGAAGCATTCAACATTTTTGAAGAGCAAATTTGAAACAGTATTACTTTATGTCATTCAGTCTTAAAGGCAGTGTTGTGTAAACTGTCTGCCGCTCTCTCTACATATGAGGGAAACTGTTTCACCAAGAATACACAAACTTCAGGTTATTATATCTTAAGTTTGTAATATATATTTATAATTATATATATTTTTACCATAACCATTAAATAACCATTTAGGTGTACTAAAACACTAAATAAGAGAAAACAGAAACAGTTAAAAAAAACAAGATGCAACAACACATTTTCATTATCAGTTATTCTTCAGATTATTTTCTTGGTCTATAAAATGAATAAATAAAGCTTTTTAAAATCTATTGTTGCTGCTCAACCAACCATCCCCAATATCCAGTTTATTTTTACATAACATAAAGACAAATCGTGAATCCTTATGAATGAGAAGCTGAAACAAGGGTGCAACTTACATTTGCATCAGGTAACTGTCTGACCAATTACTTCAGCTGTGTGACAAAGGACTGAAGGAAAAATTAGGCTTTTCTTTTTAAACTTGTAGCGGTTTAAAACTGTGTGAGACACACTGGACTCTGGTCACGTCGCTTTAAATGCTGCAGTACATTAGTGGGGCCTCCTCATTTATTTTGAAGTGAAAAGAGATGGTGAGCAGGGTTAACAGTGCTCCCGTTTACAGAGCCTCTGACACACACACACACACACACACACACCAGGTTGGAGGAGCTGGCTGAGCAGAGGTCACGGCAGAGCGTTCCCTCTGAATGGTGATGAATAGGCGTGTGGCATGAATAAGTCCACGCGCTTGTCACGCTTGGCCTCCATTAAGAGGTAACAATAGTACTGAAACCCCACCTCCCCCCACCCCAACAGGAGTACCACCCATGGCACGTGTGCATGTGTGTATCCAGATGGGCTCGATTTTTGGTGTGTTCGTAGGTAGTGAGCTTGTTGTAAATGTTGTAGGTAGTCATGTGTGAAAGGTTGTATGTGGTAAGCAGGTGGTGATGGCCTGTTAAAATGTCCTCTACAGTTTCTACCTGTAATAAAAGACTCTTAACTTATTTCTTTCATTTATTATATGAAACTATTTTTCCTTCTTTTTCTACAAAAGTTTATACTGTATTTGATATTTATTGACTGACGTCTGACAATGCACTGCAGCGGCACTAGCTCCAAAACAATTATTCCACAAAGGGTCAATAAAGTAGATCATATCGTTTTGTATCTAACATTTCTTTAGTGCCAATGTAATTTTATTTTCAAGTTCAAGTTTAGTTTGTTTCAATGCCAAATTTTATTTTCAATGCCAATTTTAAGTCGCTGAACAGGCTCCATATTTATCAAATTCTCATTAAAAACTTTACTATTACTCTCGTGCCAACACTGCATTTGAAACTTTATTAAATTCAGATTGTTGATGCATCAACACATTTTTACTCTGGTTTTGATGTTTTTGAACAGAATCTGTTGGCTTGATTGTAGAGATACCAGGTGGGGCTGATGACTGGATAAAAGCAAATCTATCTCCTCTGATTCAGAGGGAAAATATTCATGCTCGATCTTAGATCAGGTGAGAGCAGGCGTTTCCCATCATGCCCTGAGGTTTTACAGTCGGTGGAGACCAACTGCAGCGCCTTGCTCCAAATTCTGCAGCCGCCTTGATCTCACGAGGTTATTGTTGCCTACGTAAGCATGATGTCAGAGCGCATAATCGTGACTAATCGACTAATAGAAAAAAAAAATTGAAAGATTAGTCGACTACCAAAATAATTATTAGTTGCAGCCCTACTTCCAAAACCATTACTAATTTAAAAATGTATTTTATGATCTACCACCACAGTGGTTCATTTTAGTAAACAGACCCAAGATATTTTATAGCATTATAACAGTGTTATGACAGTGTTGCCACTGTTGACAGTTACAGATCATATGGTAATAAGAGCCCCTTGTCAGATAAACATAATCATAGCTTGTTTTAGGCATTTGAACAAAAGACAATGCTGTTTTTCTTGTGAGGACTGTCTTAGTTTTTCGAGAATAAATCTCTGAACTTGTGGCAAAATCAGACACTTGTCTGTCAAAGTGAATGTGAATCAAAGTGCCATTGAGACACAAGACACAGAATCCTACAACCACCAGGAGAGTACAGATTGGGGTTAAACTGGGTAGTACATCTGTGTCAAAAACAGCAGAAGAACCCTTTTAAGACCTGCTGACTGAGGACACAGCAGCAGCTTCTTCCTGCCATCATTTTTATTTATTTTTTTAACTCAAACTCTCTGTGGGTTTTATTGCCGGTGGGCTGAATTATCAAACTCCCGCCCCTCCTCCCTCCAACCCTCCCCAAAAGACCCTGGGGGTGTGTGGAGCAAGTGCCCTTCCTTTTGTAGTTACCTTGTTTGATCTGGGCCTGTAGTGCAGGGTTGGAGGGCTGAGGGGGGGCAGCCGACGTCCTGCGAGGAGTCTCCGGGGTTCCTCCTGGCCTGGGAGGCCTGGGGAAGGATCACAAAGAGGGGGCATAAAATATTAAAGGAAGGAGGAGAGAGCAGGGCCAGCACACAAACACACACCTACACACACCCACAAACACACAATCATAGAAACCAAAATATAAAGAAATAACTCACAGAAAGACACACTGTACATACATAAAATGCATTCACACTTTTTTTTTCTTTTTGGTTTGCTGAAACAGCTTTGTGTGTGTGTGTGTGTGTATGTGTGTGTGTGCACGCGCCTCCTCTGGCTCCAGCCTATTGAATTTTGGGCAGAGGACACAATGCTGAGTCTGGACAGACTGAAGGTGTCTCACTTTCAGCAACACGCACAAACACTTCCAATACAACAATCAATGGAGTGATCAATAACAGTTGCCAGGCAACAAATTACTGCCAAGAAGCTCTAAATTTAGTAGTTAAAAACACCAAAATCCCACTACAGGGAAGTTTGAAAAGCAACAGGAAGGTGGTCACAAAGAAGATTTTTAAATAGTGCAATAGTTCACAGACCAGACCAGAGTCTGGCTCCCATACAGCTTATATGTAACACAAATACTACAAATTCAACATTTACTCATCGTTTTCATGAGCTATAATTGGACTGATACTACAACTATAATCTGAGACTCTGCTTGTTTCATACTGAATTAGGCTACTGAATAATTTAATCTTCAGCCACAACAATTGTTGAAATTATGAAAAATTGTTATAATTAATCAGAGAAAAAAATAACACGCTGATTAATGAGGTTCTGTGGTACCCTTTGACCCGGTGCATCAAGAATAAGAACACAGATGAATAGTAGCTGGTGTTAAAAGCGTCCTACAAAGTCTGTGTCATCTGCCAAATTTAATTTGAACTGAAATATTTTGAAATACCTTAACAGCAAATATTGATGTGTTTGATTAATTTAGATTAATTAATTACAGAGCATGTAATTAATTAGATTTTTGTTGCTTGACAGCCCTAAATACAACAGTGGTGTTAAATTCTATGTATTATTTGTTATTAACTGCAGTATAAAACTTTCATGGTAATATGTAGGGATGTAAGAAAATATTGATACATATAAATATCGTAATATTATGTTTTGTGATTCTCTCAAAAAAATTTAATTAATAGCTTTCATCCAGACAGGCAGACAGTGGTTTATTTTGTGTTATATTTTAACCCTTAACCGCCACATAACAGTGTTGACATCTTCAGCCATTTGACTCTTCCACTCCAACATAACAATGTCTTCTTTCTAATATATTGAGTCTTAACCTCTATATAATCTATATCTATTCCATCCCACTCTGAAACAGTAACAATAAAGGTTGAATCCTTTCATTTGATTATTAATTTTTTTTGGATGCATTTGGTATCAAAATTGGTATGGACAATTATAGAATTTCAGTAATATTGGTACAGACTAATTTCTGGTAACGTGACATCCTCAATTAGCTCTGTTTTTTATTTTGAAAAATAAAAAGGAGAAAGACTTGGAGGAACATTATAGAATATGGTGTTAATGTTCTAACCCAACAAGAATGTGCACAGCCAGATGATGTCACATTGCATTGGAGAAAACGTTGAACCACATCCAAATTTTCGCCCCCTGAATGCTATTTCGTCCTTGAAATGATAGGTCTAACTTTTTTTTTTTCACGCCACCAATATGTCTGTGTGTGTGTGTGTGTGTGTGTATCTAGCCTTATTGTACAGAGAAGATGCAGTAAGACAGATTCAGAACAATAGAGCACAAGAAAATGTGCACCTGCATGTACCCTGCCCCCACCCCCAAACACCTGCTCTCACTGCCTTTCACTATAACACACACAAAGACACACACTGACAACCCCTCACATGTATTGTACATAAACATTCATCTTTGTGTCAGCGTGGTACACAAGGACTCACACACATACACACTAACTAAGGGTCACTAACAAATGTAGAAATGATGTTGAACAACTTCCAGGAAAACAAATTTAACAAGGAACCTGTTTAGAAGATCAAAAATCTACAGAGCTTGTTGAGTATAAGAATATAAAGTTCAACTGAATCTAATATGTGGCTTCAATAGTCCATTTTTGTGCTTCCTCTGCCTTTGTGTTTCCTTGCTGAGCTTCAGTGAGTGGTGAGGACAGCATAAACTACAATAATTAAATATAAAAAAAACATTTATATATTTTAGAAATTATTTTCCAATGAAGAACTACTGCACAGTTGATTCGGGAATTCGGAAAAGTCAGCGAACCTAATTTTACTCCTGTATCAGACTTAATCTTTCTAAATAAATTCAGTATATGGCTTGTCCGTGCAGCTCATGATGTTATCAGACTGCTACTTTTATATATCTGCATGTGTAATGTGTGTACTACCAAGGCTGGTGAATGGGGCATAAGGCTATTATCTAAATAACATCTAAATCCATGAACTGACTTAACCAAAACCAAAAAATTAAATAGATAATTCTCACTTTGGAACTCTGCACATAAACATGCTTCAGGTGTGATTGGACATAGTGAGTTCAGAAGGTCAGAAGGTGCACAAACTGAACAAATGTATTCAGTTAAATTGAACTATTGAACACTGACATGTGGTGTATGTGTATTTATTGAAAAGTGAAAATCAACCCATACCACACTCAATTTAAAACCCACATACAATGCAGCTAGTATAAATTCAATAGATGAGGGAAAGAAATACGTCCAAATTTTAATGACACTATAAGGTCAAGACCAGATCTATGAAGAGGCTACTGCTGTTGAAATACTAAAACACTAAAAGTTCAGGAGAGCTTCTTTCCAAACTCCAGCACAGAGAGAGGAAGCTTTTCCACTGTCATAAAAGTGAGATGGGCAACATGAAAAAGCCAAAAACTGAAACACCTTCAAATATTCACAACTGCTAGTTTGGAATGCAGAGATGAAGATGGTGAGGAAGAAGATCCTTGCTTCCAGCTTCCATCTGTAGCTGCACAATCACCTGATCTGATCTAGAGACGCCACAGAAGAGTTCTTTGTTTCTGACAAAGTAATAAACTGCTTTGAAAACTTTTTCAGGCAACATGCTGCTGAGGTGCATAGCGCCTGATATTTTAGCTGCTGTTTCCTGCACTGTTGGTCTCTAGCACAAACGTAAAACAGTTGAGTTACAGTGCTGTGAAAAAGTATTTGCCCCCTTCTTGAATTTTTTTTTTTCTTTGGCATATTTGTCACACTTAAATGATTCAGATCATCAAACTAATTTTAATATTTGTTTAATAAGCACTTAAATATACACAAAGATAACCAGAGAATTACAAAATGCAGTTTTCAAATCATGATTTCAGTTAAGAGAAAGTCGTCCAAACCTCCCTGGCCCTATGTGAAAAAGTAACTGCCCCCCTTGCTAAATCACGAATGAATGATTAACTACATGTTTTGGAAAGCTTACTTGCCACACTCAGATTACTGCCAAATTTGTTGAATCAAGAAATCACCTAAATATAAGCTGTCTGACAAAGTGAAGCTAAAAGATCTCAAAAAGCGACACATTATGCCACAATCTAAAGAAATGTAAAAACAGACAAAAAACTAAGTAATTGGCATGTATCAGTCTGGAAAGGGTTACAAAGCAATTTCTAAGGTTTTGGGACTCAGACAAACCACGGTGAGAGCCATCATCCACAAATGGAGAAAACTTTGAACAGTGGTGGTACTGATGAGACAAAAGTTTTTGGAAGGTGTGTGTCCCGTTACATCTGGTGAAAAAGTATCAGAGCATTTTATAAAAAGAACGTTATAACAACACTCGATCATGGTAGTGGTAATGTGATGGTCTGGGGCTGCTTTGCCATAATTGATGAAACCATGAATTCTGCTCGCTACCAGAAAATCCTGAAGAATCCTGAAAAGAATGTCCAGACCATCAGTTCATAAGATGAAGCGCACTTGGGTTATGCAGCAGGACAATGATCTGAAACACACCAGCAAGTCCACATCTGAGTGGCTCAAAAAAACAAAAAAAAAGTCAGGACTTTTGGAGATGAGACGCTGTGGTATGACCTTAAACAGGCTCAAAACCCCCCCAATGTGGCTGAATTAAAACAATTCTGCAAAGAAGTGATTGCAGTTGTTGACACAAGCAGTTATTATGTTCTTAGGGCAATTACTTTTTCACATAGAACCAGGCAGGTTTGGACAGCTTTATTCCCCTAATAAACAAAATAAAAAACAAAAAAAGGAAGGGGAAAAATACTTTTTAACAGCAATGTATTCATAATTTCTGACAACCTCCCCCCAGTGATGGACACAACAGTGTTTCTGATGGTTTCCTTGCTGTGAACACAGGGAACGTGGCTACTACCATGGGGGACAGTGCATATGGTTGCGTGGGACGACTGTAATATGTTATTGTCCTAATAAATTGAGCCAATTAAATGTTAAAGTAGCAAACACATAGACTTGTCCTCAAGAACTCAACGTGGACTTGCCCTAACTGAAATGAGGCTTAATGTGAACTCGCCTTCAAGGATTTTGAAAAGACTCAAATCTCGATTTAAGGATTTTCTAATCTGACTGGAGACTTGAACTGGATCTGCCCTCAAGCACCTCAATACCTGACCAGAGTGACTTTGACTTAGAACTTGGGTTGACAGATATGGGTACAAAGGCCTAGGCCAGCAAAAGCCGCCCATTCATTGTCAATTAAAAGTCGGCTCTGCTGCAGTTTACTGCTCTGCCGAAATTCATCTACAGCGAGGCTAAAACCAATTAGGGGCACCTTGATTCCAGTGGAAACAAAAGCAGAGGGTCAGATCACTTACTTCTTTTCCTCTTTCTCTACAACCTAAGTTACTGGAACAGAAAAAAGAACCACAACTTCTGACTCCTCTTCGCTCACCCTCCCCGAAGGCTTATTCTATGCAGGGTTGCCGAAATGATGAAATGATGAGTAGGTGTTACAGCAGCAGGACCTCGACCTCCATGTTAAATCTTTCACAGCACAATAAGAGCTCAGACAGACTAAACAATCAGCTTCACACACACACACACACACACACACACACACACACACGACAGTAGTTGAACAGAAACTCAGTTTCTGCTCCAGCTTTTTGGGGTTATTTTTCAGTGTTTGTCTGTCTTTTGAGCCCACATACAGATCTAATAATATTTTAGATTGAACAGTTAAAATGTCTGGGACATCTATGATCTGCCTGCTCAGAGGCAAGTCTGTGTTTAATGCAGATGTTTATGGACTGATTTCATTGACTGATGAAGTGCAATACTCTCATAGATATTTTCCACATGCTTTGCATCAGCTCTGAGTTCTGACTGTAGCCTATCAGGATAATTCACAGTGAGCTCAACCACAGCTCCTCTAATGACCAATAGACACATCTCAAAGAAAACTGTTAAAAAAGACTGTTATAAATGAAATAGGAAGTCATCCAGCTTCTGAGTCTGACAAAATGAATTTGGTGGCTCAGAAGCTAAGCTTTCACTTTGTCTAACGTAATTCTTTGTAGAGATTTCAGTAAAATACAGATTTCATAAACCTGGAACATTCATTTACTTTTTCTTTCAACTCAATAAAATTACAAGATTCTAAATTTTAAAGATTAGAAAGTCATATTCTGATGTTTAGTTACCTGGCTGGTGCTTTCTTCATGTGCTCCCCGACAAACGTGGCATTGGTCATGCCCATAAGAGTGTTGGACAGAGAGATGACGGACAGGAGGTGCTGTGTGGTGACGGCCCTCGACACGCCATACGTCCCCTTCCCTACGATGTCTGAGAGGGCCAGCTTCCGACCCGTCGCCAGGGACAACTGATGCAGCAAGGACTCCTGGAAAAAAGAAACAAAGAGGAAAGTTGTACCTCATGGACACTGAGCCACAGGTGTGTGGTGTGAACAGGTCAACGTGTCTTATCTGACCTGTGTTAACTAAAAGATATAAAGCTGCAGTAAAAACTTAACAAATAGCATTTTTGACACAGACAGACTTAATGTTGTTCATACTGCCTCAGTTATTTTTTCTTTTTGGTGATTCATACCATTTACTATGAATAAAGAATAAAACTTTCACATCTAGCAGCTAGAGTTAAATATGTCGCAAGTGAAGCAATGAATCATTTTATTCAAAATTTATTTTCTTCTTCTAATGTGTATTTTTTAGATCAGGAATTAATCAGAGGTCTGTATTTGCCTAGTTAATCCCAGGTACACGGACATCCCAGACAGGTACCTTGAAAGTAGGCAGCATGAGGGACATATGACCTCCTCTGGAGATCAGGCCAAAAGAGATGGGGCAGTGAGGTCTGAGCATGCCCAGTCGCTCAAGACATATGCCATCAAGATGTTCGTTGAGGCCCCAGGCGTGCAAGCAGGACATGAAGAGTTTGGCTGTGTCCATAGTCAGGTTGTACTCCAGCAGACTCAGAGACTTGGACTTCTCCTCTCGCCTCCTCATCTCCTCCTCCTCTTCCTCGTCTTCGTCCAGCAGGTGCTCCTTGATGGTCTCCTTCATTGTCTCCTTCACCTGATTTGAAGAGGAGACAAATGTATAAAGATACTAATGTAATGTTAAAGACTAACACATGAGCGTGACAATGAGGGATAAATAACAGAGAAAAAACTAAATGAAATAAACCCAGTGGATTTCATTCATGTCATTTCCTTTTGTTTTCGCTGACCTGTTTGAAGATCTTATTGGCCAGAAAGGACCCGCCTTTGTCGGCCCCGGCCTGGCTCTTCTGCAGCGTCTCTGGAGACACCAGCATCGGGTTCGGTCTCTGAGCTTCCTCCGTCAGCAGCTGGATGATCATCGCCTCCACGTCGAAGAACAGCACGTGCATGTCAGGGTCCGTCAGGTTCGTCTTCATCGCCTGGACCACCAGGGCATTATGGGAGTATTTCGGGAGGTTGTCCTGTGGGAAGGAAAATGAATTTTTAACAATAAGACTTAACAAAAACAGTGATGGATGTTAGCTAGTCCAACTTTTGCAGAACACATACTAAGACTTAACTATACAGAGAAAAAACAGCAGAGTTACTGCATCAGAAAATAATAATTGAATCTGTTTAAACACACACACCATCAGCTGTAACTACCCTGATAATAACACACCACTCGATCTTAATCGTATTAGCAGAGACACCTGTGTGGAGCTGTATGCAGAACAGAGCTGCTTGGTATACATGTTAATGACCTGATGACTGTTAAAAGGAACAGTGTGTGTGAACAGTGTGAAAAGGTTCATTCTACATGAGTACTTTAGATAACTAAATAATAACTTAATTTGAACTGTACTAAAAATACACAAAGTTAGGGAGATAATATTAATAATAGTATACTTTATTTATTTATTTTATTTTTGGGAAATTGTTGCTTGAACAACTGCAGCAGATGACAGTGCAACCGTGGGGTTTCAATGACTTACGCAAGGACACCTATTGTAGCCTGAAGGGACTGGGAACCGAACCACTCACCCTGGGGTTTGTAGACTGTTGTAGACAGTTTGTAACTGCTCTACCCACTGAGCTACTCACTGCCCCAATACGGGTTCAATGAAATACTACTGTTTCATTCAACACTACTACTAAAAATAGTAATGACCTGACTCATAGTGAAGAGATTTGTTCCATCCGTACATGTTACATTTACATATTTACACACAAGCTAATGTGTATGTTTACGCACACACGTGCACTGAGCTCAATGGCTTACGATCAGTGGCGGCCCGTCAATAGAGGGCGCTGGGGCGCCACCCCACCTGTTTCGCATGAAGAAGAAGAAGATAGAAATCACATAAAATAATTTTAGAAAAACATTCAAATTGAAATAAACGATCTATACATTATACAGACCGTGAGTACTGTGTATTATCTGCATTCAAGTGTAGTTTAAAAATGTTCTCTTACTCGTTTACCGTGACTGAAAGGTCGAGTGATGTATTTCCTGTTCCTTTGGGGCGCAAAAATCTTTACCATAGACCTACGCTATAACTGG
>JAUMHL010000015.1:20625526-20657238 GCA_032362345.1 Sandelia bainsii
TACTTATAAATAGTAAATGACTGAAAACACAGACTGTGTATTTTCACGTTAATTTAATCTTTTAACGTAGTGTGATGGATGATAATGGTGCTTTGGTTTATACTGATATGTGACATGTGATTAGAGCGCATCTTAAAACTGACTTGCAAAAGTGCGCCCCTACAAAAAATAATTTCACCAGCCGCCACTGCTTACGATGCAAATTGGCCTTTAAAGACAGGCATGCACTGATTATATGGTGTGGTCCATTTAAACTGGGAAGTTGGAATTTCAATTGTCAGGCAGAAATTTTGACTGAAACACAAGTGGTTAAAGATGAACCCACACCAACCCTGACCTCAGCTGGTTGGCAGCTGTAGTGATTTACTTGTCTGGTGATATTTAGTTTACATGATAGAAAACAGAAAAATCAGCAAAAGCTATATTTAGGTGCTTAAACTTATATCTCATTATTGTTGTAATTAACATTGTTAATATCTTGCTGTGTTGTACTTCCTGGTTTCATAAACACAACCTTAACCTTTAATTTCAAAGCACACTGAACTGAACTGGATGTAACCATGTGAGACAGACAGGGAGTGGACAATAATTAGCTCCTGGAGACTTCTGACTGACCAAGACACATAATACACCTGCAGCTGGGACACACACACACACACACACACACACACACACACACACAAGCCCTCAGGGAAGACTTTCTTTCTGAAAGCTGTGATGCTTTTCCCAATTTGCTGTGTGTGTGTGGGTGTAAATGCACATTTTGCATCATGATTCACACAATGCTGCTACCACACTGTTGTTTTGTCTACTGCACAGGGTGGTTATTCATTTATTTAAAGAGCTGCTTCAGTCCGCGTCAAATCTTTTTTCAATAGAGACCTGTCTCTGCACAATGACAAATTTGTCACCTATGACACCGTGTGTCCTCACTAACCACTGGATATGTCTAATAAGACATATTAGTCTTGAAGAAGGATTTTTAACTGACAAAGGTGCAATGTTTCAGTGTATTATTGCCTCTGAGTGTGTGTGTGTGTGTGGCCAAGTGTGTGTTGTATTGGTGGATGAACACTGCCATCTAAAGGCAAGCAGCCACATTACACACACACACACACACATAGAGGCAATAATAAAACACACACAATCACTGTGCATGTTGAAGTGTTTCGTGATTAAAATAATAATCATTTTCTGAGGCTGGACAAACACACTGACAAGAGCAATGAACATATTTTTTGATTTCAATCTGAATTTTGTGCCTTCTGACAAAGACTGTTAAAGAATTCTTGAGAAATCCTCTGGGAGCAATTTCACACAGTCTCAGTCTTGTTTTATGTCAGTTGTGTTTTAGAAAAACGGACATGTCAATTCTGTTTCTCATCTGTACACACGCAGTGTCCTATAGCTCCTGGGCAGTAGGTCTAAAGGTCATTGTCCTGCAGGGCCCTTCTGGCAAACAACACTGGAGTCCAGTGCACACACAGTAGTAAGTCTCACGCAAACACACACACATATACACTGAGTGTACTGTGGTTGCAGAAGCTTCCTAATACTGCATTTTCAGCTAAGACAACCAACTGAATGTTTGAAGTTTAAACAGAAATTTAGAGAAACAGTTCAACACACAATGGATCAAGCAGGGAATTTTGTGGATGGTGATGAGGCAGCAGAGAAGTCACTAGTCTTCAGTTGTTTTAAATTGAGTGTGTGTGAAAAGATGCTACATAAAAGTTTATTATGTTTTTGAGCCACATCAAGAACAAATCTTCCTCTTAGTGATGATTGTGATATTTTTCCTGAATTTTCAATACCGGTAATCTGTCAGTAATCATCAGTAGCTGACTTGACAACACAAAAACAATAAACCCAATATCACAAATGTGGCTTATTCATTGTCTGTTGTTTAACTAATCCTAGACACACGCACAGATCCGCAGGTTCAGCAACACTGCGAGAGGACAAACTCAAAGTCACACATTGGCTTCTTTGTGCACAAACAGAGATCTGAACAGCAAACAAACATACAGATGATGGCTTGCGGCTGGCTGGGTGTAATGTTTGAGTTGCTAGTTTGACATTTCATGGTCATTATCTGTTATTACACAGTGGGGGTAGTATACACACACACGCCAGGGATAGTGGGTGGTTTTGACCCATAATTTGAGTAGCTATGAGAGAGGAATCACACGGAGGTGGGAGAAAGAGAACACAACAACAGTGATGTATTTTTGATGGCAAAGCAAGAAAAGATTGCAGCTGTTGTGTGCCGGCCTTTTCAGAAAAGAGCTGTGATTATGGGCCGTTACAGCAGGAAAAACCCGGGAGACACCTACAATAAATATAATACACACACAGGGGAAAAGGAAACAACAACAAGGTTATCAGGTGTAAGGAAAGAGAAGGAAAAATGACAAGCGAGACAGAGACACACAAACTCTACCAGCTTTAGAACTAAATGCTGTTCAAACACTAAATTATTCATAGCGCTTGTTTTCTGCATTTAGTCCATCAGGACCAATCAGATCATCTGAGTGTGATGAGTGAACTCTGAGCGTTGATGGGCTCAATACAAACAAGCCGTCCCACCTAAAACAAAATGCAGCATGAAGACATTTTGACCGAAATATTTTAATATTTATATTTTTCGATGGATTGAAGAGCAAAAAAGAGCCAACACTGCTAGGAGAGTCAACAGCCTCTGTAGAGCACTACTCACTGGCAGATGTCATAATTGTAGTCATGATCGATCATAGTATATGATAGAAATGTTGCTTTTATTATAGCTTCAGTTCTGTAGAGTATCAAACTGTCTGAATCAAGCAATGTTATATGCAATATAGAATACTTGTTAAGTTTGTTACATACAAATTAGAAGCTAGCAAGCTAGGCTACTGTAACCTGCTTCCATTCTGAAAGTGGACTGTTACTTTTGGTTCATGTTATTGCATCACTCCTGCAAACAGTGTGTTTGTCCCACATTATAATAACTAATTCAGGATAATAACTTTATCCCACACCTGGCTAAATCTACAGCATGCTACTATCTGGGAATCAGGCCAGTGGTAGGGTGAGAATCTGTCATCCCCCTTAGCTCTGCCACCTGCCGTTCAGGTGTTAATCTTATGAAATTACAATAAATAAGAAGCTACAAAAATTACCACCCAAACATAAATAATTGGCCTCCTCTGATTGGTCAAAAGAGTGAACCTCAAATCAAACCTTTAGAAGAGCATATCTCTGCACTGCTGCCAGAGTTTTCTATGAATCTGAGTCACAGAGGCCTTTGACTGCACTGCTTCACATTAAGAGAAGTTTTCGGCCAGATGGTACTAGAAATTATTTTTTTAAAGTGACATATTTTTCACTGTCTACATTTTTTTTAATTTTCTCTTTCTTAATAATGAAAACATTATCATAGAAGTGAGGATGTGGCCAAATCAGCTGCATTGGAAGTGAACTCAATCTGTCTGGTGAGACGCAGACAAGTGTGTGTGTAATGCTTGGAAGAAACATGTCCTCCCTGTGAAAAAGTTCCAATTAGATTGTCTAAAAACAAACTTTGTTAGTACAACAATTCTGAAGAGCAGGTTTTTAAAACATTCTTAACAAAACGGAGTAAAAACAACAGAGAAATGGATTATGCGTGAATCCATTCTGCAGCAGTGACTCACAGCTCTTTTAAGTCTGAGCTCTGCTACATGGAGCTGAGAGAAAAGAAACACTGCACTTCTATTTGAACCATTTTGACATTTAAGAGCTTATCCTTCCCTGTGACACACCAGTGGTCTCTCACACACACACACAAACACACACTGGAAACTTGACCTTTGGTTCATCTCCAGCAGTGTTTTAATTGGTCTGTGACTACAGCCAGCTATCTGACTGAGATGACCAGTCTGTGCGTTTGTGTGTGTGTGTGCGTATAAAGAGTATTGTGTGTGTCAGTTTTTTATTGTAATGACCAACCAGTGAAGTTCACATGCATCATGGTTTTTCCAGGTATATGCATGAGTTCAAGTGGACCTCTTGAATGAATACTCTTCAAACTGCTTGTTATGTTTAAAGATGCTCAATTTGCACTGATATAAATCATCAAAAACTTACATTCAAGCAGGTGAATCCAGAGAATACGACACATTTCCTGCTGAGTAATTGTTTGTTGACAAATTTAGTGCAAATGGTTGAAGTCATGAGCAAACAGATTGCCCTCTCCTGCAGTGTGTTTGTTAGAGGGGCCAGTCAATCCAATACTGCACAGCCTAACTGGGTCAAGTGTGATCTTGTTTTACTGCTGCAGGTTTGGGATCTGCGTGTCAGTGGATCTGAATGGACCCAAGCGTGTGAGCGTATCAGCGAGGGAGGATGAGGACCACAAACTTCACAGTTCTCCAGTGCTTTGTTATAATGAGGGACAGGTTGGTTCTGGTTCTTGTTTGGTCCCCCTTTAGATCTCTACTAAAATGAATTTATGGGTAGGTAGTTTGGGCTGAACTGCTTGTTCAACAGCCTTGGAAACTTCCTCTCTAAGACAACAAATTAAGGGTCCAACCGAGTCCAACCCTCTCAGTAATTTTCCACAACTTAAAATTCGACAATCATATCCACTTTACACCATGAATACAGAGGTGGGAGAGCACCCAGGCATCTTTTCTCACTTGTTACACAACTATCTGTGGTAAGCCAGTTTTACTGTGAGCAAACACGTACAGCACTGTGAATGTTTTCCTATAGAGTCTGTCTGAAAATATACACTATTATCACTTTTTAAATAATATAGCACCTCTCCATTTCTATACCTGCCAGTTTTTCACTCCAAATTAGCTTTGATAGATCAGAAATCGGCTTATAGCTGTTTGTACCTTGTCAGCGTTGTCTGCAGCCAGAAGGTTGGTGGCAAGTGTTTGCAGTTTGTGCTGGGCCATGTTCTTCAGAGCTGCCAGACTGCGGCGAGTCATCGCCTGCTTCAGGTTCACGGCTGGGTGGCTTAGAGTGTCCACAGTGGCTGGAGCCAGCTCATCACAGGCGTTCAGGATCTCCACTGCTGTTATACCCATCACACAGCGGTCCAACGCTCCTGAGAAGACAAGTATACTTTTATACTTTAATGTGCTGTAAATTTAATTTCATTTCATTTTTTAATACATTTGCACACATTTCTAAAAGCACACTTTCTCATAATGGTTGGTTGGTGTAGAGCGATAGCCACAGATGTCTTATCCATTTAAAATCAAATGTACAACACATCAGTGTGCAAAAAGTGAAGATGTACAAATACTTACTAGAATGACTGTAAATCGCTGACAGATTTTTTTTTTTTGCTTGATAACAGCATTACCGAACCAGTATCTGGAATTAGGAATTTTTTGTCTTATTTGGAATTTGGGCTCAAAACTCAGCAGTGATGCTTGTTGCCACATAGAGAATAAACGTGTAAAATCATAGGTTAAAGTAGAATGTATGAAGTATCTGGACCTCACTGAAAGAATACAGTTACAGTCTGTTTGAGACACAGATGGCAAGGGACAAAAGGGGAACAAAAGTGTGAAATTTTGTTCCACTTTTGTTCCTTGCCATCTGTGGTTTACAAATATCAATACATTCTGCCCACTAATTAGATAATAATTGTTCCACAATTAAACTGAAGTTGCAATAAATTAGCACAAATTAATTTTTCAGTTTTTATAGAATTATTAAGTAATTTAAATTAATTTCACCCAATTAAATTTTCCTAAGACAAAAGTAAATTTACTAATAATTATCCATATTTTTCCTTCAATACCATGTTTGATCCTGCGATTTTATGAAGTTAACAGTTCCAATATACAATAAAGTTGGAAATTTACCTGAAATTATTAAATTTATTAAATTCTTTTCACAGTAATTGGGTAAAATATTGACTTAATAGTAAATTTGCTGGTAATTACATAAAAATTTCAAACTTGTTTTACACACACTTTAATTTCAGCACAATTGTGGCCAGATTTCCAGTTAATTATATAAAAATTTAAAACTTATTTCACACAATTAGCTGCAATTTAATTGATATTATGAAACAATTACTGGGTAATTATTATGTAAAGAATGGACTGTAATTTACTAGGTTACTAGAATATCGTTTACCAGGCACCAGCTAAAGATATCCCTCCACTGCAGCTCAGAGGAACAAAAAGAGTGAAATTTACCTTAAATACACTGAAACCTTTAAAGGTACAAAGCTGATTTAGCTTACTGGGACTGCTTAAGTCTCACGGGTCTGGAGTAGACTTTAAAGTGCATACTTGCCCAGAACGAGAACTGTACATACATTAGTGGCTCTCGTGTCTCACAGTGTAGCCGCATTCTGTGTATAAACACTCACTGATGCTGTGGAAAGCTGGAACTGTTTTAGCGTACATCTATGAATTAAAAAGTCCTGAACTACTCCTTTAATGCCTTTAACATTAATGTTAATGGTTTTGTACAGTCATTTTAAACTGTCACATATGGTGACAACGTTCTGGTGTCTATATATTTAGCTATATTGTACAGTACCAGGTTGAGCACTTTCAGCTCAGCTTCTCTATGTCTGTGCTTTGTCTTTCTCTCTTCATTTCTATGCCACACTTGCTCTCGGTTTCTTTTGCTTCTTGTCCTTGCACTCTCCTTCTATTTATATCAATCTTCCAATCTCTCTGTCTCTGACACCATCTCCCACTCAGTGTGTCTCAGTGCTCTGTATCATCATCTGCTGTCTCTTGAATATGATTCAGGTCACAGACAGAGCCTTCTCCCTCTCTGACTGCAACAATTCACTGCTTTTACAGAAAGAGAGAAAGGTTTAGAAAGACATCATTAGCTGCTGAACGAGCTGACATCAGTGTTAGCTCTGGTATTGAGTGAGAGGAGAAGTGGCACCATTATACCTGACTGTGTGTGTGTGTGTGTGTGTGTGTGTGTGTGTGTGTGTGATGAAGGGCCTGTGAGCTATGGCCTTATTATATGTCCAACGCCTGAGTACACACACACCTTCCTTAATTTCACACTTAGCTACCCTGCAATCTCCCAGCACTACAGCTCACTCTGGTCACTAACACACACACACACACACACACACACACACACACACCTGGTCTTTTCCAGTGGATAGTCATCATTCAAGCTAATGTTACTTCTATGATGTGCCACATACATGTTTACTGCATTTTCTTTTATTACGGTCCAAACTAAACTGAAGATAGTTGATACAGAGGAGTAAAGAGACAGACATGAGGTTTAAAAACGACTTCAACATATTCATTTCTTATCTGAGAGTGAGATGAGAAGTTTGATATGAATCGTGTCTGTGTGTCAAGTAGGTTAGCCTAGCTAGCTAGCTACCATGAAGCTGACTTTCTGGTGTTAGGGCTCTTGTGTGCTCAATTTATTTATTGACAGTCATCAGGACTAATCCTCTGGGGACCACGAATATCTGCACAGAATTTCACGGCAGTTCAACCAATATTTGTTGAGATTTTTCAGTGGGGACCAAAGTGGTGGATCAGCTGGTCACCCAGTCTACAGACTGACATTTCTCTCCCTAGAGGACGAACATGCAATTCAAAATTCGATGGATTCCAATCAGACTGAAAAACACGTTTAATTGTAAGATCAACTGGAGTCGAACGGATTTTGTGCAGGAGCTTACGGATTTTCCCTTTCCATGGTTTTAAATCAAATTCAAATTGACAAAAAGACACTGTATGAATTGTAACGTTTACAACAACAACACTGATCACCATATTTGAAATGTTCATGTATCCAAATCACACATTCCCATTGTTTGTCCCTGTAAACTATTTCGCATTTGTTTTAAACTTAAATTTAACTTGACTATTTTTGTTTAATATTATTTTCTCAAAACACACACATTTTATCAGCTTGAGTTTATTCCTGTGTTTGGATTGATTGTATTTATGATGGTTCCGTTCTGTACATGAAAAGTTTCTGAAACTGACACTCAATGACTGTCCACCGATTATGAATGTGATTTGTCGTGGCGACTGGGCAGATGTAAATGCTTCCAGTCTGGCTCTGTCCATGCTGCCAGTTGGCAGAGAAAGTCATCAAATGTGTGCTGTGTAAAGTTTCCAGTCTTTAGTTTTAAGAAGCAGTCACTGCCAGTCGTTATAAAGTAAAAGCTACCGGTTGACATCCATCTTTGTTTTGACACAAGAGGTTTTGTTCCCGCGTGATTTGTTGTTACGTGTGTTGCCCGCACTCTACTCAGTCGTCAGGTGTGTTCTGTTGTGACTGTTAAAGACTAGAAATCTGTGATCTGTGGTGGAACCAGTCTTTAAATGTCAACTGTGCAGTCTTTGGGTGTAGCTGAGGCCATTTTGTGCACTCACTTGTGTTGGAGCTGTCCGTGACAAGCCCACCTTAATATTTATTTATAGCATCTGCAGCAGCACTTTTGTATGATAAATTGTTTAACTAATGCCACTTATTCACATTAACCCCCCTCCCTTATCCTGGTCACCCATTTCTCACCTGTATCCATCTGCCAGACGTAGACAGAGCCATCAGAGCATCCCACCACCAAGTAATCATCTGCCGGGCGCCACTTGATGACCTGGATGGGGAAGAGGTGTCGCGACGCAAGCATGATGCACTTCCTCTCCCTGAGACTGAGCAGGCCGACGGAGTGGTCACTGGCCACCGAGCAGACGCAGTGCTGCACCCGAGTCTGCAGAGAAACCACACAGCAGGTAACGGTGATATTCCAAACAACAAAGGTTACCAACAAACTAACAAAAGGTTAATGGAACACCAGGTGGTGCCGGGGTTCCACCTGGTGTCCTGGTGTATGAACATGTATGACTCTAGCTACACAGTGGCTTTAAGTAACAACAGGGGTAAGTGTAGATTTTTTAAAATGGGCCTCACACTAAAAAGATCTTGAGTAACAAATGTTCTAAATGAATTTATGTCAGACTGAGAGCAGAGATGAGAGAGGTTTGTTGCTATGTCGGCCTAATTCAAAGTTAAATGTGGTTCAACTGGTCTCCAGTGATGTGATGGTTTATTAAAAATCGTTTCTCCTGCAGTGCTTTTGTTGCCAATGTTTTTTTTTTGTGTGTTAATAGACTCATTTGAGCTTCTAGAAACATTAGCTCACTAGTGACTGGGACTCATAGCACATGCTCAGTAGAACCGTTTGCTGCATCTAGATACTGATGTAATGTTTTTGCATTAAGACTAACAAAGAGGTTTAGTTTTGTAACATTAAATATCAAAACTTAGAAACTTCCTTCAAGGCTTCATTGATTTTCCCAAAGCTTATCTGATGCCTTAATTAAAGCATGTGTGTGATAGGTCAATCATTGTCCCACATGAGCATCAGTCTGATTTCCGTGGCAACAACACAGTGCTGGCAATTTGATCTTAATGTCATTTAAACAACACAGACAGGCTTTAGGTGCTCTGTGTGTCTTCATGTGATCTGATAAGGGGGTTTGTGTGCTTTTAACAAAACAAGTTAATTCCATAGTGATAGCAATGGAAATATCTAAACCTAATGTCAGCAGCAAAACATGTAAATCCTCTTCTGTATATTCAACACACAACAAACTGAGTGTAAGAAAAAGAAGAGAATGTCAAAAGAGAAAAGAAACTCAAAAGGGTGTGACATCCTTCCCCACATCTCCAGGAGGTATTTGTGATGAGACAAAGAGAAGGAAATAAAAGTGAAACAGAGAAGACAAAGCTACGTGTCAGAGCTCTTACGCTGCAGTTTTCTGGGGGAACGATGAGCTGAGTGATCTCTCCTCCGTGGACACAGAAGATGTGCTTCATCTCGCCAGTGAAAATGTCCCAGACGATAACAGAGAAGTCCACTCCTCCGGACACGAGCGAGCGCTGGTCGTAGCGGGGGGAGATCTGGTACGGATAAAGGACGCACGTAACCTTGTTCCGGTGACCTCGCAGGGTACGATGGGGCGGCCAGCCTGCAGAATGAAGGAACAGAGTCTGAATGAAGACACTGGGGATGGACGATGGGACGACACAGCTAGAGCTGGTGTTGCACTTCTTTTCTCCCTCCACTTGCCACTGACCCCAACTGGTCGAGGCAGATGGCCGCCCACCCCAAGTCTCATTCTGCTGGAGGTTTCTTCCGTTAAAGGAAGTTTTTTCTCTTCAGTGTCGCCTGGTGTGTAAAGTGCATTGACATTATTTTTGTTGTGAATTGGTGCTATTTAACAAGGCCACAGGGAGCAGTCATTTGTTTGTGCTAACTGAAAATATAGTGGCTGCAGCAGACAGCTTAGGGATTAAAATGGAAAGTGACTCTTCAAACTCCGTGACAATAATGTTCAATGTGACAAAGTAACTTTGAGAAAGGGAATGAATTTTTAAGCTGAACTAGCTTAAAAGTTAAAGTTAAAACTTAAAAATTTCACACTGTAGATGTCAAGTTTTACCCATACGGCTCATGGATTATCTTTGGATTTGCATCAAGTAACTAAAGTATAAAAAAGTGGAGCAATTTCTCTTGATCTAGGACACCTGTATCCTAAGGGAGACAAAAGTAGTTTAACCAGCAACGTATAGTTAGCAAGTGTTGATCGCACTCGACAACAGTTTTTCAGAAAAAACGTAGTTGACTTCACAAATATTTAGTACCAGAGAACAGATCTTCAGGCAGAGCAAATATGTTTTTGAGTTTGTAACCTCTTATATCTTTGCAGATTTGTGCTTAATAGCACAGAGAAAAAAATGAGCCCACTGATTTGAACATCAGGTTTGAATCACAAGCTCCTCAATGATTCAAATCTGACATTTAGGGAGCAGACCTTCCCTCATCCCCCAGCCCTGATTCACTGTGTAGAAACCAAGGTGATAAACCTTCTATTATCTCAACCCTGGATTTTCATCCCTCCCTTTGTCTCTGTCCCTGCCTCACCTCTGCGGAGCATGTGCTCCCCCTGTAGCAGCTGGACGATGGCAGTTTGAGTGGCGGGAACCAGGATGATGCTGCCATCTTCTCTGCCACACACCAGTCGACCCTGAGATGGGATGTACACGCTGGCTGTCACCTGAGGGAGGCAAACACACGAAAAAGAAAAATACAATGGCACACGGCGGTTTTTAGTGTGGGAAATTGTGCTCTAAAAGAAAACATGAATCCAACCTAAGCGAGCACTGAACATTTAAGAAGACACTTCTGTAAAATGTGAACTGAAGTTTTAGTTTTACTTGATACCATTGCCCATTTATACTGTATTTGCATAAATAACTGCATTCTTCAAACATCTTATTTTGATCCATGACTAGAAGTTAAGTTGTGTGGGTTCAAACCTTAATGGGCTGGTCTTTGCCAGGCAGGACACTGAGCTGGTCGATGATGCCTGAAGACACAGGGGTCAGCTTATCAAACGCCTCCTGCAGATTGATGGTGGACGACACCTGCAGCTCTGGAGAGAGAAAAAGATACAGTGAAACCCAGAGAAAGGCATGTTATATGTTTGCAGATCATCTTAAATAAGCTAATTTTATTAAATAAAACATGAAATTAAAGTAGAGGGCAAACTACTTCTAAGAGCAATTTCCAAATATGAATGAGTATGACTTATATTCCAGAAAGTACAAGTTGGCTGAGATAGTTTTGTTACATTGGTCACTTGACTTTGTAAGTCTCACAGCACATTTGTCATGTGAACCACAACCAGGAAAGTCCCGTGTCACCAGTTTGGCCTTCTCCAAAGCCAGTCGTAGTTACTGGTTATCCTAAAGTTAAAAGAGCTTATTTAAGATTTTGGGTTAGAAGTTAGGATAGCGACATTGGCTTAAAAAATGTGCCTTTTCTTCACATTTTGACATGCTTTATTGATCCCCTTGGGGAAATGCTGGATGTTATAATCCTGCATAAGGTTGTCCGCTTATGTTGGTTCTTCTTCCACTGCCTGTGACAGAGGAACGTGTTATTACTTGATCTAAACCTACATATTGTTGTATCGCTCAACTGTCTGTATGATAAACTCTTATTATAATTGCACCAATCTCAGTGGATAGTTCGTGTAAGCACGCTGCATCCATAGTTGGATGGACTTCTGAGTCCAACACTGAGAGGTCATTATGTTTACACCGACTAAACATGAGAACAATCTTGCTCCTGAGTAGGTTTGAGTTTGTGCATATGTTGCCAGGATAACAAGTTTGACATAACTTTGAAAATTAATTAACAGGGTTACCAAACAGTTAAGATAGGATCTGCAAGTTAGGAACTTTCGGTAATACGGCCCCAGGCCTTCATCTTTTATATAAGTGGATCACAGTGTGAGATCAAAATCTTACTGCTGTGTCACCTCAATTGAAAGTTTCTAGGGGGAGGCCCTTTTGTCCCAGGTTCAGACAAAAGATTTAAAATACTTCAAATATAACGCACATAAGCTTCTTTCACATGCTGGAACCCTGAACTTCTCCAGACTTTTCCCAGGTGAGCTGCATGTGAGAACGCCACTGTCTGGGTCAGTTGGAACACACAAAAAGCATTGTTTCTAATCTAATGTGACGGGCTCTACTTTGATGTGCTGTAAACATAACACCGAGATAGCCACAGTGTACTTTTTGTGTCACGTTGTTCCTCCTGCATACTCTTCACAGCAACCACCCCTCCACCCCGAAAACAAACAATTTCCCTGAGTGAGAATGCATGTCACCCGGACTTTCTCCTGCTGTGCGCTGCATGTGTGAACGCACAACTCTGCACAATGTCTGGACCTGATTCTCCAGACATAGTCCAGAGTGGATAAGACTATATTTATAACATTATCATCCCATATAGCATATGCGGAGCCTTTAAAACGTATTTTAGGTCATCAATTTTCTGATTTTAGATAAATAAATAAAAAAACATACATTTAAATTTGATTTTTATTAGTTGTAGTTTATTTGTGTAATATGAGTGATCGACCTTACCAGCGGGGGCTGACAGCGGCTGCAGAGGTGAGGTGTCTGGGATGTTCCACAGGGACAGTCTGCCCGCTGAGTCTCCCTGGATCAGCAGCTTATAGAAGGGCTCCCGTCGGCCGAAAAAGAACCGAGTCACAGGGGGACAGATCAGGAGCTGGAGGACGGCGGGGAAAAAAATGTCATGTCAGCAAGTGAAAACCTGAGCACTGTTTAAGACTATTTTATCACATTGGAAAATAGATGAAAAATAAGCAACAACTGGATGTTCTCCATCTTGGTTAGTTTAGATTTTTTTTATTTCTAATACTGGTTCTACATCTAAAAGCCACGTGAAGAACAAATGGTTCTTTGGTTTTGTTTACTAAAAACAGAACCAAACCCCACCTTCACCTGGACCTCAGACTCCTCTACAGGCCGAGAAACAGGTAATCATCATCTATTTGGGTTTTACCAGGTCTTTCATTCATTTAGCAGCTGGTAGTAACAGCAGAATAACTCTACTGATCTCATCTTAACCGTGATTAGCCTGAACAACATGTGCTAATGAAGCACAGTGAAAGGACAGGTAGAGTTTAAACTACAGGTACCAATAGGATAAGAGTCATGTGACTGGAGATAACCAGCTTTCTTAACAATACACCACCTAGCCTTCACCAATCACATGACTTTTCGTCACATTTGTCCGCATGGTGTTTCCAGGATCAGGTGTCTTTTTCGGTGGCTACTTCTGTCTATGAACAGGTGAGTTTCCCTTTGTTGTCAGCAGCACTGGTGGTAACATCTGTCCACTGAAGCAGATCATGGACAAAATCAAGAGCCATAGACATAGACAGTGTCAAATCTATCACTCTGGATACATCAGAGCCTGAGTTTAAACAATGAGCTGGGAAACACACTCTGGCAAAGTAGGACCAAGTGGAAGATGAGGTCAGTTTTGTCAAGAATCATTAGAACCCGGCCTAATTTCTGACTGATTGCTATGGTACTAGTCATGACAAAATGTGAGGACAACATCACATGTCTTTTTAACCATTTTACAAACTAGCTACGCTCACAAAGCTTCTTGTTAAAGGGGTCAGCAGAGTAGTGCTCTAAGTCTCTGAGCCCTGTTAGAAGCATGATATCTCACATCTTAAAAAAACTGACCTCCCCTAGAGAACATAATAAGTGCTGAAATTACACCATTTTAAAAGGCAACATGATCAATCCAGATGTTATTAAGGAATAATGGACGACATGTGAGGAGCAGAGCATTTTTTGCTGTAGAAGAGACAATCCACCTCAAAACAGAACGAGGCATTCCAAAACTGTAAATCTGTAAAAAGTGCCTGAAGTGAAAAGAAGAACATTTAACCATTGCAGCAAACAGGCACTAATAATAAGCCTTAAATAAGCGTGTGCAAGTGCTGGGTATTTTTCACTGGATGAACTTAAGAAAACAAAGTGTAGCAATCATTGGGATTTTTTAAGGAGTCAGAGCACTGGTCAACATGGCATACTAAAAATTACTGTTTGCTTTCAACAAACTAGTTCATACTACATAGAAACACGAGTCGAAATTTGTAAAAGTTAAATTTCAGGGTATAAAAGGCCCAAGAATGTTGAATGAAAAAAAGTGTTTTTGACCAAAAACTGATCCTGTGACTGAAATCATCCATTCTATGATGAAAACACAACTTAGTGCCAATTTACCAACTTTGCAGTTCTGCTTCAAGGTGGGTTTTCCTCTTAAATTGCTTGCTGTTTTGTAATAAACAGCTGAAGCTGGGTATCAGCAGCGTCATTAAGTTGATTTGCAGTGAAGAAAATCATGCTGTATTAGATGCTGATAATCTGCCTGCTTGTTTGTAGCCAACACAACACACAGGTTTCACACCTGCCCAAAACACTGAGAACAAATACCCCAGGTTTGTGATCAAACAATTACAAATGCAATATTAAGTAGCTGTAGCCTGTCAGGATAATGTGAATACTGACATATTAGCATATACATGGAACAAAAGGTCTAGGTAGGTCTATGTACCAACGACAGCTACTGTAAAACAAATCTGGTCTTTTTCTTCTCAGAACTCTAAAAAACAAGATGAACAATTTCTTAAAAATGTACACAACTGTCTTAAACTTAAATCTAACATATGGATCATTGTCAATAAGGTCACGTCCAGGAGCTGCTGTTAGGTGGAGGGCTGCGATGACCCATCACAGTGATAATGATAGACAAAATGAAGGCTGGTGAACCTGTGGGTGTGTAAGAAGGATGTGTTGCCGTCACCGTGGTGAGTAGAAATTCAGGTACTGGCTGATGTGTCCAGTGAGTAGCACCATTGGTTAGCCTAGCTCATCTGAGTGCTACGGACATTCAGAGAGGGTATGCAAAGTGCCATCAAATGTTTTTAAAGATACAATCATGCATAAACACACACAAACCAAACCACATCTTGATATAAGATGTGAGTGTGAGAGCAGACAGCACTAGAGAGACAGAGGGAGAAAACCAACTCATGGTGACATTTTGTGTTTTGTTTGATCGACTAAGTGCAGCAGATGGGTGGGGTTTATTTCCCATTCATCTAGATATTTTTGGCTATAATTCTGTTCTTCAGATGGGTGTACAATACAATTGCAATTACATCTATTTAGCCTAACGTTTGACCTACCTGGCCAAACCCAAATATAATTTCTAAATTTCTGCCTGAACCTGAAAGCACTGACCATTGGGTTCAGTTTGGGTACTGACCTTGCAACATAGTTCAGATAGGTAAACCCACCCACCTGGTATGCAAACATGATGTAACAAAAAATTTTTCTGCTAAACAAGATCTAATGACCACACAAAAAACCACCATATCCTCTTATCCTTTCTGTATCCAATACTATAAGCTTCAAAATATGTAAAGGTATTGTATAAGACATGAATGAAAACTAATAATTCCACAGTTGGTGACTTTCCTTTACATGGATCTTGTCACGCCAGCAATGTTTTTGCCATTGAACTTGTCTTTACAATATCTATTATGTGTTGTAAGAGCTAATCTTTTGAACTCGAATAATCTTTTGAATGTGAAGTAGTGAGGATAAACAACCCAAACGCATTAATTCAAAATCATGTCAGGGATTCAGCCATTATTTCAGTCATTATTTTAATTTAAAAGCAGCTTGGGGACTTTGCATGCATCTTCATCAATATGAAGACAGATAAGGAGGCTGATGGTGCTTTTGAAGGAGGAGGTTTGTTTTAGAGGGAAGAGGAGATGAAACCAGGTGAAACCAGAATGAGAAGGAAAACAAAGAGTGGAGCAAACAAAACAGGCAGTTCACATTCAACATCATCAACTCAGTGGTTCAAACTCTGAAAATGAGTTAGAAGGCAACCGTTTACACATATGACACCTACATAAACTATCTGCTTTGACATATTCTCTCTTCACCAGTTTTAAAGACAGTACCCACTTTATTTTTCTATCCAATGTGGTGTTCCCCAAGGGTCTATTTCTGGTGCACTGTTGTTTTTTTATATGTTATACTCAATTCATTTTGATCAGGGTTTCAAAATATCACAGAGAAGACACCCTGCATCATCTGAAAAGAATAGAACTTCTGCTAATGTCAGGATAACTACTTTAAACTACTTTTTATGACATGTTAAGTTTAAGGCTACATCTTATGTGACTGAGGTGACTGGTTAGGCAACTTCATCTACTTCTGACTGACATATGCATATCTTTATTGGTTCATATTTATGGTATAATATTGTTATTTGTGCAAACAAAACTTTTATGTTAGATAAATTAGCATTGGTAATGATACTTTCCACCATTTATTTTGTTTTTTGAGATGACATCACCTTCCTATTCATTACTGCAGTATAGGTTTAATGTGAGCCACTGAGTGGATGTCTGTGTTCTCACTGCTGTTCTCACAGTTCGCTCCTCTCGTCTAGTTGTCACTTTCTGGCTGAGCTGCAAAGTCACAGCTGTAAACTAACACTGTTTTGCACACATTTGTAATGTACTGTATATTTCTGTTGATCATTTTCAAAACCATCCATTACTATTGGAACTGATTTTGAATATGCTCAACCAGCAGCACAGTCCTTTTCAAATAAGATGATGCATTGCTTTTCTTTGGTGGTGTAGAAAATAACTATAACCATTTTGCATGCACCACATGTAAATGTTTGCTTTTTTTTTTTTGCAGGCAAAATGAGTTGGGAATTAACAATAGATTTTTAAAGGTTATATATAAAGTAAACGCTACAAAAACTGTATACTGATGTAATTATGTCTATTTTAGCTTTTGCAGCTCAGTCAGCAAAGTGAAAACCTTCTTCCTGCCTTTTTGCTTTCAGAATGCATTTTCTGGGGCTTACTGGTGCCTCAAGAGGCCGGTGGTAGTATAGCAGCTCTGGGGTGTAGAGCTCCGAGTCGTACCCACTGGGAGGGAGGCACATCACCTCCACAACCACCTCCTCCTCACCTCCTTCCCCTTCCTTCTGGGAGGAGCAAGGAGGTCAAAGGAAAGAGTGGGAGGGGCGTAACAGAATCCGAGGACAGAACAGCAAAAGGGACAATGAAATCAAAAAAAGGCACAGATGACAAATTAATACCTACGACACAATAAATGATAAACACACACAGAAGGTCCAAAATGAAATTATAAATACAGACAATGCACCAGGGGTCAGGTTCACATACATGGATTAAACCCAACACTTCACAATTTGTTAAAATTAGCAAATTTTTATTAAGTAGTAGTAGTAATTTCAAATAAAAGGTTATACTCAGATAATAACTGACAAATAATACTAACAAATAACGGATGGTCTCTTATTCAAAGACCTAAGTGATTGTTGAATTATAATTATATTATAGAATTTCCACAGCAATTTTTCAAGAGTCAGGTCATACTCTCTCCCTGTCCCTCTCCCTCTGTCCTTCCTTGTAATACAAGTCTCAGTCCCCGACCCTTACCTATAGTCTTTAATGGGACATTTTTCAGTGAATGGACCTACAGACGACCTACAGTACCTGAAGGCTTTTAATGTGAAACATCTTTGCAGCAAGGGCTTAAGGTAATTTTGTAACACTGAAAGTAAAAGAGCAGAACACCGTAATCAATAAGTTCATCAAACAGTACTTGCATTCTTAAGAATAACTCAGAGAGGCTGTTGATGCTCTGATGGAAGTGTTTAGTTTGCATTAACAGACTCAAATTGTGATCAATTCATACGTAGTAATTTAGCCATTTCTAAAGGGTGTGGCCATTCATAAATTATACTGTCTTTGTTTAAGTTATTCATAAAGCTACTGCGTGTTGTTTTCAGAATCAAATTAATATGTCATGGCTCTTTTAAATCATTTTAGTTGCTTCCTTCCACTGACTTCTAGTATGTCTATGTTCAGTGATACTGCCACTTCTGTGCTGTGTAACTGTGTGACTAGGTTCCACTCTACACCTTCTCTAGAAGGTATTAAGAAAGCAGTCAGTTGCATGATATCCCCATCGTCATCTTAAAGAATGACAACATGTCCACACTGTGAGCTTTAGAACATACATCAGGTTTAATCCATGTGCGTGAAGTGAGACCTGATTATAATAAATCAAACACCATCAATGTAGACAAAGCACAGACACACTGCCAACACAGTACTACACCACTACACCTCTACACATAGCTGCTTATACCGATACGCTCTAAATCATATATGTACTACTTACTACAGTGCAGTAATTGACAACTAGTATCATGCTTGGATTACTTAAACCACTTTTGAACATCAGTGCAGACGGTTTGGCTGGGTGCATGACTTGTTTTAAGTCCGAAACTATGAATCAACTAATTATCTAAATCTACTTGTCTATCTCTACCTGGAAATATATTATTTTGAAAAGATGAAATAAAGAGAAAACACTACAGACTGATGAGACGCGTAGCAGTAAGTTTAGTTTTTCGTTTGTGTTATGTACAGCTTTCATGTACTGTATGTGCTGTTGTAAGCTGTCACGTACAACCACCTTAAAAGGACAAACAGCTATCCTACCGCACCTCGCAGTGTTTTGAATTTTGTTGAGAACCAAAAATAACACAAGCTTACTTTACAACATGTTTGCCAGATATTGAAATGTAGTTTGAACAACAACTAGTATTGCAATTACAGAAGTGGCTCCTGCTTCCCATTTCTAGCTGTGTTCTAATGCGTCAGACATCTTGCTGCCTGAATGTGTGAGTGACAGAGGACTGACCTGTTTGTCTGAGCGGTCGGTGATGCTGTAGATCAGCGGGGGGATCGAGCCTTCTTTCGTTTTCCCAACATCGCTGCGGAAGTGTTCACTAGCGCGTTGACAACTGTGGAACACACGTACACACAGATGTTTGACCAGCTCCTATGACTCTGACTAAGCATTACAGTGGGACTGTGTTCTTCTTGTGAGACCCAGAGGAGGTTTACCTGGCAGGCAGCCTGTAGATGTAACTGCTGCCGTCTTCTGTCCAGATGATGACTTTGTCTGCAGCAATGAACTCTCCTCCAGTCCAGGCCTGGTCATTTTCGCTGGGCACCGAGCAGAGCAGCGAGTAGTCGCCTGCATCAAACACCTGACACATGATGAAGACAGATATACATTAAGGAACTGTTAGCTCATGTCAGGTCAGGCTACATCTGTAATCTCCAACTCATCCAGTACACTGCTTCAGTACTTTGTGTGTAGTATTAACAGCACTCACTAGTACTGCATACTCTTACCCTCCAATACTTCGAGCAGACAACCAGCAGGCTGCTCTGGGTGAAGGTACAGAAAGAAATACTCTGACAGCCCTGACAGTAGATGGGTTTGGACTCTTCTTCAAACACTGGGTCCAGGTCCTGATCACACACAAACACAAAGTTAGGCTGAGATTTATTTAAAATAAACAACGTGATGTTACATTATGTGCTGTTCACTTTAATTTGGTTCTTGAATTTTGATTTCTGTGGGGACCATGAATTTAATGTGTATGTATTTACACTGATGTTTCCAAAAACTGGACATGGGGTTATATGCTCAAGTGGTCAATAAAATAAAGATTTCTCATGATAGTCATAAGCTATTATTTAAAAACCTGTGTTCATAAGTTTTTCAAAGAGTATACGAAGACCTGACACAGGACTGGTGGTTTGTTTTAAATTAACCAGCTTCTGTAGGGCGATGTACCTGCATCCTGCTGACCTCAGCTGTGATGATCCAGACCTTCAAAATCCCAGTCACAGACACTGCCACCACTGTGTCCTCTACATACAGAGACAGTAACTTATTGTTAGTGTCTCATCATTAATCATATAAGTGTTCTGTGTCTGTTAGTAGTTAACCTGATAGCATATTCACCTGTGTACATTTTAGTACAGCTACAGTTACACTCAAATGGGACTCTTAATACAGCTATTTCTCTCACCTTGTGTTCGGTGGGATCGGATGATGCTCATGGAGCTGATCCAGTCAGGAGAGATCTTGGACACCAGTGAGTACAGCACCTCCAAGCTGGTGGCATCCACCACAAGGATTTCTGGGTAATGGCCATTGCAAAGCAGACGCCCCTCCTTCTGAGTGCCAATGGTGAATTGATAGAACTGGAAAGCCATGGAACAGATGCGGAGGGGAAACAGAGAGGGAGAGACGACAACGGTAGGAGAGTCAAATGACCAGATATTTTCATAAAAACAACTCTTTTTAGTTTTCTAGCAGCTTCAATGGCAAAAACATCCCCTTTCCTTATATGTTTTTATTTTGGAAAATCTGCAGGATGGACACAGGGGAACAGACAAAAGAATAGTTGTGTGTGACACACTGTAACTTTAGTGGAGTCAGTGCTGTAGAAATGTATATTATGATGAATTAACTCCTCTTTTATTAGCAACAGGTTATTATTTGTACTTTCGCAAGACAAATTTTAGAATCCCTGAGAATTCAGACTATGAATATGTATCTTGCCTGTATGCCAGTGTGAGCACAGGCCAGCTTGGTGAACTCGATGCAGCGTCCGTCGTTCACATCCCACAAACACATCTCCCTGAAACAAGGACAAACGCAAAAAGTAGAAGCTGTGTGTCATCCATTCCAACTAATTGTGTTTCAAGGTTTTTATTACATAGTAACTGACAAACAAAAGTTACAAAATAAGAAATAACATAAGAGACACACATTTGTGCGCGTTCCACCTGTATGGAGCTCCTGATAGATATAGTGTGTTTGTTGTGAAATAAATAAAGAAACAAAAAAAAATGTACTCACCCACTCTCTGATGCACTGATGATGTACTGTTTGTCACTGCCTGCACTGGCCTTAGAAAGACAAGTGATGGAGGCTGTATGTCCAAACAACATCGCTCTTGGACAAATCTGGAGAGATGAGATGAGAGACGGTTCAAATAAGATGAAACAAAGTAGACAACAAAAAGAGAAAACATCACAGGCAGATGACAAACACACACACACACACTATGCTCATACCTGCAGCTCAGGTGTCATGTCCCAGAGGCAGATCTGTCCATCATGACATCCGGTGATGATGGTGCTGAAGTCGTCCATCACCAGTAGGCTGCTGATGCAGTGTGTGGGAGCCATGCGGCCCCAGAGCACGATAGGTAGAACCAGATTGTTCCCCGACATTATGGTGATGTGTCTGGAAATAGAGAGGAAGAGTTAACGAGAGAAACCTAAAGAGACAGAGAACACAAATGAATGAGCCACTGATCTGAGGACATGAGGAACAGTATAAACACTACTGTGAATAGACAGATTCCTTTACTGTCATTGCACTGAGTACAAAAAAATTTAGTAGCAGTTCTAATAGTGCCTACATAAATATCCCCAATAATCATCAATAACTCACTCACCATACTGTATCTGGCAACCTGTGGTACACCTGTATAGTGTTCGAGCATATGGATAATTAGTTGAAGAAACTTCCATTACATGACTACCCCTACCATCAAAAGTAACTATGTTTACACTTCTGTTTGTTTACGGATTAAACAAACAAAAAATATCCAGAGGTGTTTAAAGTACCCAAACTCAATAAGTATTTGCCTAGAGAAACACTCCACTACAAGCAGAAGTAAAACCAGATGTCATTCACTAGAGCAAACTGTTTCTTCTCATTATTTGCAGAGGTGTACTGACACCATTTTCAAACCTGACACTGGTACCGATTAACAGAACTGACAGATGTATACTACACTACCAATGACTCGCGAATCGTCTCTGACAATAAATAAACAACATACTGTACAGACAATAACAACAACAGTTTGTTTCTTCATGCTTCATATTAATAATTCACCTTGGCGATTATCCAGGTTTACAGCCTGCGCAGTCGTTTATAATATGCATGGAGAAACGCATGATTTATATTACGCTGTAAGACAGTCACTGAAGGAAAAGCCATCAGATAAGATATGACCAAAAGTTAACCGGTTATCGGAGGTTAGAGGACGGATTAGCTGTGCAGTGATCTGTGAAGTGCTAACGCTACACTACACCTGCAATATCGCAACTTCCGGAGTTAGCAACACGGCTATCTGAACCTAATACAATGTTGAAATTTGCAAATACGCACCAGAAATAAGTCCTACTGAAACGTTTCCTTCTAAAAGACAAACTGTCGCTCAAAGGGTCCCCTCTGTGTCAAATAGAAACGTAAATTATCCTTATTTACGGCTTGTTTTAGCTGCTATCCACCGACAAAACCGATCTGTTAGGTATCCTGGTCACGCGACGACTGAGAGCCGCATCCGGTCTACTTGTTTTTAGAAAATAAAATATTGGCTTTCCGAGCATGAAATCTGCTTTTCCGACCACACCAGGAATTTCTTGTTATTTGTACGAGTATGGAAGCTTTTTCGTTGTGCTATGTATAAAACAACTCATAAATAACTGATCCTAGAAATAAAATAATTATAGATAGAATTATAAACAAATTTCACTTGATTTTCTATTACATTTATTATTTTATATGTCATGCGATCGTTTATATTGTGGTTTCAATAAATGATTGTCCATGCAATGAGATTCTCAATCATAACCGCTTCACTTTTCAGTACAATTTAGCAGCTTTTATTTTGAAAAATACAATACAGGAAATAACACCGGAAGTCTTTTTGTTGTTGTTGCCGGGTGTGCGCACTGTCAAGCTTGACCTGTCCTGAACACGGGTCTGCACGTGTTCGCCAAGACTTTAATGATTCTGGGATTATTTTGACGCATTTTCGTGTATTTTAATACTGGTGGTTTTACCCTGACGTGTGGAGACTGTAGTGTAAGTCGCTGAACGCGTGTCATGATGGTTGCATCGGGATAAAGATTTTTTTTTTTTTTACAGCTAACAGCAGTGTGCTGGAGAGCTAGCTAACGTTACCTGAGCCGAGAAAACAACATGTCCAGACTTGTTCCCAGGCGCACTGAGAGCGGCACAAAAGCGTGACAGTTCTTATATTCTGTAAATAAGACAAATAATGGATTACCAGTTTCCACAGCAGCTTTTTCCTTCGTTTTACAACTGCGGACCGCCGGACTCGGTCCTGAAACACTGCGCCGGTAACTGGGGCTGCTACGACCGAGTCAGACCTCAGGTAACGTTAACGTTAGGCCAGCTCAGAGAAAAACAATAGTTACGCTACTTCATATATACATAACTAGTTAAATACCTTATCGATACTTAGATTGATCCTTTATTTTCCCCACTATTAAGAGAGTTTTGGTTGTGGTTTCAGGGCGGTTCTGGTCCTCTCTCCAGCTGGACGTTTACATCCAGTCATCATGTCAGAGGGGAGACGTGGCGTCACGTTGAGCCGGTACCGCTTCCCCTCCTGTCTCCTAAAAACTGTGAGTCCCTCAGAGCCGGTGTCCTACCGTAGCGTATTATATAATAATAATTAGCTAAGTAAATATGTCTTACGAAAAAATGTAAGGAATATATGGTCTGTAACAAATCTATAATTCCAGTGTTAAAACTGCAGGTAGCTCATCTCGATAGACTGAACTACCATATCAGATTGTCCTGCCATTATAAATTACAGGGTAGCACACCTCGATAGACTATAATACCTTATCAGAATGGGCATTTATTAAAATATTAATATGTTGCACATTGTGAGTCGTTTCAAATTCAGATTTAGTAGATTCTGAAAGTAGCATACTTTAGCTAAACCTCTCTTACTTGTTAATTAACTAGTTAGAAGTTCATCCTTAGGACGCCATGCCAGCTGATATTCACATTTTGTTGAATAACAACTTTGTTACTACTTAGGTCGGCGTCTCTAAAAATATTTCTCTCTAATATGTTTTAAAAGACATTTCTTGTGTCCGATCATTCATGAGCGGTTCTTCAAGCGCAGGAGAAGTGACGCTTCGTCATTGTGCGCATGTGCAATACACACATAGTGGGACGTTTCGATGGGTAGGATAAAATGTTAGTACACATGTTTTACCTCATGTGTCACAATCATGTCATCGCCAATAAGTCGAAATCAATGCGATGCATTGTACAAACTGGATGCAGTAAAAGCTCTTAAGAACTATTTTTAATACGGATTAATCTGCTTAATATGCCTCTGCCTAATCAATTAATTGTTGGAAAACTGACAGGAAAAACTCAGAAAATCGATCATGAAAAATTCCAGTAATAACTTATCTTAATTCAAGGTGAAATGACCAACAACTCACACTTACATTCCACTTAAAGGGCAACTTCACTGATTTTAAATGAGCTTTCTGTGGTTCTTGTTGGGGTAGTACATGTATGTGAACGCTATTGAAAACCCATTTCCTTGCCTTCATTAAAAACGTAAAAGAAAAAAAAATCTTGAGTTTTTCAGTTAATATGACGTCGTCTGGATACGCATGTTAACCAACACTACATTATATGAGCAACCAAATGACATAATCTGACAAACTCCTCCAAATGATGTCATGTGGAGTTTTTTCATCTACAAACAAATAGATATTTCACTTTAGGGAAGACAAGGGGGCATTTATTTCTATTCATAAATACAAATACTCCCCGAATTAGAAACTTAAGAAAGCTGGAAATTGGTGCAGTCGCCTTATAAGATAATATATATTGAAGAAAAGCCTCAAATTCTTGTGATTGCGAAGTTAGAATCAGCCCATTTGTTCGTTAGAATCATTGGGAATCATTGCACTTGTAGTTTGTATAACATATACATTATACATTTTTAGGCATAAATATGTATCTCTATATAATTATGTTTTTAAATTTCCAAAATATGTGTTGTAGAATCAGTCCTGAATATGCACTAGTCATTTCTGTCAGGCTCAAAATATTTTACTGTCTGGTAAAACCCTAATTTTCAATAATTTGTTCAGTAGCTTTCAGACCAAAGAAAACCTGGAGGGAAATATTGAAGCAACATTTTAAAATAGGTTATTAAGAAGTGACACCAGAGTGGGAGATAACACAAACTTCAGCTGCATTTTTGTCATTTTTATCAAATAGAAGGAGAGTAAAACATAAGCTTGTGGACATGTTAAGTAGACATTCTAACTCACATTTGCGTTCATTCTTTCAGCTTTCTTTTTCCTTGTTTTTTGAATGTATATTATTTTCAGTTACTTATATATTTTTATATGTACATATAAGTGTTTGTAAAAAATATTTTCCAGCTTTCCTGTGGAATTCAACACCTCCAGATCCACTGGACTTCACAGAACATGTGAGTTCTGTCTCACATTTAAGACATAGGCGACATAGATTTTATGTACAGTTTTGTTTTGTGTATTTAATGTTCTCACTAGGTGAGTGAGTGTATGTGGCTCATAAATTGAAAGGAATGATTAGATCAGATTCATGATTAACACAATCAGCGTGAATGTAGCTGAGCTCTGCAGCCTCAGATCTTCTGGTTTTTGCTCTGCTGCTTTTAAGGGTTTTTAACCATGTTTTGTCTTTAGATGCAGAACTTCTTCACGGATCACTGCCACGATGCCTTTGGGTGCATGGGTGAAATTCTGGGTGAAAACTTCAACTTTAAAGAAGGAATAAAAGAGGTGAGTTTCACAACAGTACAATCTGAATGAGGAGACAGTTTATGAATTTATTTATGATTTGGTTTTTGGTCATAAAATCAACCGTGTGTGTGTTCACAGAGATATCGGAGGAATTCCATCCACATGTGGAAGGTGAAAAACTTCCTCGACATGCTGAAGTTTAACATGTGAGTTGACCTGATTGATTGGTATGAATGTGAGTGTCCCTGTATATGACTTCAAAATCTAATCAGTGAATGTCTCTCTTTGTCTTGTTGGTGTTTTATGGCATCATCTTGAATGTTTCCCCCAGATGTCAGCAGTCGTACTCCTCCAGGTCACTGGACATGTACAGCGCCCTGCTGTCGGATGTGGTCCCTTCCATTCCTGCCGAGCTGCTGGGCACTCTGCTGTACGAGGAGCTTAAGCAGCAGAGAGACCACCTGCTCTTCTCGGAAGCAGCCACAGGAGGCGCTCTGGCCTTCATTCCCTTCTCACAGAGCAGCTCTGAGCATGGCTGCCTCCTCTACCCCGGAAACCAGGGCCTGGACCGTCTCAGTATCCTGCAAATCAGATTAAATACTGGAGTTCTGAAACATATTTCAAAACTGCAGCTGGTGTTTTTTATCTTCTAAGATAAGAAAAAGGAAATGTATTATTAGATTGATACCAAATGAAGGATTTTTTTCCTAAAAAGGTTTGAGACAAAAACGTACACTGTTGCTTTCTAATGAGTGTTGTTGTGTGTTGTGTTGGTTCCTGTTGTCTCTTTTTCTTAATGCAGTACCTCAGACTTCCACAAAGTGGCACTGCAGCACCACAAAGGAAATTCCTCCTTTCTGGATGCAGCCAGCAGAGAGCCATTCAGCCACCAGCTGAGAGGCCCCATCAGACAGATCAGCTCCACCTCCCTGTTTAACGAGTGTAAGAGCGCCGTGAATATTTTAAACCTCACGATGAATTTAATGTGGTTCATAGTTTCCTCCAGGACGTCCAGACATTTGTTCGCTTGCTTGTCAGCAGGTTGCGTTGCCGTGCGGTCGGATCGCCTGTGCGGAGTTTGGCGGTTCAGTGAAAGCAACGAGCCTCGGCTGCTGCAGGTCGTCAACACCAGGGAGGTTATGACATGCATCAGCGTCAGGTTAGTGAATCATCAGGAGGCTGCTGCTGGTGGGAGGTCAAATCCCTCTGCAGAGCTGTGAGAAATACTCCCAACTGATGAAAAGGTGTTGAAGTCAAGTCTTCCCCTCTGTTATCAGTCCTCATGTTTTGGGTGAAATTCTGGTGGCGAGTGAGAGTGGGGCAGCAAACCTGTGGACCGTCGGCAAAGGGTGAGGACGACTGTTCCTGCACATCTTGATTTGATCTCAAAGTCAGGTTACAGTTGCCACTAAGTTTAAAATGATGCTCTCCCCTCCACCAGGATGCAGAAGGTTCGGGAGGAGGACAGCAACCTCTACTTCAACGCCAAGTCACCATGGCGATGGTGCGAGTTCTCCGCCCACCCAAGAGTGATGGTATACGCAGACCGGACAGGGGCAGATCTCACAGACATCAGGGTGAGACAAGTTGTGGGTAATATCAATGTTTTAAAATCACCATGTCATATTTCATTTTTATAAACAGCTATAGTAGGAGTTATCTCCTAAATAGAACTATGTTTCATACTCTTTTTACTTCCAATACAGCTTAGCAAGGATAAAAAAACCTGCACCTCTACATCACTTGAATTAATACTTTAAGTACAGACAGGACACAGAAAGTGAAAATCACTTCTCTATTCATCTGCATTGTTTGTGTTCCTGATGAACGCAGCTCTTATCTCCTTATCTCCTCCCTGTTTTGTCTGCCCCCTCCAGGTGAGTCCGCTCAGTGGTCACACACTGTTTCGTATCAGCAACACCTCAGAGTGTCGAAGTGGAGAACGACTCATCCTGTCCAGATATCTGGGAGACGTTCACCCCTTCCACCACCTCATCACCACTCAGGTACAGAGACCTAAAACCTGAACCAAGTAGAATCGAGAAATAAATCAGCCGATACTGTCACCATGTCCATCACAATTTACAGGAGTAATTGTGACTGAGAATCTTCACAGACAATTTACAGGAGTGTTATCACTCGAGACAGCTAGCCGGCTGTCATCTGTTATTTGTGAAGTGACTTTTTTTCTTGATGCAGTGACATAGTTTTAAACTCAGGAGTCTTGTAGCTGTAACATTAGGTAGTTACATCTGAGACGGTCAGATAGTGACATGTGTGAACAAGTGGTGATCAGCACCAGAGAACACTGAGAAGCTTGGATTTATCAGATCAGATTTAATTCATTTAAGCTTGCCTACTTTTGTCAAACCACCATGTGACACACACCTCTTTCTCTCTCCTCTGTCAGTACTCTGCCTACATCATGGATGAGCGTTTCCCCTGCATGCCCATGCTCAAGTGGGATCACCTGATGAAGTCCCCACCTATGTTTTGTCACGTTCTTCCTGGCCCCACCTCCTCCGGCTCAGCATTGGGCCAGAGCAGGACCAGTAAGGTGCTGCTGGGCTCTCAGAGTTCTCAGGAAATCACTCTGCTACAGTACTCAGGTCAGTCACCAGGAGGCGGTGTGAGAGAATTTATGACTGATTTTGATTTGAATTATAAATTCTAATGTAATCTGAGGAACATTCAGGTACCAGACTAACATCTGTGTAAAACTCTGTGTGTGCAGGAGGCAGAGCAGAGGCCTGTTTTAGTCTAGGTCCTCCTCAGGCTTTGCTCAGACCCAGCAACAGTCTGAAACACCTTCCAATCCAGATTCCTCACCGGCTGGCCACCGCAACCGACAGACTGTCCTCACCAGCTGCAGGTATGGATGGAAGGGCAACACTGTGTTTGGCACGATGCAGTTAATGATCTTAAATGTGCAAAAATATAATGACGTGGCCAGAAGTCCCAATAGATCACATTACACAAGTTATCTGGAGGCTTCACCTCATAAACTGTCTCAGTGAGTGAAACAGATCCTACAGCTGTAACATATTGAGCTTATGTGGTCTGATGATGAAATCTTCTTTTTCACCATCAGTGTGTGAAGCACAAAAGGTGCTTTGTGTGCACATCCAAACAAAACATTCTTAGGTCTCTACTGCAGAAGTGAGGCCTCAGAAAGGTTTTGTGTGAGAACAAATTACATATTTGCAGTATATACATACAAGCATAACAATACAGTTAATTCATCCAAAGAAGCAGTGATCAGAGACTTGTCAGTACAGTGACAGTTTCTAAATGACCTCGAACATATCTTGGTTTGATGCTTATCTGCTAACATCTACACCAACACTGATGTACATGATGTGACTAACTTGTGTGTTTGTTACCAGGTATGACTTGTATCCAGGAGAAAAGAGGTGGCAACGAGTGTTTATGTGTCCTGCAGCTGACAGAGGCAGGAGATCTTTTCTACCAGATCCTCAAACCCGAGCAGCCGGACGCCACGTCTCTGCCCCCGGCAGCTGAGGATGAACCTCTGCCTCCACAAGCAGCCAGAAAACCGCCACAAACACCAGATTCTGAGCTGGTGGCATCAGAAACGTCGAGCGACGATGGCATAATTGGGCCAACTCAGAGTGCGGCCATGCAGAGGTTCGTGGCTGAAACACCAGAGAGGGAGCAGCAGGCGGTGACCATGTTCTCTGACTCTTCCTCTGAGGATTCTGATTTTGAGGGGAGACGTCGAAAACTGAAGCAGTTGCTGCAGGTTGTTGTCAATGATGATCCTGAGCTGGATCAAGCAAGCGGATTGGATGCAGAAGGAGCTGGTGTAAAAGTGGGAGGAGATAAAGCGGGTGACACTAAGGAACCTGGTGTCGTGCAGCAAACTGCAAGTGGCTCCAGGTGCTTGGGTCACGTTGGCGCCTCTGAGCAGCACACTCCAGTAAAAATCAGCAAACATGCTCTCGTCACCTGGAAACACTGGCTCCAGAAACTGATGCTAAAGAGTCGTGAAAAGAAGCCACGCCCACACTGTTTGCAGCACTTCACAGTCGGCACTAAAGGACTTCTCCACCTTCCTGATGGTGGAGCAAGTGACTCCACAGAAGAGGAGCGTGTGCAGAGCCTGAGGCGAGATCTGAGAGAGTGTATGTCCAAACGCTCGCTGCTGGTTCATGCTACTGTCTCCACCTCCCTCGTGGCTCCAGATGTGGTGCCGGTGCCAAAACAGGTGGACCCAGAGTTGTGGAGAGATCAGCTCAGCAAGCGCCTAACGGTCTCCTGGCAGGGGGAGGAAGTGTGGCGGGCATGGTGGGAGGACCAGCTGGGGCTGAACAGGAAGGAGAAGGTGGAGGCTCTGAAGAGAAAGAGGAGGAGGGAGAAGGAGGCGAAGAGAGCCACCGGCCAACGCCTGGAGCTGTCCGGGAGCTTCACCTCATCCATCAGCTACCAGTCAGAGCTGGACAATTTCTCTGACTCAACGGGCTGGTCCTCTGCAGCGAGCCAGGGGATGTATTCAGACACTGAAGGGACGGGGCCACTGTCCCAGCTGGAGGGATTTTTACTGCATGGAACACCAAGAGCCACTACACCCTCCACTGTGCAAAATGACACCCCAGATCCCACCCTGACCGCCACACCTCAGAGTGTTAAAGTTGAATACGGTGGCCAGAGGACTCCCAGCAGCTCTCGCACCCTCTCCCTGTCCCAGACTGTTAAACATGACTCCACACCAGCCAGTCAGAGAAGGAACAGACGTCCAGCAGACGACTACCTCAGCTCTCTGTTTGCAACACAGGTAACAACACCTGTCTGATATGGAAATGACTATTAACACATTTGTCAACACAAACTGTATAGTTGTTGCTAGTGTCTCATGACTGCTGCAACACAACATAGATATATCCACCACCAACATGTCAGAATGTGACGTACAGAAACAGTTCTGTCATGATTCAGATTCTACATACAAAATGTGCTTGTAGTGTACTGTAATGAGGAACATTAGAACCGCTGCTGCCACTGTCATTCCGGTTCCTACAGATTTTACACAGGTCATGCATTATTATTAGTAATACAGTGAACCTGTTACCACAACACTTCCACCGCTCTCTTCACACACCCATCAGACAGGCTGACCAATAAACAAACAGATTCCAATCAAAGGAGTGATGCCAGCATAAGATAAACCTGTGATTCCGGTCTGTTCAGGTCCTGTCCGTTTATGGATCATAGCCAGAGGTCATCACAGATGAAAACACTTTTTTATGGAAAACTTTTCAAAGTGAGCTCAAACATTTGAATGGTAGTAGAGAGCTGCTGCTCCGCTAACATGCTGCTTTCACCAGGTGTAGACACAAACATACAGAAGAAGCTTCTGAAGGTACGGTGTACACTTGTTGGGGTGATGCAGCAGAGGTCAGGTTAACAGCTCCTAGCAACTGTAACACAGCTTCAGGTCATTAAGAGTTAAAAAAAATGCAGATATTGTCCTTTTTTATTGTAAATGAAATCTGTAACTCAGTTAATGCACAAAGAAATGAGGATTCAATCATAGTCAAACTGAGCAGTCTGTCTTGACTAAGTTGTCCTAAAACACTGACAAAATCACAAGTGTTGACCTTTTAAAACAGGCTTTTTGGCATTTTTGTGTTTATTTGGACAACACAAGGGAAGTTGGATTATACACTACCAGTCAAAAGTGTGGACACACATAGAAATGACCATGTTTGTGAAAGAAAAGCAGATTTCATAACATCAAATTGATCAGAATGAATGTGT
>JAUMHL010000015.1:20657338-20669041 GCA_032362345.1 Sandelia bainsii
CAACTGAAGACATGTATCTTTTCATGAAAAACATGGTCATTCCTATGTGTGTCCAAACTTTTGACTGGTAGTGTATGATCAGCATCCTCCATTAATCTCACTTCATTTCTGTTTCCTGTCTGTTTACAGGATGAGCCGTCGCAGCACCATTACTTCCTGGAAGAGGAGAGCACCGTGTACCCCCCACCTCCACCTGCAGCCTCCTCCTCCACCACCACCTCGCACCTCTACAGCCCGCAGTCTGCCGCCCTGAGGAGCCTCAGGGTGGATCTGGCCCAGGATTCCTTTTTCCAGTCAGGTTTCTCTCAGTCCTTCTCCCAGAGTTCACAGGGTCGACCGAGGCTGTTGCAGGCATCACAGTCATCTCAACCAAAGAAGAAGAAGTCCAGAATGGGATTTTGATTAATTGTCCCGTCTGTAGGAAGGAGTGTCATTTGGAAATCCTGTTGTATTCTGAAGAACAAGGGGCGGAAGCAACCAGACACTGGATGTGTTTCTGCAGAGGGATTTGTAAAGTGGATCTATGATGGTGTCATTCACCAGGATTGTAATTATAAAAAATACAATACAAACTGAATCTGATCAAGGAGGATAAAGTGACTGCACACAGGAGACAGATCCCTCACAGCATCAGTGATCCGTGACCACATCTGGAGCAGGAATACTGACTGGAGGCTGGTTTGGTAGGAGTGGTATTTATTATCTTTACTCAGTGATCATGGCTTTCGTTTGCTACAGTGATGCTGAGTTTGTGCGTGAGCATCCGCATGTGGCTGCCAGCTTTTCAAAAAGCGTCAACACAACAGCTGATGTTTCACTCGTAGGTGACTTGTTAACACTGGAAACAACTGAGCTTTAAAACTAGAGGTTAAATCAATCTGAAGATGAAAATAACATTAAAAATCAGGATTATTAAATTATTAGAAAATTGATCTTATTTGTTTTGGACATTCTCTGTTGTCATCACTCACAGCAGCATCTCTACAAACAATCTGCTGCTGGGATTGGCTGCTTAGAGCCAGTTAGTGGATTTCAGTTTAGCTCAGTGTCCAGTGTAAGACTTTCTACATCCTACCATCTGGTATCTGGTTGTAATTTTGACTCAGTGTGTGACTGAACATCATGTTTTTGTTTTGCTGTTTGACTTAAGCTTAGTGTCTTTCTGTTTTCAGGTTTGACATCTCACTCACTGTGATCATTTATATTTGTAAAACATTTTTATACATGTGCCTTTATAAACAAAACTGAACCAGTTTTCTCAATAAAACCACAACTCAAAGTAGACTGAGGTTCTTATTGGGAAAAAAACAGGGAGAATGACAAAAAACGTAACGCTTTAGAGGGTAAAAGGTAAAGATTAGATTTCTGGGTTAAAGGCAGAATTGAACATTTGAGGTTTTATGATCAGGTGATGTTGCTTTCAGAAGGAAAACATCGCACAAACTCATCAGCATGGGGGGGTTTGTGTTTGGTTCAGACAGAAAAATGTGGCCCAGTCCATACCTTCATCTACACTGCTACAAGTATGTCAGTGTTAAAAAATGAGTGAAGTTTCCCTTTGATGGTCAGTTAGAATCATGACATTGAATGTTTTACTTTCACATGTCAGATGTGAAGTGGATGAAGTTACTCTGGTCAGTTTTACCAGCCGACACTGATACCGAAGCTAAACTGAATCAGTTACGTTGTTTGAGTCTGTACGAGGATGTGTGTCGAGGAAGAGACTTAAGAGGGACTTTTCTTTATTTTAGATACATCTCCTGACTTTCTCTTACTTCCACTGTGAGAATCTCAGGGTTTCTCCCCATGTCTGTGGCTCTAGAACAAATGTCTACAGTAGGTTTCATTTCTGTTGAAGCCCAGTGAGTGTGACACCCCCTCCAATGATCACTTTATTTCATCTAACATCATCTGGTTCACTGACAGCTCAAACTTTCAGAGATGTGATGGAATAGAAGACAAACAGCAGACAAAAGGATTAAAAAAAAGATTTTTATAAGATTTTCTTTTTTCACAGGTGACAAAAAAAGAATAAATAACTTAATATCTACAAAAGAACTATTAACATTTTTTTTGTACATCATTTACAGTTTTACATATTTTTGTATGAACATTTTTTACATTTTTAGACTTTTTTTGTGACACTTGGTCAACATTATTTAGTTCAATACAACATTCTTTGTGAACTGTTTTGAAACGTCTACAATATTTTTAGCTACATCCTAAAACTGGCAACTTTACATTGAAACCAGAGCCATACATCCACAGACACACACACGTTTTTATCTGACCACCACATGGCATCAGCAGGGTCTGAATCTGAAGCACTTAAAATGTGATTTTAAAAAACTACATGTGCAAATGAAAAGTTCTTCACTACAGAGGATCAGAGCAGCCACAGATGAACAGTTTTAAGTCAGATCTAGAGACCACAACACTTAATTTCAAGAATTGACAAACAATGTTCCAATTTAGTTTGTTCTTTATCCATAACAGATGTCGTGTTGACAGCTGTGGCCACTTTAAGCTTCTGTACATCAGGAAAATATTTTTTAAATAAAAAAAACACTCTTAGATTAATAACAGTCAAAAAACAACATCTGAAATCAAAATGTTTTTGGCAAACCATCTTCTAGTAAGTGAGAAGATTTGTCCCAGTGCAGCGTCTGCTGGCTCAGTACCTTAAAGATCAGAGTGGAGTCGATCTGCTAAACGTCAACCTGTGTATCCCTGAAATCTCACGTCCTGGAATGTGACATCTCCATCTGCACAGATACATCTACGAACGGAAAAAAAATCTACCAGGAAGAGTCTTGGACTGCTCAGCTGCCAGTTGTTGTGCGGTTCTCCAGCAGCACTGGAGCTTATTCAACAATAAATTAAATAAGTCAGGGTAAAGGAGGGAGGAGGGAGGCTTCAGGCGAGCAGGTGTTGACGGTGTTTTTGGCGGCGGAGGTGCAGAGGGAAGAAGGGTCCTTCAGCATCGCTGCCCAAAGAACTGCTGAGGGACTCTTCACCTGAACTCATCACATCCTCACATGAATCCTCACTGTAGACACAGAGAGAGAGAGAGAGACTGTGAGAGCAGTCACAAAGATACATCAATTTAAAAATGTGTATTTACTAATAGCTTTTCTTTGCCTACTGAGGATTTTAGTGAAAAGTGAACATCTCATGTTCTGACTTGTGTCTGAGTCAGCTGGCTGCTAACATCTGCTGAAGGTTTTGCGTGTGAACTGGAACGTCAGTGCAGTAAGTTTTTAAACTGATGTTTGATCGTCAGGTTTGTGGTTTTCGTTGGACTTGGACTCGTTGGCTTTTCTGTGTGTTAATGATCTGTTTACAGGAGTCAGCTGAGAAAAGCCTGCACGGTTCCTTCTTTCTGTGTTTACATGCTGACTGAGGGGGGAAAAAAAGTTCTCTAGGAGTTCCATGTTACATAAAGGTGATCCCTCATGATGTCATGGAAACGTCTGTCTGTGGGGGGTGTGGGACGTGACAAGTGGCTCGCAGACAGCTGAAGATATTAGATGGGCTGGACTGTGTGTGTCGTGTTGTTACAACACAACAGAAACTTGTGTGTTGACGCACAGCTGGTTGCCTCAGAGGAGTGTTACCACACACACACACAGCATAAATCTTTCAATCTCTACACTAAAAACACTTGAGCGACTTTGTTATTTTTTTGTTCCTTTCTGTGAAATTAACTAGATTACACAGAAGTGTTAGAACACACTGTTACTGTGTTTATTCAGTGTTGTGCTGCTCTAGACAGGGAAACATTTAGTGTGTGTGTCTGTGTGTGTGGTGACACACTGGGTGTGTCTGGTTTCTTTTAAATTGAAATACCTATGCTGATGTTAGGAGTGTTTGTTATGTTCCAGGTGTTTTCCTGCCGTGAGCAGTCACATGACGTCACAATTCAACTGAATCTGAAACTATTGTTCTGTAAAGTCACTGACTCAGACTCTGACAGAGCTAGTATCTCGCTCAGGTGTGTTTTGGGGCTCTGACCTTTCACTCTCGTCCCAGCAGCCCTCGGGAATGGTGGGCAGCTCCGGGACGCTGCGGTAGCTGTGGAGATTCTGGGCGGTCCGCCGCGACACGATCCACTGCAGCTTCCTGTGGTTGGGTTTGCTGCATTCAGGGGAGGCGTAGTCTGACAGGCACTGAGCCACACGCTCGCTCCAAAGCAGCAGCTCACTGTCGGCAATCTGAAACCAGACAACACAGCAGTTTAGTTTAGCCGTTCTGGCCTTCTGCCCTGCATCTTAACTGACAGCAGTGTATTTAAAATAATCCAGTTACTTAAGAGTAAGATGCCTTCAACAAGTCTGACTGGAGGCAGAAACCAGGATTATTTTTCCAGGTCAATGGAGTCAGCAGAACCCAGGTTAAATCAGGATTCAGCACAAACCCGCAAAAGGTTTTGCAGGTTTGTGCTGAACCCTGATCAGCTGGTCATTTAACACCTTCAAGTATTTGTATTTGTAAGTGGGAGGGTTGGAAAGACAAACATTCAGGAGACCGAAAGCATCGCTGCAGCAGCGACATACCGAGAGCTACAGTAACAGGGCAGGTAGTGCAGTTTTAAAAATATGCCGCTACTGGTCCCAAATGACAGAAGGGAAAAACTGAAATGTGTCAACAAGCAGAAGACTTTGAGTGGGGAAAAAAAACATTAATGCGATTGTAGTCCACCTATCCCACATTACATAACCGCAGGCATCAACAGAAATTACGCTTTGAGACGAGCTAAGAATAAATAAACTCCCTCCCGCTGCTGCTGCTATTGAGAATATGATTACACATCCATTCAGCACTGTGCTTATTCCCCTTCACTCAGCCAAACGGGAGTCTCAACTAGAGTTAGTGTGCCTGCAGGCTGTATGGCTGGCTAATACAGTTGTTTGTCATGTTAATAGCTGTGGAGTTGGTGTCTTCACAAACAGTTTGGAGCTGATCCAGAGAATTGGTTTTACTTTTAGAAACCCCTCAAGTGCTGTAAATATTAAACCTTTTGAACTCTCATCTCATCTGTGTTGCTGTTACTGTTTTTCCATTAAATGTGGTTTCTACAGTTGTATTACTTTAACTTCCTGCAATGTGTTGCTTACCTTCAGGTGTCTCTGGATGTGATGGGCTATTTCCAACATGTCCTCCGACTGAATGGCTTCGATCTCCTGCCTCAGGAGAGACAACGCTAGGACAGACGGCTGGATGGACAAACGGAAGACAGGGAAACAGTGTTTATGTCAAATTGACAGTTTTGTAACAATACTAATTTCTGAGTGAGTCGACTGCAGAGCTGCTGTAATCCAGTCTAACCTTCCACCACAACAGTGAATTCCTACCTTTGCTTTGGAGAAGGAGATCCGGCACAGGCAGGCTTTGAGCTGAGCCTCCAGCTTCTCCAGGCTGAGAGTCTCCTTCCTGTTAACACACACACACCATTGTTAGTTATTTCAGGTTACAGATTTTTCAGACAGAATCCACTTTCTGACTTTAGGATAATAGAAGAGAAGACCAATTAAATGAACTGCTGAAATAAAAAGAAAAAAGAAAACTGATTTGAACTGGGTGTGTGTTGAATCTTGAGCTACAGTGCAGCTGTATATGCCAGGGTTATGCAAGTGTGAGGTGTCGGTGCCAGCAGCAGCCGACTACAAATCTTATCAGTGCACTTCAGTCAGACGCTGGAGTCAGCTGATAGTTTACTGCTGCCCTACATTAAGTGGAGATTCTGTGACAAACAAGCAGCGGGTGGAGAAGCTCTGTCACTCTAAGCATGTGAAAATCTGAACTCGTATTCAATATTAATGTTCAGAGATGTGACAAAAAAAAACAATTAGTGAGTAATCCTTCCACAAGTTTCATTAATCTGAAGGTGTCTCACCTGTCTGTGGAGTGTGAAAGTGTGATCTGGTGGTACAAGTGCAGAAAGGTTAAGGCAGTGATGGCTTTAGACTTGAAATTGAGTTTCTCAGCGATGATCTTCTCCATGCGGCCAAGGTCAGACACGGTGAATCTGCACTGTCCTATGCGGATGAGCTCGTCAGTGGGCGTCAGGTTGCACTCCTCCTCTGTCACTTTGGCTGCCATGTGGAGGCAGCTGAGGCTGACACAGGACAGGTGCTTCTGCTGGATCTGAAGGGGGAGGTGGGGGCATAAGGTAAGTTACAAACTGTTGCAGAACTTGCAAACTAAAGTGTCCTGTGTCTGTTCCTGTCAGATCTAAGCAACTCATACCCTCATCATGGCAAGGAATCTGTCCAGCAGGTTAACGGCCAGGACGAAAGTGTGTGTGCTGTAACCGAAGAAGCTGGTCAAACTCCACAGGTCCTCCACTTTGGCATCTCTGCACTTGGCTGAGATCCGGCTGTCATCCTGGAAAACAAAGATGTGCTGTAGATTAACCTAGTTTATCTGTCACACCTTGATAAGTTACATTTAGATTATTTTTTTTAAGTGAAGAGAAATTCTTCCGTTGACTGAATTTACTGTGGATCAGGAATGCTCACCTGTGCTGTGGATTCGATGAGACTGAGTCCTGTCTCTTTAGGGAGATAATACACCTCCTGCTCATAATTCACCCGCAGCTCTTTCATCAGCTTGAAGGCATCCATGTCTCAGCTGGCACTTGTAGAAATGATCTCTAGTTTTCACCACAGTATTTTCACTGCAAAACAGCAAAGCACCAAAGTTAAGCTTTATAACAAAGCCAATTGCTCATGTAAGAATGTTCTCTGATGTGGCCAAAATACAAGACACAAAAACCTTGAATCCACCTGAATTATGAATAATCTGACAAAACATAAGACCTACAGCTGCCACTTTGGTTTTTGAAAAATTTGAGATTTTAATAGGCTTATTTTTACCTCTGCAGTTCATACTATTATTTTTTATTTATTTCTAAGACAGAAAATATAAATATAATTTTAGTCTATGTTTTATGTCTCAGTATGTTTGGTAAAATGTGTTTATTTGCTGTTTTGTATTTTTGCTGTATTACTACTGTACTGTAAGTAAATCCTCGGCCTACATTTTGCTCTTGGTCCTAACAGGAGCCACAGCTCAGTCCAGCCCACTTCCCTCAGCTGAGCTCCAGTGTCAGATTTCCTCTGGTTAACGCCTTCTGTCCTCTGACCGAAAGACAACTGCTTTATCAAGGTTCTGTCTGTTAATAGACAACCTACTGTACACAAAAACACAAACCGACCGGCTGGAAACTTACATTTTTATCGTTTTAGCTGATGGTAACTAAGGAGGCTAACGTTAACTGTAGCTAAGCTAGCTAAGGTTTTAAACCCTGGTCGGAGCGGGGGGAGGGGCTGCTCTTTTATATCCTCGAACGTTAAAAAGCTCTATCAAATTGTCCATCACACCACTATTATCGATACAAAATTAATACTTCACACATTATGGCAGAATATCATCGTAATTAACCGAACAATACATGCGTGTTGTGGTTTCTTGCAAATTGAACGTTAATCAAAAGGTCTGCTGTGGATACGAGCGGATACCAACAACAGACCAGAAAAAACATCTCTGCCTCTGAGAGGAAAAACGTCGTTATTTGTAAATGTAAAACGTGAAATACTTATTATTCTTAAAACTCAGCAAAAATCGTCAGAAAAAAAATCCTTACTCAATATGTTAACTAACATTAAATGCCACTATTTCCTTACAGAGACAAACCACAAATACACTTCAGAATTTCAGTCGTCCTTCTATGAGTTTTGTAGGTATTTTGTAATGGAAATATGTTAAAAAAGAAAAAGGAACACACTTTCCAGAACCTTTAGCTTTGGTTAATGAATATTATAGCTAGTTAAATTAACGTCCAGTTCACTTTCGTCCATTTATTTCCTTTTCTTTCGAGTTAACTAATATTAACAGAAAACTCGAATATAGTTCAATAACTACATAGTCTGTATAGTATATGTAACATTAGAATTCTAAAATCATATTAAAGTTTCACTCTACCTGTTATTGCGAGTTAAATCATATCTGTTATATCTGGTGTAGCGTAACGCTAGGTTTATCCCTTCTCCTCTTCTCTGGTCTTTCTCCTTTCTCTTTTTTTCTCTTTTGTTGATGTTCATAACGCTCACGCCCACGTCCCGACGTCACAAGCCAGCGACCAATCAATTGCTTTAATTAAAAAATAGACATAATCTCCTTTCAGGCATAGGTGTATAATATAAAGTCCACATCAAATGTTAAAATGTCGTTTTAACTCCGTTTCTAACAGTGTTGTGAAGGTGTTTGTACTGTACTCGACAAACAGTCTTCTATCCACCGACAAACGCCACTGGAATGGTAACACAGCCTATGTATTACGTGAGAAGAGGTCCTCTGATTGATGTTTACATTATCCAATCAGCGTGTAGCAGTTTGATACGTTCAAATAGTCCGCCCAAAATTCGACACTCTGATTGGTTGATGGCTGCACAATGTCCTGACGCAATCTTAGTATTACGTATTGCTTTTTGACAGTGTCTTATTGTCAACACAACAAAATGTATTATACATGTCAAAAATAACGTCTGTAAAATAGTTGTCAGTTTGACAGTGTGATTGTTATAACGCTAACAACTTAGGGACATAAATATAGTCAAATAAATGGTAAATGTAAGGGGGGAAGACAACAGTCAGTATTCAGGATAAGGGAATACCCATCAAAAAGAGATCCAGGAACTCAATAAATTTATGATAAATATAGCCTATAATTTTGACTTAAGCAAGGGAGGAAGGAAACCAATTCCTTAAAGCCAAATACGTCAGCATTTACTTTGGAGTTCCGCTTTTGTGTGGAACCACATACCCAAACTTACTCACATGTAAATCACATTCTCGTGTCTTACATCATAGTCACGTTACAGAAAATAACATGATTTTGCAAAGTAGTCATCAAGTAATCATCTGGTTACTTTGGTTCACAGAAAAGAGAGAGAAATCTGCCTGTTTTTACCACCTGAGTGTCATTCCTTAGACAAATGCTTACAAGCTCCCACAGCTAGGCCCGTGGCCTATCCAAAATCCAGAAGGATGCTTAGATCTGCCTGATAACCCAGTTACCAAAGTGTAGTATTACTGAAAAGGCAAATGAGGATTTTTCTGGGTGGGTGGATTAGAGCTAACCTACTTGAAATTAAATTTGATATAAATATAAATATATTTGCCTTGTTTTGTTCTTATTGTCTTTTGTGTGCCGAATATTGTTAATTAATTCCCTACATTTTATGAGGAAACATAAAATGGGAAGTTGAAAATAGTTCATCATAATATACTATAATGCGTACGCTTTGTTTTTGTTTGTCATCAGTCTTTAATAAATCTTAATAATAAACATGTTTAACTCAACCAATAATACAATCAGATTTGGAAGAGACTTAGAGAATTTTGCTTTGTGTATGTGAAATTTGCCCATCAAAAGCACAAGATTTAAAATATGACAAACTGATTGATTGTTGTTTTAAAATTTTGTGATATCTTTAGCCCCAAATTACTACAGCATGGCCAATTTGATTTGAAATAAACTTATCAATGTCTTTCCAATGAAACACATTATCGATATGTGTTTTTGTTGTCCTCCTGTGATGTCTGGGGGTGGGCGGAGCCTCTCTCCTTCTCTCTTCCCCCCAGTCCCCTCCTCGGAAGTAGACGTATCTGTCTATATTCTCTTCTTTTATTTTTATATATTTTTTACAGTCCCTTTCCCCCAACACTTAGCCAAGATGGACGACTAAAGAGAAGAAGGGGTACCCGATTTCACTCCCTCCATTTATCCTTGAATTGAGAGGACCGGATGAAATCCAACTGTGGTTTTCTCCGCTTCGCAGGGGAGGTAAGTATTGGTGCTCCGTCTACTTACTGGTTCTGAGTCAGCCATTTAAATACCCTACTGTGTAGCTAGCCCAGTCGTCGCAGTAAACGCACTCAAACTCCTCTTATGTGATACAAACCCAGGGTATAGAGCAACGTTTTAATCAATTATTTGTTAAGACACGTACACATTTGAGCGCGACGTCACACGGCTAACGTTAGCGAGCTGTTAGCGACGCTGTGGGGACGTTAAACTGTCAGACTAATGCTAGCTCTGTTCCAGAGAATAGTCTTATTCTAGTAAGAAAGACAGGAGACGTTTGCTTTACCAAACCCGGTGGTTCCCAAATAAGTGGGGGCTTCCGGAGAACCAACGTTAATTCATCATAAAATGAAGTTTTCTAATGTCACTATATCGATTTGACCATAGCCAGCTAGAAGTAACTTAATCTATTATGTTAGTAACGTAGCTGTTTTACCATTTTATACTCAACGATGTTACACTAAGTATTACATTTGTCCTTATGGGAGTTCTTAAGAAAAATGTGTGACTTGATGCCTGCCTGAGCTCATAACTAACTATTACCTGTACAGATACCACCATCAGCATCTATGTTAACATGACCCAAGGCGAAGTCAGCTTTTCTTGCACAATGTGTTTCACAGGATAGGGAAAGATACATTAATTTAAATAGCAGTTATTCCTTATGCTTTGCTATAGGGATTAGGGATACAGATGAACTTCCTGGATTCTAATACATGTAATGTTTGTGCCAGCATCACCATACATCATGATGTAATATGTTTCCTGGAAAACCTATTGAGAACTGGTATTTAAATATGGAGACAGGGATCTGTTTGTTTTGCAAACAAGCCACCCAATATACTCAGCAATATGAAAGGGATAGCAACTAAATATTAACTGGCAGATTGAAATTAACATATATATCATCAACCTACATATCAACATGTAGTGACATGCGATTGTAAATGTAACGTAAGCTCACATGTTTTTGATAGATCAGGTGGGGTGGAGTATGTGATGCTCTGATGTGCTGTTTCACTGTGCAGGCAGCTGTATCCAGTGGGGAGGTAGGCTCAACCAGGGGAGGTAAGAATGAAGTTCACCGAACCCTGGGGACGCCAGAGGCTGTCTTTTCTTCTGGAAAAGGCCGCCTCTAGGGAAGCCAAGATGTGGAAGATCTACGTGCCAAAGAAGCCCTCCTCACAGGTGAGGATTCTCTTCTAGATTTGGCTCAGGCAGCAGTCCCATACATGTTACCAAATATTACAGCTTTAATACCATGGCTGTGGACAAGAAGAAGAAGCAGAAACCAAACTAAGAAATGATTTGTTTGGTTCCTGCTTCTTCTTCTTGTCCACAAAGTGATCACAAAACCAGATGTTGCTAAATGTCACTTAACTGTACCGTGAACAAAAGAATGACACACTGCAGAGCTTCAAGTCTGCCATCAGAAATCAGCAGACAACAACAGAACAAATTTAATTTGATTTTTCTAAATCATTGACTAATGTGTGAGGAGATCCAGGAGACAACCGTCACTGAGATGTTACTGTAGAGAATATTACAGCCTGATGTTACACTGTTAAAAATAGGATGGTACTGTACAGAGCAGTGAGAGGAGGGAGAGAATTTCAGCATAACATAAAACTCTAACTATGAATGATGAAAGCCACAGATTCTTTAAAATCACTTAACATGCTACTTAAGAACTAGTCTGTTCATGTAACACTGGGCCCATTGACTCAATGTTCAAGACTCCACTGATACAGACACTTTACAGTTGAGGTCAGAATTATTAGCCCCCCTGATGAAATCACACAAAACCCTTAATATTTCCATGGAAATTACCA
>JAUMHL010000015.1:20687982-20758384 GCA_032362345.1 Sandelia bainsii
GCAAACAACACAACGTGTAACAGAACGATCAGTATCGGCAACAGGAAGTGACGCAATACGCCTACCGTCAATCGTTTAATAGTAATAATAAATAAGAAACTTACTAATCAAGCATGCACACAATAGCTGTTATGTGACTCTTATGAGCACAGAGTCACACTAGGTCTTCTTATTTGGCCAGTGCAAACTTACACAAACTCAAGTCTTACAAACTTTAGTTCTGACCTGTGGAGAGGTGCAACCCATGAGCTGCAGACTCCTGGTTGCCATGGAGATTGCCTGACAAGTGATGCCATGGTGATGCTGTAGTCACAAACTCAAGCTTGGTCTCTTGGGCTCGCTGGAGGACTTCTTGGATGTGAACCACACGCCCAGTCTCGCCTGTCAACACAGCACATTTAAGGAGACGATGCACTTTTTTTTTACACTATGGACATTTGTGTGTCATCGTTTTCAGCAGTGGATTAATGCACCTTTTGTGCTTGTGTTTGTGGGGCTGATTTAAAATAAGTTTAAGGGTGTATGTCTTTTGTCATTTTGATGAAGGAACCCATCACCCACTGGACAGTGTGGCTCACTTTTGTGTTTTTAATACTCTTTGGAAAACGAGAGAGAAATATGATATTTACACAAACACACATCAGACACATATGTTTTTTGTCATTTCATTGGATTTGTTGACAGTTATCTTTTTTAAATCATCAGATTTATGCTTTAATCTTGACATCCAGACTGTTGCTGTACCTGTTTTGGCCTGCAGATCGTCACAGCTGCTGTTCCACCCTGATCCTCTGGATGAGCCAGACGGTGGCCAGTCACTGCTGGAGAAGCCAGCATCAGATGCGGAGGAGAAGGCGCTGCTGTGGCTGGACGACAGCTGCGCCCTTTGATTTTGATTCAGCCCCTGTGTGGGCTCCAGCGGGACACCTGCAGACCCATGGTTAAGCCCTGTCCCCGCCTGTTGGCCCCTCAGCTCCAACCCTGACTCAGAGCTCCATCCTGGGCCACAGGAGACCAGCGATTCCCCTTCTATATCCTGGACGAAAATCTTCGGGGGCTTCCTTTCAGATGAAGAGGAGGAGATGACAGAGTGAGGTGCAGGGCAGTGTATGATGCGTGGCGAAGAGAATAATATGGCCCTCCCTGTATCTCTGAGGGGGGCACTCACAGGCCACACTGCTCCTCCTGGACTTTGCCTCACTGGGAGATCCTCCTCTTCCTCCTCTTCTTCATCACAGGAGACTGCAGACTTGTAGCTGGGCCTGTATCTGATGCGCCGTGGGGGGACCTTAGAATCAAGACTGACATGATGAAGAGGAGGGTCTTGATGAAGACCTCCTTCAGACCTTAAAAGAGCTTCCCTTCCTTTGAGGATTTGAGGTAGCAGGACCTGCTGGTTGTTTTCTCCATGATGTGTGATTGCAGGGACCACTGGTGTGATCCCAGGCAGCGGGCCAAAACCCACCCTCTGCTGCCCCTCTTTAGTGCGCTCATCTTGCACAGGAGACTCAGACAGACTGGGGGTCTTCACTTCTGGGAGCTGATTGAAAACCTGAACTGCTGCTTTTCTACCAGAAAGTTCAGCTGTGCTGTTAAACTGTTTCAGGTTCACGCTCGTTTCCACGTTGTTGTTATTGTTCACCACCATTCCAGCAGCAGGTAGGATTGTTGTCCTGGCTGTTTCTCCCGGCGGGGCGGGTGCGCCGCTTCCCCTCAGCGGTGGATTCAGTCGAGACTTCTCTGCGCTCACAGCCGGGATCTGGTTGGTGCTCTGCGGGGATGGCTCCGTGACTTTCCCGGCGGGTACCCGGGGTGGTTCGGAAGAGCCCCCTCCACCGCCGCCCGGGACGTACCCTCTGAACTGCTTCCTGAGGACGATATAAGACACGCCGTCGTCCTGTCTGACAGTGGCCACGGAGTTGACGAACTTCTTGAAGAGCGCCCGGTTTCGGTCCCGGTCCGCATGGTCTCGGATGAAGCTTTTGAAGTGCAGCAGCAGATCGGAATTTTTCACCGAGCCTCCGTTGCTCTGGAGGAAACTTAACACCGCGTCCTGAGTTAAATCTGTGGCCATTGTGGTGTGGACCGTTTCTGATCTGCTTTCTGTCTCTCTCCACCTCCCCGCTGGGCTCAAAGGTCGGGCAGTGGTTTCTGTCAGACAGGAATGAAGCTCCGCCCCCCTCAGGTCTCAGGTATTTAACCCTCACGTGCTGCATTCCTGCAGGTAACCCGGATGCTCCTGGATCATACATTCGAAAAATATTTCCGTGTTCTTGTTACAGTTTCATGTATAAAATTGTCCAGAATATAGAATATATTTCACCCATTATTATATCTCAGTATTATCTATTATCTATTATCTATCTATTGCAAGAGCCAATAAAAAAATCGTAATTTTTATATCTTTACATTATTTGTCAATTTATTGTGTTTCCTTCTGGTGTAACTCAGAGTCTCTGTATCTACTTATGTTGAATTCTTAATGCTAAATATAATGAATGTGAACTTATACTGTGCAGATGTACAGTTTACAGTAAAATGTGATGTATATACTGTATATTTAATTTTTTTTTAATTTACACAAAATCTGTATTAAAACAAACCTCTGTCTTTTTTGAGCACTAAAAATAGTTTTGTAGATGTTTGGTTTTAAATTTAAAGGTATCCAGTGGCGTTTTTGACCAAATCTGTGAAGTACTGGTTTTACGTTGTTTGTAATGGGCGCTGAATCTATTCCCTCTCTATTAGCTCTGGTTTTGGTCTCTACCAACTCCTAATGGAAATAATCTCTTTAGTTAAATGCTATTGGCACTGCATAACTTCAGTTGGACACAAAGTTTAAAAGCATTTTCAAAATACATTTATTTTACAAATACCTGAAGCAGTTTTTTTTTCCAATTGTCCGTATTTCAAACACTGAATTTCACAAACTGTAGCAAGTATAAAACAAACTACAATCAACTGTAAAGTCTGGGTTATTAATAATAATGGTATAAAGCAGAACGTGTGCTGTAATGTTCAGAAGATATTCAAAAGGTGAAAACAGATAGAAACCTATACTGTCAGTTCCCCTTTTTAAAAGCCTCTGTATTTTCAATTCCACATACTGTATTCTGCAGTGTTAATCAAACAATATTTCAGAATGATGCACTTTATGCCATAAAAATAAACTGATATGAGGCAAAATGGCACCTCCTACTAAAAGTCACATGTTTAGAAAACATTTATACATCTCATCCCTCATTGGTAGATGAAAGAGTTGGTCCAAAGAGGAAAAGCCCACAGAGGACATCAGTGTAATCAAATTATTAACATTCAAAATTTTAATAAAACCTAATGTCTCATGATAATCATATTGCAATAATGACAAGTTCTATGTCATGATCGGTATTTTCTTGACTGTTGACTATTGCACTTTTTTTCCCTTTACTTTTTGGACCATGGTCTCTGACCAAAAAACTGCAACATTTATAATTTAGATATAAACAAATTGTTTGTTTGTGATGACAAATATTTTTCACAAGCAATAGAAAAAATATTTCCTAATTTTAATAATTAATTTCAATAACAATCAACAAGAAGGACAACCATCAAATGTTTTATTACTGGAAACTTTTAAAGAGGCACAAGTGAAACTTTTTTTTAATCATTCAGTGTAAATTCTTCTGCAAACAGTAGTCAAACTGCTGAAAGTGCTACAAGCTCCAGACGTACAGACAGTAGAGGCAGTAGTAGTGTGACAGTTCTCCTTCCACGTCCTTGAACAGGTTTTTGGTGTTCATTTAATGTGAAAGTCATACATGTGTGAGAACAGAGAGGTTTGAGAAGTTTGACAGGTTTTAAACATGATGGTTTCTGTCTTTGGGAGATGGCACACAGAAAGACCGAGCTCCTGGAGGAACATCTGTCTGTCTGAAGTTCCTATAAGCACCCTCAGTGTTGTTTAAGGACAATTTCAGCATGATTGGAACTTTTTTACAAAGCTTTTTACTTAGCTGGAGGCACCACTGAGGACACCGAGGTCCTTGGTAATATTTCTGAAGAAGTGATATAATGAACAGAAATTGAATGAGAATGTTACATTTACAGTTTTAAACTGCTGTTCTTCTTTTAACTGAGAGGAACATTTGGAGCCTAAAAAAATGTAACACTGGAACTGTCCTGTCAAGCATTAGACAATGAACTCTGATATATGTCAACTTCAAAACACCTCACAGTCCCTAAATTCACAGAAGAAGAGAATCAGAAACATTGGCAGCAGTAGTTTTGAGTCCACACAGTGCTGACAGCTGATGCTGAGGTGAACGGAGGTGTAGCGTACAGTCATGTGTGAATAGAATAACACTGAGGCACATTAAGGGTTTTTCTACTTCATGTGTGAAGCCTGCATAGTTGTTTCAGTGTGAACAGAGCCTGCTGCAGACCCGCTCGTCCTTCATGTACTGTAAAGCTCCTTCAAGTTTGAGCTTCACTCAAGCCCAGAGAAAGGTTTTAGGAAGTCAATTGTCTTTTCATTTCACGTCCTTCGCTAGTGCCTGTCCACAACATGTCCACAACATCATCACAGTGATGTCACAGTGGTCGACCTGACTGAGAGGGCGGGGCCTGGAATCACAAAGGGTGGGAGCAATGGTGGAAACGGAGAAGAGCAGGGCATCGGGCTCGGAGATGTGAACGGAGACGCTCTCGACCAACCGTGAGCCTCCGCCAGCTCCGCCGGCAGGCTCTCGGCCAACCGGGCCAGCTGCTCCTCCCTCTGCCGTATGAGGTCATCCAGGTGGCGTCGGCGAATCAGAAGGGAGGGTTTGGCGCTGACAAAGTGGCGGTAGTCCTGGAGCTGTGGTTCAGTGAGGTAGCCTGACAGGATGGCATGGACTACCCGCTGCCTCCGGTCCAAGTTCTCCTTCAGCTCCCGCGCGTCTTCAGTTTGACGAAGGAGCAGAGAGCGTTTGTGATGGAGGGAGTCCTGAGGAGGAGACGACAGACAATTTCATCAATCAGTCAGTTTATATGGAATCTTTTATTATTAAGTCTTCTAAACTGTCAACATCCAAATGAAAGCTACAACTGGTAATTTAGTTTCTGAAGCAATAGCACTAGTGTGGTAGAGGTGTACTACATTACTTTGATCCAGTCTGTCCACTTTTAGTCCATAGACAAGACATTCTGACGTGTCACATTCATGTCACAGTGAGAAAATCACATAAATGCCAATTTAGCCCCACCTTGTGGCTAAACTGATGCACTGCAACCCAGCTGAGCCATGATGGGAAACTGAGTATATTGTTTGTGATTCATTTATCACTTTAGTGTGAGAGCAGTAGTGAATATTAATAAGCAATATTAATATCTGATAGTTCCATATCACAGACATGGCGGATCAGCATATAATCAAAGTAACCTGCAGCTGAAACAGCCACAGGAGGTCTGAAACCTAGATGATATCAGTCCTGTGCCAGTAAAGCTAGCATGGGTAAACAGACCTACAGCTAAGCAGATATGCACGTAAAACAGCAGACAGCTATAGAGAGATGAAAATCATCCTGTCGCACCCTCTCCTCTGATGTGTCCTCCTGTGTCAGCTCCGATCTCTGCAGAGCGAGCAGAGACCTGTCGATCCTCGACAGCCGGCTGCACAGAGACAGCAGCAGGTTCACTATCTTCTCCAGATCTCCTGCGAACACAACCAGGTCAACATGTCAGTCAGAAAATTACACAAGCCTCACAAGCCACCAGCTCTAGCTGACAATCAATCAAATGCTGTACCGATGAACATGCTGTACTTGTCCCTCTCATTGGTTTTCAGCAAGTCCTGTACCAACATTTCGATGCTGGCCCCCAGCGCCTGGTGATGCCTCTGCTCCTCACACAGCGCCTCCTTCTCCTGCTGCAGAGCTGACACACAGCTCCTCAGAGCCTCGCACAGCTCCACCTGGCAGACCAGAAGGGAAACACACAAATACTCTTTGCTATTCTTGTTGTATTTATTGGTTTAGCTGTGTGTCTCTGGTCTGCCTAGAGGGTTGGGGGCAACTAGAGAATAATTTTGTTGTTCATATTAAGAAAAAAAATGTGTTAATACAACCCTGTCTCCAAAACAGCTGGGATGCTGTGTGTAATTAAAATACAAACTGAACGCAATGACTTGCAAATCATTTAAAACCTATATTTGAAAAATAGTATAAGGAGAACATATCGAATGTTGACAATGAGAAATATTTGAAATATTTTATCATTTTAAATTCGATGCCAGCAACAGGTTTAGAAAAAGTTGGGACAGGGGGCAAGACTGTTGCTGGCATCACATTCAAAATGAGCAAATACATATATGTTAATAATAAATGTGAAAAGTGACATAAGTTGTTTTTTTTACCTTGCTGGTGTTGAGATCTTTTTTGTCGTCATCCAACTTGGTTTCTGCCCCTCTGTCGATCACCACCCTTGGAGCAAACCACAAATTTTAAAGACTTTCCTTGTATTTTTTTCATTTTGCAAAAACAGACTGATGAGTAAGAGTTTCTATTATACATTAAGTGTCAGGAAACTACATCTAAGACAATTCTGACACTAATCAGTCAGTCCTTCATGTTGTAGCATGCAGTGGCCACAAGGTGTCAGTGTTGTTCTTTTGACAATACAGGGAGCCACCTGTCTCACTCTCTCCATCTACATTTATGTCACTCCAGCTGACAGAGGATCCAACCGAAGCAGAGGTCCATCCACTACAACAGGAAGGGCAACTGGAGAAAAAACTGTTTGAGCTGAGGCTGCAGCTTTTTAGTCATACAGACAATTAAATCTTTGTCCTGTGAGTCTTTGATGTTGACAGACGTTCATCAGGTTTGTCTGGTCTCTCCTGTCCTCGCTGATAATGATCAACAACAGGAAATCACGTTTTCACCTTCATACTACATTTCCATCCTATGAAGCAGCAACACCACCAGCTACATATAACAATACCCAACTTACACATGAACACATTACAGACTACAGCTGTCGTCAAAACGAAAACTTCCTGCAACTATTGTCTTACCATGTTTTACAGATAAATTATTCGCAGATAACAGTTTGTCTTCTTTTCTGAGGAACATCATGTTCACCAACAAACCAAAACACATCCAAGATGTCACTAACTTTAAAGGTCACAATATACAGAGACAGCAGCAGCTTGTGATGTTTCTACTCAAGCAGCAGATAAGAGAAGGAGGCTGTCAGCCAACGTAACAAGAATGACAAATGTTGGTTTACAGGAAATCCTTTCCCTCAAATTGCCATTTTATACTTAGATGAAACTCACTTTCTTCTATCCTGGAAGCTAAATAAACACACTCAACATATCTTTATACTTCTGTCGAGTACAGCACTTATAAAATAATTCACCATGATCCTCCTCCTGTGTTAAACTACATCAGTCCGACATCCAGAGCTTTCCAGTTTTATAATTCACCTTCTGTTTGAATCCCACTATGCTGCCTTTTCCTCTTGTTCACACTAACTACGTAAAGAGAGTTCAACAGTCATAACGATTAGAATGTAAACAGTTTTGAATGAGAAAAGTCTGGGAAATATATCTGCACATCACCTACAAAACATCACAAAAAAACCTGGAGCCCAAGACAGTTTCATTTCCTCTTTAAATGGTTTGGAAGAGACAAACATAAATATTCACAAAATGAAATATTTGAAATGAAAGTTTTGTTGAAACAACTCAGTGCCTTTGTTCATTTAAATGGTTAAAGAATATTCAATAAACAAAACACATGTTGTTAGAATTACCTGTCATCTAACTGGCTACTGCCCTTGCGCTGCAATTGTGATTGACTGTTTTGAAAGATCTCCTCCATAAGCTCAACAGTGGTCTTACTCCCCCATGTTTCCAGGAGAGGCGACAGAGACGGGTCCTGCAGCATCTGGGTAAAGTGAAAAAGGAAGAATAAAAAGAGAGTCAGAACTACAGTATGAAAAAAAGACTGAGTAAGTACTAAATATGAAGACAAAGTTAGAGCCAGAACCAGGTGTGAAGACAAAGGTAAGGTGTCAAATTTAGGATGTAGACTGAGAACTGCATACACTGATCCTGGTAGAATCTAAACTAGACATGAAACAAAAAGTTGAAACTAGGTCAGAGTTACATAAACTGTGTTTCTTCATAAATCTAGTGCAAAAATTCATGTTTCATGCCAGAAAAATGGCAAAACAGGTGTTTAAAGTACAAAACTCAACACTCAAAAAGTATTTGCCCAGAAAAAAATAGCAGAAGTACTCTTTATTTTTTCTACTTAAATAAAAATACTAAGTATAAGTTTGAAATTTGACTTAAAGCACAAAAGTAAAAGCACTCCACTGAGAAAACAATGTTAACAAATGTTTAATTTGATGCTGCTTTAGATAACATGAATGTAGACATTTAGTCCAGATTTGTAAAGTACAAGTACCAAAATTGTACTTAATTACAATACCTGAGTACATATACTTACATAATTATAATAATGATTATAATAATTAATATACTAAATAAATACCACTTTGGTTATACAAATATTAACATTTACTTCATCAAGTTAAAAAACTGGTGATGCTATTTTCCTAGTTGTGTGTCATTATTATGCTACTATTGCAGAAGAAGAGGATGTAAGTAAATTACTTTTAATTATGATCTGTTGCCCCACATAGATCTGTTTCTTCAGTACATTATTATTAATTTGTACTTTCCATTTCATTAGTTGCAGTTTTGCTTTTATTGACATGCTAACATCTCTACCTGAAGCGTTTTAAATGCACACCTGGGTGGAATCCTAGCTGACCAAGGTGGAGTCAGACTTCCTTCTTGTTAGGTCGTAACAGAATCAGACAAGAAGGAAGTCCACTTGCCGTGACTCAACTTCCAGACAACCTGGATGACTCAGAATGTTTGCTGATATGTGGACAAAGGTACAGCAGCTACAGGTACCCACCAGCTGCTGGGCCAGCAGTTCCACTCGCAACTCCTCAGATGTCTTTTCCCTCTTGGGCAGGGGCTGGTACTCAAGGCATACACTGTCCTCGGTTGTAGTAGACGTGGTGAGGGAAGGAAGGAGGCTGGACACAGGTGGAGGGAAGGGGGACGGGGACACCGGAGGAGAGGAGAGGGGTGACTTCCTGGTGGGACTGCTGGAGTTGTTTAAGAACTCTGAACAAGGACTGAATATGAGAGAAACAGAAAAAGAACAAGGCAGTAGATGAATAAAAAAAGGTCCATCATAATGATATTTAAATTCCAACCGAAAAAAAAGTATTGGACACTAAACCTTTCCACAGTCTGGTGTACTGTTTCTTGCTCCAATTCAAGGGGAGGAGGAGGAGAAGGAGGAGGAGGGAAGTCCTCCATGATTGTAGTCTCTTTGATAGGCGGAGGAGGAGATGGAGGCGGTGGGTTTTGGAGGAAGACGTCGTCGCAGTCCTCGTGTGATAGGCCTGTGGAGCTTTCTAATGGTTTCTGCTGGTCAAAGGAGCTGAACAGGCTCGACTCAGAAATTCGCAAGGAGGACAGGTGGCGGATGGACGAATAGGAGGATGAGAGAGAAGAAGGTATGGAGTCCTTCCTGTGTGGTGGCTCTGTCAGCTGGGACAGGGGTGTTGCGGTCACTGGTGAAACCGGTTTGGTATTTTCAGCAGAATGTCCTCCTCTCATCTCTAAACTGTAGGTTCTCCCTCTGTTCAGGTCCTTCTCACTGTCCTCTAATATGCTGCGGTCACTCAAACTGTGTCTCGTCTGTCTGTCCGTCACTTCACTGTAGACAGCAGTGTTACCGGCATCGCCCTTACTGCCATCACCTGTGCTCTTTAGCGGGATGCCTGGGAAGGCGATGCCATCCAGGCTCAACCTCTCGCTAGCTTGCCACTCAGTCCCACCTCCATCCCGAGTCCCAGGTGGGGAGAAGGGGCACGGCAGGCCAACAGAGGCCGCCAAGGTAGAGTTGCTGTGGGCTCGCTGGCGTTCACAGTTCCTCTGTCTCTCTCTACGAGTGACTGGAGTGTAGGAATAACCTGGGTCTAGGATCAAAACACATGTAAGAGTGAGAGAGAGAATTCAAGGAAGAGTTAAAGTACTACAGTCATCATAACCCACGATTCAGGAAGAAAGCTTCAATGGCACAAGGCTGAGTAGTTGATGTACTTACCTTGAGGGGGACCTGCAGGCTGGACGGTGTTCAGACTGTTCTGAGATGGTTGAGGAGAGACGACGACCTGGGACACATCTGCAGGTCTGTCAGAAAGAATTCAAGAAAGTGAGGAAAAAAACAACTAATTAATGATACGTCTTTGACCCAATATATATTTTATAGATTTTAGTCTAGTGATAAGACTGCAATATTGTTTTCATCACTAGAGGTTATTAGTATTAAGTCCCACTTCTAAAGAGCCTGCAACCTGGATGAGTTTTAAAGAGAGTGATTTTAAAGCAGATGTGTAACTAAAGTTACACAGGTTTTTATTTTGGATGCTCTTTGTGTAGCAACTCTCCCCAATTTTGCACTGGGCTGGAACCAGAACCCAGAGAGCTGTAATTGTAGAAGCCAGAGCACTGGCTTCTACAATTACAGTGGCTGGAGACAGCCTGGGGGGTTCAGTGGCTTTTCCAGAGACACTGAACATATGGCCAGGCTTCAAACAGTGGACCCTAGAGTCAATGGGTGCCCACTCTACCAACTGATGCACAGCTGCCCCACATCATACAAAATGAATAATATACAATATATAATAATACTGTACTGTAACATGAGATTTTTTACTTGCAGGAATGTGTCGGGCCACTGGCAAAAACCGGCAGCAAGACCGACTCACATCGGCATCCAGTTATCTTAATACGTTCTTGGGATGATCCCTTTTCTCAAGCGCCACCCCTTCAGACAAACATTTATCTCCACTACTGATGAGAGTCATCATCAGTATGCTATTTGATCCGTCCGTCACTTTCATAGTGTAGCTCTGTAATGACCTCTGTGCTGTCTACAGAATGCCAGGAAGGATCTAAAACTGATTGATGATTCAACAGGTTAACATGTTCCCCATTAGATCGGTGATTTACGTGCTTCTACTGCCCAGTTTCCTCAGTGTGATTATGTTCTGAGCTGATTTTTAAAGGTCAGTGCTCAGTAACCAGCAGTAATGTATTCATGTTGACAGATCTGTGTAAATACACACAGAATTCCTGACGTGACTTCTGACCTTCACATTTTGAGAACATATTTAAGAGTTTTAAGTTAATAAATCCCTGTGGACTGGAGTTGGTATTTTGTTTATTTTTCCGTGGCGGTGCCAGGGAGACGTCTGTGCTTCCTTAAATTCCACAGTTTTTCACTCCTCCTCTCTTTTAATCCTCCCTTCTCTCCTCTCCCTTTAACCTCTTCTGAATTGTTTCACTCCTCTTAACTCTTTATCTCAGTCTTTCTTTCCTTCCAGTTAAACAACTCCTGTGTCTCCTTTCCTACCTCCCTACTTGCCTGGTCTCCTTTTCCCTCGTCTCCTCCTTTCACACCAAGGTATACTTCCCACAGAAAGCCAGTTAAGAAGCTGCCTGCAATCTAATTCAAGTCTTTCCTCTTGTGTTTGTCCTTCTCTGTTCGTCCTTTTCTCTTACTTCCTTCCGTCTTCACTCTCTCCCTCCATCTCCATCCCTGTCATGTCAGCAACAGGGCACATGGACTCACAAGGCCACAGTCTTTTAAAATAACAAAGAGTCTATGCCAAGCTCACACACGCACACAGACACAAAAACTGGTCCTCACACTGCTGGCCATACACAAACACACACACACACATACTCTCACAGCCTACTAAGGAAAAGCTCTAAACCGTTGGCATGATAATAGATCTGAATTCCCATGAGCCTCCAGTTATTTGGCAGGACACCAGTCTGACATTTTGTTCAAACTGGTGAAAACGATCAGCCATCAGCTTTTTGGTGACATGCTCACACAGTCTAAACACAGCTGTGATGTACCTGTTCTCACTGAGAGAGCAGCGTCCTGTTTCAGAAATGAAGGCACCAAACATCCTGACATCACCTGGAGGAAAGTCCTGAAACACACAGACAACATTAAGACGTTAAGATTGTCAGACATCATACACACCAGGTGAAGTGTGTAAAATAAGCTACAAAGAAACATTTTCTTTTGTTCAGAGTTGTGGCATTAGTGGTCATACTGAATGTCTGACCACACACACACACACACACACTGATTCTCCACTCAGCTGAGTTTGACTAGTGAACTGTTTCACTTCTGCACCACAACACTAACAACACCAACACAGTTTGAAAATGTACATTAAAAAGAATCAAATGTCACACTGTACCACTCTGTTACATATCGCACACATCAATCTACCGCATTATAAAAAAAACTGTCTTTTAAAAAAAAGGAACCATAAGATTACTACATTTGTGAATAAACCGTTTTGTAGTCATGAACCAAAAATGGGCAAAACACTAGTACAGTCCATATTTTCACAGGACTGGCAACACCATGCAGTCTTAAGGTCTGAAGACAGTGTCTGTTTGTCTGACTGAACTGTAATGATGTTTATGTGACACAGATTGCTCTGATCGCTGATTAAGATAAAAGACAAATTCATCTTTTACTGTATTCCTTTAAAAACTCTGTAGATGGATGTATATCATATGTACGTGTGTGTGTGAGTGTGTATATTATCTTTGCCATCATCCACATTAGCCAGCACCCAACCAACATCTCCGGCTCTCTGGCATCTCACAGGAAATTCTGAGGACTCAGGGTATTACCTGTGTGACTCAAAGCCAAACGTCCCCTAACATCCTTTAATGTCATCAAATATATTGTTTGTTTAAGATTTCAGGCTAATCCATTCAAGTTGTTTATGTGTTTCATTCTAGACCAAATTCTAGATCAACTGAGCTTCTCACTCTAGCTTGAAGCTTGAGACCGTGTTAGGTGTTGAACATGTAATTTACATACTGAGCTCTGGTTGGTTTTTGATTATATTCTCACATTGCCATTTGACACGTGACACAAAGGCATTTGTTTCTCCAAACAACACTTTGCTTATGTTTCCTGAGGGAATCACAAGGTGCGTGAGTCGGTGTCTCCAGGCTGTTGCTCTGGCACATCAGAGGACATTCTGCATGGTGGACGGGGCCGACATGTTTTTCAAGGTTTACTTTTATAGTTAATGGTGCCCTGTGGCATCTCCAGGTTAGATGTACATACTTTAATCACACATTGATTTGAACAATATTGTACCTTACTTGGTCACCTCCTATTTTATGTCCCCAACGAGCGAGCAGCACTGAAAACCAAATGTGTTTATAGTTGTTCCAAATGGCTACACTCGAAAGCCATAAAGAGGGGATATAGACAGTTTAAATATGTTTAAATCTGGGCACACGGGTGCACACTTGCAGGCAGTCTCTTCTAAAGGGCATCTGTAATGTTGCACTTTGTTGTTCACATAAAAAGTGAGAGAAATGGCTCAATAATAAATAAAAAAGGAACCTAGAGAGAGAGAGAATAAATAGCGTGGGGCTATGTAATCATCAGTTCCAATTGAGCATCCTGGTCCCTTAAGAGACTCGAACAAGCCTGTTTTGAGGGCTGTGTTGCTTCAAATACTCATCACTGCACGTTGGAGTATTCTAAAATGTTTAATCATGGATGGCTCAATTTCAAACATTTTTAACGTTTACATGAAGCCTAACTGATTAATCATAAATGTTTGGTTTCTTCCCACAGTCCAAAAACACGCAGTGATGTTAACTGATGACTCTAAATTACCCGCACAGTCCAAAGTTAGTACCCCCTCTTTTAATTCTGCGATTTTTGTGTAAAAACATAATACAAATCATTGGATTGTAGCAGGTACTAATATTAGGCAAATATAACCTCAGATAAACAACATATAACTTTTTTCACTGTGCCATTATTTATTTAGCAAAATTGAAGCCAAAAAGAAAAAACAAACACGTGGGCATTACTAAGCACCCCCTTACTGCTTTCATGGGATTTAAAGAGGTAAGTTACAGCTGCTAATCATCAGCTCTTGGTTAATGGATTATCAGCAGATCTCTATAAAAGCAGATGTTTTGTCAGTTTGCTGGTCTGGAGTGTTCAGGTGTGTGTTAACACAATGCAAAGAGAGAAAGACATAAGCAACGGTCCTAGAGAAGCAACTGTTGCTTCACAACATTGCAGCAGAAACCCCTCTTACCCCCCATCAAGCATGGTGATGGAGGGGTGATGATCTGGTCGTGTTTTGCACCCACAGGATCTGGGCACCTTGAAGTCACTGAGTGGACCATGAGCTTCTCTCTATACCAGTATTCTAGAGGCAGATGTTGGGCCATCTGTCCGACAGCTAAAGCTTGGTAGAAATTGGATCATGCAACAGAACAATGATCTGAAGCTCACCAGTAAATCTACATCAGAATGGCTGAAAAAGACCTCAACCCAACTGAAGAGAGCTGTGCATAAGCAAATGCCCAAAAACCTGAATGAACTGAAGCAATGTTGTAACGAAGAATGGACTCAAATCCCTCCACAACACTGTGAGAGACTAAGGTCATACACAAAACGAATATTTCAAGTTATTGCTACTGAAGGTGGATCTACAAGAGACTGAATCATGAGGGGTACTTAGTAATCCTTTTTTTTTACGAATTTTTTCTTAAATAAATAATGGCACAGTGAAAAAACTTAAGTTGTATTGCCTAATATTAATACTCTCTATAATTAGTCTAAACACAAAAAACCCCCACAACAACTATAACTTTGGAACATGACAGTACCTGTCAATGTAAATGTGAATGCTTGTCTGTCTACTTGCTACTATCAATTACAGACATAATCACCAATCACTCACAGAAAAGTTGAGTATGTATTTTGTGATTTTAGGACAGTTTTACAAAGATGAATGCACAATACTTTTCAGAAAATCTGCTGTATGTTTCGTAACCCTGAGCTATAACAATCACAACTAAAATGTGGGGCTTTGTGGGAGTGCAACATTACCTGATTTAATGTCTCCATGGTGGGGGAGGAGCGGGAGCGATAGTGATGTGGAGACATTTGTCTCTCCTCGAATCGCTCTAAGAGATCCTCAGCAGAAGCTGACTTCCCGGAGCTTCGAGATGACTCAGCCCTTTGCAGAGCCCCACTGAGCTGCTTGAGCAGGCCCAGGCTGGGCTGAAGCTCCATGGCCTGTGGCTCGTGGCCCAGGTCTGGGTCTTTGCTCAAAGACTGACTTTGCCTGCTGAGATGTGTTTTAGGGGTCACAGTCTGGAGGCTCTGGGGCTGTGGCTCAGGAAAGGAGCCAGGAGGACCACTGGGGATATAAATCAGGGACAAAAAAGTGTAATGATAATGTCATATTTGAACTTTGTGTAAATAAGGTCATTAGAATCCATCTGGTGGTGAACAAACAGTTTGTATCTGTACCAAATTACATAGCAATCTGTGTTCTTGAGATATTTTGGCCTGGCGTTGCCACCCCTAAAATAGCACCAATAGTTTGGCTACATATCTGAGTTGAATGCAGCAGGGATCTGGTTTTGGCTACCTAGGTGGTGGGTGTGCTGGAGGCCTTGGAGTAGTCACCCTGCCCGGGTAGAAGAAGTTGGACTGCAGGCTCCGCAGGTCAGCTCCTAGAGGGAGGGTGGAGCAGAGACGCCTCTCCTCAGAAGAAAAGCTTTGATCTGCACTAGAGTCTTGGAGCGAGAGCAAGCTGGAGGCAGAAGATAGGCTGAAGGTGTCTGAGTAACAGGAAGAGACTGGAGAGAAACAAAAAAGAGGGAATGAAGTAGTATAAGGGAAAAACAGTACAAAAAAAAAAAGAAGAAAGACAGCTTTTGTGAATCTACCTATTCCTCTCTCAGTAACTTGCTTAAACATTTGCTTTGTCTACCACCCATCACTGCGACCCTCCACACACCTGTGTGGTTGATGTTGTCAGGTTGTAGATAAGCACTGTGAGGCCTTAGTGCACTCCTGTGTGCTCCATCATCTCTCTTTACACCTCTCTTCCTCTCCACATACTCAGCGAGAGCGTTGTGCTGAAGCTGCCGTAGGTCGGGCCTTGACGTGGTGTTCTGAGGAGCTCTACCCCCAACACGACTTGCTGCGAGTTCAAACATCCTCCGCCGGTCTGCCACACTAGTCTCTGACAAAGAGGGAGCCAATAGTTAATAGTTAGCCACATACAAGCTGTTTGTGATGTGATATGTATCAAGCTAATTTATTTTGTGAGCAAATTCCAGGCAGAGGTTCAGTTGTGACCACTGTCAACATGCCCTCATGTTCAGCATTATGGCTGAGGACAGGGGTTTAGAGCAACAGCAGTTTTTTAACCTGCTTTTCTTAACGTTTTCATATTTACCTCCTCCACGTCTGAAGAGGGCAGCAGTCTCTGTATCTGAAACCCCAACCTCGTTCATGTTCTCTGGCTCTGAGTACGAACGTTTTTTCTGGTCTGCTGTCAGACGCTTACGACCGCAGATCCGTATCACAGCGGGAGGTCCAACCGCCGGGACGCTGGGGAGAGCTGGCGGGCTTGGCCCTCGGATGTCTGGGCTAACCACATGCCGCTCCTTTGGGGTGTGAGGGGAAGTGACTGGCTGTGATGTCTGAGGTGCAATGATAACACCCTGTGGTTTGGGCATGGTTTTGGGGCCTTTTTTCTCTAGGGAGTGCTGCCTGGTAGGGACGGATGAATGCTGATGGCTGCTGGTAGAGGACAATGGAGGAGAAACTGCAGCAGGGGGATGGCTGATTGATGAGCTGACGTCTCTCTGTCTGAGGGAGGTGGACCGCAGGACCTTAGACTGGGCGTCTTTCAAAGAGTCCCTGTAAGATCTGATTAGAGACAAGTTTCAGTGTTAATAAGCAGTCTATCAGGTTGGTAGTCTGCACTCTGATCATTTCCCTGGTTGGACAACTGATGCTGCTGTTTTGACCAGGTCTCTCTTGAAAAATTTGAATTAATTAATTAATTAATCAATCAAACTTAATGCACTACTTTAACAGCCGTAGTTCTAACTGACGTACACATCTCTTATGTGAAGACTCTGTCTGTAAACGCAGAACAACCACGTAACAAAATACATCCTAACATAGTAGCAGGGCATGTTAGCTGTGGATAACTAGCAGCTACACTGGTAGGCTAGGCTAGAAGCTAAGCTAACAGGGCAGCAACAGACTACTCCCTAAATAAAAAGCAGTAAGTCTAAATGACAAGTAATAAAATAATAATGAGAATGACAAGAGTAGAGGTTGGTGATAGTCGGTTTCTTATAAATCACGTATGTGAGTCATTTGTCTGATATGTCCAAAGACTCAGTGTATTATGGTCAAACTCTGATCAGATGAAGAACTCTGACTTAAGGAAGGACCATGACTTGTTAGAGCACTCTGGCATGTTGATCAGTTTGCACCTGCTGAGGGTCTCCGACCTGTTGTTCAAAGTGTCCTGCACGGAGCCCAGAATCTCCTGGATATCCTGTCTCCAATGGAAGTCTTTGCTGCTGTCACCCTCCTTGGATCCTTCCAGCTGAAAGCTGCTGCGGCTCCTCTGGAGGGCTGAACTCGGATCTGCTGAGATCCTGAACATTGCACAGAAATGCAACTTTTTTTTTAGTAAAGTTGAGCATGTGTGACAAAATGAATACAAATTAAATGTGGCCATAGGCTGGAATTGTAATAAATACGGTTACTATGGTAAAGACACTTACCACAACTCATTCATACTTTAAGCTGTATTTGTAACAGTTGCCTGCAGTTATACCTGTATTTCATGTAGTCACTGCTAACTCCTCTGTAGCTCATTGTTCTGTGGGCTTTGGTCCCATTGGTGCTTCTCTCCAGCATGTTTCTCAAGTCATCTGCTCCACAGGGGGTGCTGCGGCCTTTCTCAGCCATCTATTCAATATCAAAAAACACAAATCAGTGAAGTGATATCACAACAAGCCCAAGAAGGTGCAAGATTTCCAAATTTAGGAAGAATGTATAAGATAAGACAAATCAAAAAATGTAATAAAAAAACTGTCCACACAGATGCATTTCTGTATTGAGAATTTTTTTTAGGTTTGATTTGACTTACACGTAGCTGGGTGGATTTGTTGTGTACATGGCTTGTGCTGTGACTACGCTGCTTTCCGGTTCGTTCCCTGCGCTCGAAACGACTGACTTTCTCCAAAACAGAGAGGCTGCGGACAGGTACCTGGCTGTCATCACCAAAGCTGTTGTTACCATGGCTATTGGAAGAGATGATACCGTCATCGGGACTGGCGCATCGCTGCACCTCTGTGAGGGCGATCTCCAGACGGGTCAGCGGATGTTCTCTGTGTTTGTCCTGCTCTCTACGGTCCCACTGCTGGTACGACAGAGCTGCTGAGTCACTGAGGTGACGGGGAGAACTCTGGGAGGTGGACGAAGGTGTAGCCTGAGACTGAGGGTGAACAGACAAGTGGGTAGGCTGTTCTTGGGTGAGTCTGGAGAACGCTGCTTGGTCTGAGTTAATGCTGGTTTGGTCCATTGATCGAATGAGAGGGAGGGAAGAGAAGAAAATCAAGGATAAGAGATAAGGAGGCAAAAGACACCATCGCAAACATCATCTGACTTCTCCTGGACTCTGACCTGCTGAAAGACTTTGACTGGTTGAAGGACTCTGACCTACTGAAGGACTGCCAAGTTGCTTTATTATACCATGAAGTCAAGTTGAGTCATGTTTTTTTTTGTCACACGCAATGTCATTAAGGTCTTTACAGGTTCACAACAGCCAAAGCTGCTAAGATAAAGGTTAGGGAACTGCATCTCAAAGGAGGCTCACAAAGTGACAGATTGAAAGACTCTGACATTTCAAAATGCTACGGACAGTCATCTCTCTATACCTGGACTGGACTATGGACTGGAATGAGAAAGAGTCCTCTGTTCTGTTCATGGCTTGTATGTATACCGGGCTCATGGAGGCTCTGACTATGAGATCGTTTGTAGTTTTGGGGCCTTTGGGTCCCTGTCTGACCCTCAGGTTGTTCTCCAGCTGTTGTCAGATGGGGTTTGTAATGTCCAAAGTTAAACTCTTCTTTTGGAGGCTTTTTAAAAAAAAACAACAATTAATTAATGTGCAGAATGCTATAGTGTAGAACAATGGACAAGCACCTTGGACACCTCATGAGAAGACGGTCATGCCATTATCTCAAGTAGACTAGCACGAAGCTGCAGATTTGTTCATATTTTGTCAAAAACATAGGGGACATATATTGCATATCAGAAATGGATTAAGCTGTAGGAGTGGAAAATGATTTCTTTTTAATGTGGTTCTCAGTATACTAGGTCATAACTGGACTCAGTTGTAACTGGTTTAATTTCAAACTTATTCTAGATGAGCTTGTAGTTATCGAAACTCCAGCTAACAACACTACACTAATCTACACTAATGAGCCACAACATTAACATCACCTGGTGGTTTTAATGTTGTGAGAGTACAGTGGTTATCATGGGAAAAATGTGAAGCTGGCTATGATCAACAGCAGTCAGAACACACAGTGCATAGTCACAGACTGGTGACCATACTGACACCTGTTTACCACATTAAAACCACTGTACTTTTAATCGGGGTATGTATAAGAAATGCATCTACCTGTCTATCCCGTGTACTTGAGTTCCCAGCTGTGAAGAGGCAGACATTGAATAAGAAGACTGTGGGTGTGGTGAAGAAGAAGTGTTATTGTGGTATCCATTTTGTGTAGTTGATGTCCTTCCATCCCTTTGCCCCTCTGTCGCGACATCATCCCTCCCTCCGATTCCCTGCAGCTCCTGGTGCTTCTGTCGGCTGTTCTGCTTGCTGAGGACAGGGTAGACTCCGGAAGAGATTGACACATGGTTGGAGCTGGGCATCTGTGCAAAGTGGGGCTCAGGCTGGGGGACAGGGTACATGCCTGTGGGAAGAATGAACCGACCAGACTGGGGGCTGGATCCTGTGGGTCCGGAAGATGGTCCGCTCTGTCGAGGCTTTGTGGTGGGGCTGCTCTCTGGACTCTTCTCTATCACTGTGTGGAGCTGACCCTCTGTGCTATATGAGCCTTTAACTGGAACAACAGCAGTGATGTTTAGAGCAAAAGCAGAGAATTTCATTATAACAGAGCTTCAAACTGGATTCTGATTTTCTCATCTCAAACTATTTCACCATAAAGAGAAGCTGTGTGAAAAAAACGTTCTCTTCAACTTATAAAGCCATTGGTGTTTTTTAAGAAAAATGTATAGTTTTAGTTTCTTATATTGATATTTTGTGTATCAGTTTTACCCTAGAATTAAATAGTATATTGGAACCTATTCATAAAAATCAGTAAAATCATGGAGATAGACATACCTGCACCTGAGGCCAAATGGCCACTGGAGTGATGCCAGGAACCTTTCTGCAGAGACCTGGATAAAATACGTTAGATTAGATTAAATAAGATGAGTTTAAGTGGCATTTTACACGTCATATTTCACAGAAATATTCTAAATGTGTTTCAGCATATTGTACCTTACAACGCATCAAGTGTTCCCACACTATACCATACTATTTCATTTTGGAATAAATTGCTCATTGTGCCATATAAGCTACTGTGTATAAGCAGCCATTCTGTACCTTATGCTCTAGTGTCATACTGTATTGTATAGTGTTAAGTTTGTGTTCTCTTCACCATTACCATCATCATGGATAAGAATAACTATTCACCCTGACCATACTCACCGTAGTGATCGTGCATGCTCCAAACTGGACCAGGAGTTTGGTCTCTCATGGTTCCTGATGACTGCGTAGCTGTCACTACGCCTCGGCGGAGCTGGAGCCCCTTTCAGACTCTCATAGGAGCTGCAGCTGGCTGCTGGGCCCCATATCGGACCCACACTATGCCTGTTAGAAGCTGGCACGCTGCCACTGCTGCTGCCACTACTGCTGTCACTGCTACTGGTGCCACGGTAACAAACCCCACCCACTGAGCCTGGAACCAATAGCACAAAGACAAACAACAATTTCATCTTACACACTCACATTACCCAATAGCCACTCCTGTAACGGACACCTTACTAACCTTGCTGATCTCGACTTGGCCTCAACCCTCCTCCACCTCTGGAATCACTGTTGCGTAGCAGTGCAGCGGAGCTTAGCTCATGCTCTTGTGATAAGCCTTGCTGGGCATCGTAAACTGTCCGGACGTAACGTATGTCAGCCTGCTGCATCTCGCCACTTCCTCCTCCGCTTTGAGGGACAGTCTCCAGTGAATAGGAGCGCTCTGAGCTGAAGGAGGGAGTGGAGGCAAGGTACTCTGGGATGCTGGAACTGGTGGAGAAGGAGGAGTAGGCCGAGTCTCGTTTGCTGTGGAGGTGGTCGATGCTGTTGGAGGACCTGGAACACAACAAGAGCTTTAATTTGAGATCTTTACGCTCTGTGAGAAATTGATTGACGTTCATTAATCATGCTGTACTTGAGTATGGTACTTCCAAACGTACCAAATCCAAAAGGTCAAGACTGACTGTGGCATCATGTACAGTATAAAATTCAAAGTACAAAGTAAAGCTCTGGTGATTTTTCCATGTTTCTACATTCTGGGCAACAATGTTCTGCTCAACAAATAGCTTCAACAATAGCTGCTGCTAAAATCCTAAAGTCTCATTTTTACATTTTTCTCCTAAAGTCAGTTTCTACAGCTTTGGAGATGTTGATGGACTTTTGACATTTTTGATTGAGCTAGCATAGCAAATTTGCTTCCCTTCACATGCATGTTAACCTACAGTAGGTACTGGCCCCTTTCCAAAACCATCTCTGTAATTAAGAAACTCAGACAGAAACAGCTGAGATGTGACTGTTTGCTTGAACCTGGCAGAGGACAGCTGGTGGCAGGAGGAGTAGGTGGGGTGGGGTCCACTGTGGGCGTGGCCAAGCTGGTGGTGGTGCCGAGCTCCTGAGTGTAGCTGGGAGGACTGGGGAGGGTCCAGGCTCTCCATGCTGCCTCTGGAGCTGTACTGGTCTGGACTATTCCTCAGGTAGCTAACACCAGTATCAAACCCACCAGACAGCTCTGTCGTCGAGGCACTGAGAGACAGAGTGAACATTTACTTTTTTTTATCAAAGAGTATCATTTTTATGCTTTGGCAAAGGAAATACACTTATTATTACTTATTATATAGTGGTGTGCATGTACATAGAGACAATGTTAACAGTTAATATTTACTGTATTCAGCATCTCAGTTTAACAAGTTAGTATCAAGCCCCCAGGATCAGTGCTGGGCTGTGGAGCAATTTTGGTGTAGGGACTAAACCATTGTACTGCAACATCTGCATTGATCATGTGATGCACGCTGGCCCTAAAAGCATTTTTCCCCATAGAGAATAATTGCAACGGGAGCGGCTATTAAACGGTGAATAAATTTCTCTTAGCATCACAAACTCCACAAATCCATTCGGTGCAGTATTATCTGCGGCCTGGTAGCTCAGACTCCTAGCCCATCCCCCACACCAGGTGTGTCCTTGTGTCCTTCCCAAGGGGGAATGGGTTAAATGCAGAAGTCAAATTTCGTTGTAACGTGTAATGTGATCAATGACAATAAAGCTGATTATCCTTATCCTTATTATTTAGAAAGTCTAGAAGAGCCATTTGATAATTTAATTTTCTACCATTTATGTGTGCAGGGCATTCAAAGCTTTAGGTAATGACCACAGTGAGCATAAGGAGTTGCCTGATTTGCATTGAAAAAAAAACATGTTAGGCATGTAGGCCATTTTGCTAGATATTATAACTTCAGCCATATGCTCGCATGGCAGCTGAAAATGTAAGGAGGGACTGAAGGATTAGCAGTGTGAAGTTCTTTTCCCTCCTTTAGCCCACTTCACATATTCATACAAATTATTTATATAGGCTTATCTATTATCTCCTTAATAATGTGTTCATTGTGTTTCGTGGTTTCTCAACCTGATTTTTGTGCATAACAGATGATAACAAAGTGATTCTTTTATGACTCTCTTAACACTTACGTAACGGCGTGTATATCCTAAATATGCTCTGACTGCTGGTTGTAAAGTTGGTGATTTGCTGCTGAATCAGTTGTTACCTCACTCTAGATAACTGACTGGAATGTAAATGTGTGTGTGAGTGTGCACGCGCCTGTTTCTACGTCACAGTTTGACCCACCAAGTCCTTCAGCCGAACACAATTACAGCCTTGGAAAAGAGGACAATCTCTGTCTGTGTCTGTCAGTATTTCTCTCTTTCTGTGTCAGTAACTTTCTCTGACTCTTAACATTTGTGTCTCTGTCAGTCTGTCTGAGAATGACATTTTGTTTCTGCCCACTGTGTGTTATTTCCAGTTCTAGTAAAGCTAAAGCTGAAGAAGTGGTACTTTTTTATTCAGTTTCCCACAGAGTGAGTGTTGCCATGGGAGACCCAGAGGCGAGGGGGAGGGGCATCAGGAATGCCCTTCTTTGCAGGCATCGACGTCAATGCCCTGTCCACTCAACACAAACACACACACACACATAAACCACACACATTTATGCTCCAAATTTTTCATTTTCCCATACTTTTGATTTGTGTGTGTGTGTTGTTTTTTGTGTTATGCTGTTTGGTGTGTGATGTATTGACACGACTGTGTGTAGATCCGATTATTATTTGGTTAACTTCACAAAATCCTAATGTCCTCAGATGTTTCCTAAAAGTTCACCACTTTCCAAAAAAGTGTCACTACTATTCCTTATTTTTTTTAAATGACACCATTTCCTAAGAAGTGAGGACACTTTCAACAAATAATAATATAATAATAATAAAATTGTAAGTTTCGTAAATTTTAAAAGTAAAAGTATTAGCACGTACAGGATGCTTGTCAGCCTTTTAGTACCAATCAAATCACCCTGCGGAGGTTGAAAGAGGTCACGTTACATACAGTCAGGTCTCTAAATATTTGAATAGTGACACAATTTCTATAATTTTGTCTGCACACCAAACCAGTGGATTTGTAATGAAATGATTAGAAACCGCCTGAAATCTGAGACCCACAGTCATCACCAGATACTGGGTTTCTTCTCTGTCAGGTGACCGACTTGGCCGTTTGCAAAGCAGTCAACTGTGCCTTAAAAAAAGTTTTCACAGTGTTCTATTCAGGTCATCGTCCATCTGCACTGCTGTTGTCAGCAGTCACACCATCAATAACCAATTTCTTTAGTAGCCAAACATGTCCACGTAAGAAGTCTACCTTCACAGATCAGGTTTATGCTTCGCTTTCCTTCCCTACCAAACTCTTCACTTCCTGTTTTTCTGGTGTTAATAATCTTTAATCTGTCCACAGATTGTTTTTGCTGAACTTCACAGACTTTTTTGCTTGTTTTTTGTTTTGTTTTGCAAACTGGCAATCCATCTTTATTTACTTGTGGCCAACCCTCTGAATTTATTCTGGTGAGGGCTTCTGTTGCTTTGTGACTTTGACACAGATGCACCTATCTCCTGCAGGGTCATGATACTGGCCCACTGTTATGACCTTACTTTTAAATTAACTATCAAGGGAATAACACACACAGTAACATTCATGCTGGCTGTGCAGCTGCTAACTTGCTACTACAACAACTCAGCAGAGGGACACCAGTGGAATGTTATATCAGAGCTGCTGAACACTGACCTGGCATGATAGCTGTGGTGCCAGGAGCTGGTCATTGTGTCCATCTCGTCCTTCTCTGACTCCTGCTGACCTTCACCGAGCTTTGTTGAATGCCACGAGTGCGGGCGAGATGCTGGCTCACTGCGTCTGTTGGGTCACAATACAAAGACAGAATGAGTGTACGGACATTACAGGACCTGCGTTTGCAGTGCAACACATTCTGATATTAAACTCAAGTAACGGGACGATTAGGAAGTAAAGCAGAAGAGAAGAGAAGGTAAGATTTTTATAGACTGATAACTTAAACTGAGCAAATATCTACTGGCTCCAGCTACAGTTTAATGTCATGTGACCATTAGGTCAAATGGTTTTATACACTGAAGATGTCCGCCACAATAACATTTAAATAAAATGTGAAAAAACATACATGTACAGTAGAAGCATCTTCAACTTCTTTGTGCATTTACTGTGTATACAGACATAGATCATCACTCACAGAACCATTAGAAGTTTCCAGCTGCAGCAGGGTAGCAACCGCTTAACAGAGTTTATTATTACAGCTGGAAGCAGGAAGCTTGTTCATTTCAACATTAAATATTACCCCACGGTGTCCTCCCACAGTCACGCAACACACACATACACACACGCAACTGCATGGTCTCATTCCACAGAAATCTGACTCTGCCTGTCTCTGCCTCTCCCCTGCCTCCCAATTCAAAAAGCAAGAAAATGAAATAGTTTTAATTACTGATACACTTCTACTTCTCTAAATATGTCTTTTAAATAAGAAGCTATATTTTTAATGCAGCAGAAGTAATTGACCTTCTCTGATTAGCTAGAAGTGAGAACCACACAGAAGCCTTTGACAGCACCTTCCACAATAAGATTGTTTTAGTTTTGGACCATTTTTCCACAAAAGAATTGTCAAAAAAGTGACATATTTCTGCTTTAATGAGGCATAAATTAACCTTAATCCATGTACATCAGGCATCCAGTCAATAAACCCATATGATGTTATTAGTAATAAAATAAAGACTTTTTGCACCAGAAGTCTCACAATGACTCAAACGGTACAGTCCCTCCCTCTCCTGGGACTTCACAGCCATTGAAAAAGCCATTTCCTGTTTTCCTACTTACATCTTAATTACGGTCTTTTTATCAAAGACAGCTTATTTTAATGACAGTAAATCTCTTCATTGTGTTTTGTACAGATGTAAGCTGTTTAAAAAAAGGCACGTAAATGACATTTACTTAGTGACACTTCAGGGATTAAATGTAAAAGGTGTAAAAAGTGTTTTTGTTTGTAGTGATAATCATCATGACATCATCCTCATTTGCAAATGTGCTATCTAACCATGATAACGGAGACTAGCACGGCAGTTACATTAATTTCCCCTCATCCTCGTGATATTTGACATATTCTGCTGCTCTGTGTTTATCTTCAAAGACAAACAGGAAAAGATTCTATCTAAGTAAGTAGGAGACAGAGACATAAAAGCTTGCATGTCTCTGAACCACAGGGTCCTGGGTAATGACAGGACATGACTGGAATACCTCAACGCGTTATCATCGCTGTTACACTTTAACTAATATTCACCCTCTCCGTTAGCTCTGGGGAGACTTGGACATGGTGTGGCTTGATTTAGTTTGTGTTTCAGATCCAAGTCTAATATTAAATACTGACCACATTAACTTAGAAACATAATTCTTTATTAATTTCGAATTAGTTGGAATTAGTTTGGAATTAATTATTCAAAATAAGGCATCAACAAGTCACCAAAATCACATACAATTCACATTATTTACAGTCAGAGCCAAAAATTCAGATTTCATGTTTAAGTCACCAGGGTCCAAGACACAAACATCAAGTCTGAGGTACATGTCTGAATTACTAAGGTCATGTACAAGTCATACGTGTTATGCAAAAGTCATAAATGCTATATTAAGGTCACACATGTGATTATGTCCAAGTCATAAACATAAGGTCCAAATTCAAAATCCGAGTTCAAATAACTAAGTTATACAATCTACAAGTTCAGTTTACTGTACTGAATAAACAAATCTGACCTGGTAAAAATACACAGGTTGTGCAGTTCACGGCCTTAATGTTTAGTATGCAAACGGACGTCGTGTTACAATGAAAGAATCAGGACTGAAATGAACAATTATTTCCATTAGAGTTAATGGAAGTGTCTCAAATGTTCCTCTGCCACACTAAGCAATGCTAAAGCGTATAACTGAGTCAAATATGACAAATATGACTTCTTTTCAATGATAAATGCATTAGGTTTGTTTATTGTCTGAACTATGTGAGAACACTTTTAAGGAAACAGCGAAAGCTCTCTTTTTGCATAACTGTACTTTCTTGACCTGATCCAACTCTAACCGGATCTCTTTTCCTGAACGGCTGACTCAAACATGTCACCTGTTTTACCTGGAGGTGAACCTGAGGACTTTGGAGATGAGTCCGGTTGCCAGGCTGTTGACGCTGGCCTCCGACGGCGAGCGACACAACGCCCCATCCGACCGGCCCAGCTCCGCTTTCTTCTGCTTCTTCCGGAGCTTTCGCCGGTAGAACACTTCCAGCAGCTCCATGGCTCAAATTCTTCTAGTTTCTGCTCAACTGCTTTGCACTCTGCTGTTCTCTTATATTTCCACTCCACACCCTTTACCCTTGACTCTTCAGTGATAAGTTTCCATCTAGAATACACCAAAAAAAAGACCTATTCCCTGACTTCTACTTAACTCTACTCTACTCTATTCTTACTGTTTTCCTGTCTGTAAGACTTCCAAAACCACTTGTCTTCTACTGAAATCTGCTCTTCTGCATTTTGCTAAACTTTACTTCACCTGTTGGACCCTTCAGCCATTTTCTTCCAGTCATATGATTTCTTAGATTTTTTTAAGCTTTAACCTAAGAATCTCCTTTTCCTGTCCAACCTACTTTGCTTCTGCTCAAAACAAACACCCTGTTTCTAAGTCAAATGAGTCTCTAAAGCTGTGGTCCACTGTCTGCTGCGCCGTCTTTGAACACAATGCAACCCAGACTTATGCAACTGCTCTATCACTGTATGTCCATCTACTCCTGTTTTCCATCAAAAAGACTCGCCTCTACTGATCCCGTATCTACCAGCCTCTGATCTGTCTCTTTGCTCCAGTTCCAGCCGGGGGCTGGCACGTCGGATTGAGTCGCGTAGACCCATGGCCCCAAGCTCATTAAGCAAATGAAGCAATTAAGTGTCATTATCCCGTTGTATGATAAAAGTATGAAGTAAACATCCTTGGCCTGACTCGGTCTGTATGGTAGCTGCTGATGTGGTGTTTGGGCGAGAGACACTGAATGTCCAAGAAGAGAGAGCGAGTAAGGAGGAAAACAGCGAGGCAGGGTGAGAGATAGCCAGAGGGAATGAGTAGCAAAAAAGGGAGGGAGGGTGGAGGTAGATAATGGTTGTTAGGGAGAAGATACTAAGGAATGAAGCAACCAAAAGACTGATTAAGAGATGGTAAAAAAAAAGAAAGGAAATCGTGAGAGAGATAAAGAAAAGGGAGGATGAAAAAAGGGCAAAATATGTGAGCACACGGACTCTACAGTACTGTCTTTCCTGTTTAACAGAAATCTAAATAAAACAGAGAATAACCTGAGGAGGGGCTGAGAGGTAAAGAACAAGCAATAACAATTACAAAGGTGAGAGAGGGAGGAAGGAACAGCAAAACAGTGAGGAGGAGGAGGAGGAGGAGGAAGAAAAGGGAGCACAGATAAACAGAAAGTTGTTGAAAACAGTGGATAATTCAGCTGATGGCAGCAGGAATGGATTCTGAAGCCGTGGGGAGAAAGACATCTCATGATGCAGCATGTGGCTCTGCGATGAACAATGAACTCATAGATTAGATCTCTTCAAAGGACTGGAGTCCAAAGACAAGGGGAGACATTTCAACAAAGGTTAGGAATGACCGATTAATACTGGACAAGTTACTTAAAATGTAATAAATTACTTGTTACAATAACAGGAATAGACAGTTGTTTCACACTGCATTCAAACCCAAATCATGTATTTGTCCACACTAATACACTCGTCAGCCATGTAATGTTCACTGCAGCTGCACGACGTTGTCAAACGGCAAGATGCACAGTACGCATTGGTTGTTTTTGGCTGCTGATACACATGACTCATATAGTCGCATTTTACAGGAGAACAGTCTCATTTGAATGGTTCTTGTCCCTCAGTGCCAGCAGCAGGTCAGACTTTCATTCGCTTGATGGATTGGCACATCTTTTGTACAGCTGTTCATGCTTTGCCTGTGCTGGCAACATGTGGTGGAAATTTCTGATTTTAGGGGAAATATCTTGACAACTCTATTTCAGGTACCTTGGTGAGCATTTTCATTTGGACTTTTTCTTGAGCACTCTCAAGTAAAAACTTTAATTTGCCTAGTACTGTAGGACAAACTGCCTGCAAAACTTTCTCATGAGCCTCAGCTGTACTAAATACCCACCTAAGAGACGAAACATAAAAGTAGATGAAAATACGTAACATTTCCCAAATTAGTTCTAATTGACCAATATTAGCTAATGCACCAAAGAAGTTGGTAAACAGTGTGACTACCTGCAAAACATCAGCATGTTTGCACCATCATTATGAGCATGTTAGCATGCTGTTGCCTGGTTTTGTGTCTCTCTGAAGAGATCTTATCTGTTGCTGTGGAAAACTGTTCCTCCAGCCCAGAATAATGAATCACCCCGATCTACACAGAAAGCAAAAGAGCCACATGAAAGGTATCTAAAATCTGTGCAAACTTTAATAGCTTAATTGTGTGTGCTGTGGTGTGTCCAAATCAAAATGTGCAGTAACACCTAGTGCCACCTCAAGGGCTCTGCACCTCTGATACCCCTCCCCACCACATCAAGGGTTAATTAACTCGAATTAGCTACAGAAGCTCTTAGTCTCTGATTAGGTGTTAGATGTTATCTCAGTCTAATCAGGTTCTAAACTAAAAGTATGCATCCTTTCTAGTGGATGCTGCTATCACTCCCAAATTGAACTAACACTAGACTGCACTGTGTGTCCTTATGGCCATGATATCATTATAGAAAAATGTGGTGATTCAACTAAAGAAGCATGTGATGGGGAAAGAGGAGAGGGTGGGAAAGGAAAGGAAGAAAGGAGACGAGAAGGAGGAAGAATGGAAATGCAAGGAAAGGAAGCAAAGGCACAAGGAAGGCACGGGATGTAAAGAGAGGAGGAGGAAAGGAAATGAAGGGAAAGGGAAAAAAAGGAAAGAAAGAGAAGTGAAAAGATGGAAGAGAGAAGGAGAGGAGGAGCTAGGTAGGAAAGGAAAGGAGGAGAAGGAGTCTGTGTGTTTTTATAAATCACTCTGTCTGCCCTCTCCAGTTTAACAACCAGCCTCAGGGGGCTTGGATGCCCTCACTCCCACCCCTCACTCCATCCTCTCCCTCCTCAGTGGCATCTGATAACCTCAGGGCCCAGGGGACTATGGGAGAATAAAGTCATTCTGCCTGTTTATCAGACTCTGTGAGACCAACAGTCGAGTACAGTCTCAGCTCTTCCAACATTTCCACCTGTTCAGCAGTGTACACAGTGCATCCTGAAGCTGTGAGCTCAGGGACAAAGCAAAGAGTCAAGTACAGGCTCTTACTTTGAGTCTTTGATGATAGTAGTACAAAAGGACACAAGACAGAGCAACAAAGCTCTGTTGTCACACTAGCACCCTCCTGAGGTTGTGATGGTCATTACACACACACACACACACACACACACACGCACACAGGCACACACAGAGTGAGTTGACCTCCATATTAGGACGTAACTGACTGTAGCAGTGTGAGTCTTTCTAGACCGTTTGTCTGTATGGACTGAGTTTATGCACATAACACTGAGAGTGTGTGTGTGTGTGAGAGAGAACCTCAAAACTACATGATCACTGCATCAAGTGGCTAAAAGTCTCCACAGGGAGGAGTCTGGGGTGGATGGTGGGCGATTATAATTGTAACCATGACAACAGAGGTCTGGCACATGACAATGGCCTAGGGAGCTGACTAGATGGTGGAGCAGCGGCCTACTAACCCACATCCATGCTTCTGATGACAGACTGATAACTGTCATCGTATCGGATGATAACATTCAAAGCAGGTGACACCAGTGTGAGTATAACTAGTCTAGCACAGCCTGATACCCTGACACACAACAACATGATTCACGCAGAACTGGAACCAGTAGAGGCCCAGTACAGACTCCAATCAAAGAAAAGCCAAACACAGCAGAGTGTTGCTGGGCAGTAGGGGTCTAACAGTTCTGAAACTCCCCTCCTCCACACCCAACCTGCTGCCAGCCTGTCGCAGACATCCCACCTCTCTCCTAGTGGAGTCTCCCACATATTAATAGTGGCTCCCTGATGCCCACAAATTTGATACAGTATCCCAGAAATCTAATACTTCCTGGTGGAAGACGATCTGTCACTCACCTTTGTGTGCAGTTTTTATGTTAAGAAAGTAACAATGTGTCCAGCATAGCATGAGCTCTGGTGAGTGCAGGGACAGTACAGAGTGTTGGTCATCAGCCCCCAACACCCGAAATAGAAAAACAAAACAAAAACTGAGGTGCGTCCCGAGCCGTCTGAACTGAACCGTGGATTTGGAGAATCTTTACATTACATCTCTTTGCAAACTGTTCATTGTGCTTCATTTGTTTTTGTACAATATCCACTCACAGCAACTAAATAAATATAAATCAGCACCTCTATAAGCTTCAAGGAGGAGGATTTATTACAGGAATGTTGTATTGGACATTAGTATATTTGGCCTAGAAAAGACTGTAAATGTCCATATGCAGTTACTCTGATTATCTCTTTATTTAAAATCTTGTGAAAATTCATGCTGCTTTACTGTCTAACCACAGAGATATTTGTTCCACCTGAGTGGCTCAAAATCTACAAACATATGCCAGGCTGGATTTAGATGTAGACAATACCACACACTCAATGCAAATAACATCTGGAGATAGAAAATAAGTCCTATGAGGAAATGTTATGCCAGACTTCCAGTATTTCACAATCTCATTTGTACCGTCCCACCTTCTCTCTTTGTCACTTCATTAAAATGTTAATAAATGTCATTAGATTTTTTGTAACCCTACTGTCTAGTTAGCCTGAACACGCTAACAACTGCTGCTTAGATTAGAGCACCTGGAAGTGATGGAGGGTCTTTGTGCTCTCCTACCTGTTCTTGATGCGTAGTTGCACTCCCCCTGCTGGACTTGATCTGCTGTGGTGGGATGATGATGGTATTTGTTGTTGTTGTTGTGGCAGTGGCGGGGTTGAAAGAGAAAGAGGAGGTGGAGAAGGAGGAGAGAGAGTCGGGAGCAATGGAGATGAAGTACTACATTCCTCAGCGTATCCTGGATCCAACACCCTGAGGAGAGAGACAGAAAATTCAAACGTTATCAGTGATGGGACCAGAGCATGTGAGCAGAGCAGAGCACAAGTGGGTAGAAATAAAAGGAGGGACCATCGCTCTATGTCCTCTTCCAATTTCACTCCAGTGCTGCTCACAGCACAGCCCAGAACCACCTAGAACTCAAAATCTGGCCCTTGTGATGTCATTCTTCTTTAAATTTGGGTGATGACAGTTTAAGCTACAAGTGAAATACAAGCATATCTTGTTTTCCTTTTTTGGAGTGAGTGGGTGCAGTTTGAGTGTAGGGGAGCACTCATATGCTCACATGCTCTGGATGGGACGTTGCTCCTCATCTTGCAAAATATTTTGATGACTTATATTGTAATTGTACAATAAATAAAAGTCTATCCCCAGTGAAGGCCAGGTTACACAACACGGAGAGTAGAAGGCATTACCAACAACATGAGCAGTCATCTTAATATTTTTAACACAATTACTGTCACATTGTCATTCAGCAGCTGTCTCAATTATTTAATATTATTTATGTATTATTTCTTCTAATATTTTCACTTTTTGTGATCACTATTAAGCTACCATCAGTGAAACATTACAACATGAACACTTCCTCCATGTTTTACAATAGCAACATACCAGAAAAGGGAGTGATTAGGACTTTACAACTGTATACATTAGTAATAAAAAGTAGAGGTTTAAAATGAAATATAGTATGCAGGTGTTATGCTTCACTGATCAACATGTACATAAGCTAAAGATGAATTTTTAAAATGTTTCTTGCTGTTTTCAGAATGTTACCCCTTTTCTATGTTTCTTTCTATTAAAATAAATCATACAGACCTGATTTTCTGTCCCAGGCCAGACTGGCTAATCTACAACTATCACACCCACAGAATCACCACATGGCTGCTAAAATAAACCGTGCATGCTGCGTTCAGGTCAGACTGGTTCAAACAGGACTGTTGGCATGTCTGTTTTCTGTCCATCCAACATCACATTCACATTATAGTCATTTATCAAATGTCCTTTACCACAATGCCTCACACAGCAATGTCAATTAAGGTCAAACACACACAATGTGATCGTTTTTTAATTTGAAGTATTCTCTTGATCACATGCAGAAATTTGTTCAGGACATCTGGCAACCGAGGCACTACCACATGGGGGTTCAGTGTCTTATACAAGGTCTGCCAACAGAGCTATAGCCACTTGCCTTCTGAGGACACTCATTGACACTCTCTAGCCCCTTACCCTAACCTAAACTGTCATAAGTAAATATCTAACCACAATACTTACCCTAAACTAACTCTCCAACCAAGCAAAAATGAATTTGGATCACGTTCGGAAGAGCTTTCTCATTCTGTCTGACTCTGAATTACTCTCGCAAGCGTTGTATTTCTGCTGTTTGACCTCACAGTCACAGCAAAAGGTAGAATATATCTGTAACTGTATCACTTTTTTCTTATAAACCACTACACTGTGTTTTGGCAACTGATAAACCTTCAGACTCGTGAATCCTGTTACTTAAAGTGAACTTTCTGGATGGCACGTCATTGCCTTACACACACGCACACACACACACCAATACAGCCCCTCCAGCAGGAGTTTTTGGTCTGAACACCTGCTTACTGTTCAGGGCTTTCTCTTCCTGTTGTGCTGATCCTGGTGTTTACTTGTGGGGAGTGATGACGTCATTCACAATATTCACATAATTCAATGATCCTACTTCTAATATCATGTTTAATATCAGATTGTAAAGTATAAAGTATGATTAAAAAAATACTGTTGTTATCACAAGACCTCAGTCTGTAAATGATGAGGTAAGGACTGTTTTCCTCCACCCAGCAGAACCTTTTAAATCTACAATCCTGTTGAACAGAGTGATGGATAAAGAACACAATAACACAACTTAAAAAAACACACATGCTCACAAAAACACACCCAGACTTATATTATTAACTGAGGGCATTCCATTGATGTGTATTCAGAACTTCATACAGCACACATCTAAACATTATGTTGCACACAAACACACACACACACACACACACACATGCAGGTGCACAGATAATGGCCCATTTAAGTGAAACCTGTTGAGCAGGACAGAGGAATGTGAGGCCGCCACAACTACGTTGTCACACATTCTACTTTCCATCACACACACACACACACACACACACACACACACACACACACACACACACACACACACACACACTGCTCTCTGCACCTTGTGGCACTGAGTTCACCTAAATAATAGTTTTCAGGTAGTTACCCTGACATTCAGAGTAGAAGAAACATTCAGCCAGAGGAAAATCTGAATAGTATTCTACAGAAACTTCCAAAGCTCATCAAGAACAAGCCACGAGTGACATTTGTGTCTTGGATTGGTATATTGTCATGAAATTTAATCAATACACAGTTTAAAGTAGCCTACTATCAAAGTCAATCAATAAAGTCGCTCAGTTATCATGGAGATGGGTGTAGTTCTTATCATGTGACGTAAGTATGGAATTTTGATCAAGGGTAGCCCTCTGTTCAGACGTTCAGTGGGGGGTATCTTCAACTCCCTTCTATTGGATGCTGTGACTGTCTTAGCTTGTCATTTAATCATGGTTTCAGTACTGCACTTGGTTCTTCGGAGAATGACAATTGCCGCGTTAATCCTGATATACTACATTTGACTCGAAGGGGTGTTCATTGTTCAAGATTCATACAAATCTCTGTGAAACAACCCTCAACCCTCCTGTCTTTAGGGTGTACCAGCCATTCTAAAGCATTCAATGGTTACCCACAGGTATGCCTCTGGTGGTCTCTCATATCCCTTTTGAGGACTGGTTTCGAGCGATGCCTCTTTTGCATTTTGACAGTCAAAGAACCAACTCTTCGCTAAGAAAACTGATGCCAGAGTGAAGCCTAACCAAGCACTAGGGGCTGAGGGCTGGATTATCGTGGCCAACAAGACCAACTAAAGTTTTGCAGAAAAGATAAAAATCAGTGTATCACTTAATAGATTTGTTTAACTGCGATGTGATTGATACAGGCATAGTTGGCTAGCTAAAGCTAGTAAGTTCTTTCAGTTGCTCCTTTTCAGGGTCGCCACAGCAGATCACTCCGCATATTTTATTTGGCAAGGATTTTACGCCTGATGCCATTCCTGACGCAACCCTCACCACCAGGCTTGGGACCGGCACTAGGAGGGGACCAGGACACGAACCGTCAACCCTGGGGTTCTTAGACAGTTGCTAATTGTCCCACCTACTGCGCCACCGTCCTGGTCTAGCTAAAGGCTAAGGCCAAAAAAGTCTAACATTAACATCATTACATTCAGTGTTAATAAGAATCAAAACGTCTACCTGCAATGGCTTCATACAAACAGGGACATTAAAGGGATAGATGCCTCAATAGAAAAGGTACACCAAAATCTCTATGGTCTTGGTATCATCTCATATGACAGTTCATGGGTGTCTAAGGTGAATCTTGGTGTGCATGGCAGCACCTGAGGATTCGAATATCTGAACCAGAAGTGTTGCTTTACAGGTGACACCAGTTGAACAGGGGATTCTCATGCCTTCAGCCTCACCCAGGCTAAATACAGCTCTGCCACTGACTGTATTAAACAGAGAGTATTAGTCAATAAACTCAAATCATAAAGCTAGTCAAGTAAGATTGAAGATTCAAGATTCATGATTCAAAGAATCATGAACGCTCAAGTATTTCTCAGCCTTATAAATAAAGGTCTAGGAACACTTGGCTTCTTCTATCACTAGTGCAACCTGCTTGCTTTTGTAAGACATTAAATCAATGATCAATAACAGTGCTACTGAAACAGATGTTTCCCTCCATGAGCCCAGGATAAGTCATATGGCTAATGGATGTATGAATAAATATGATTGTCATATCACCCAAGAAGCCAAAACTGTAAATGTCTATAAGATTCCAGAAATACAGAAATATACCAACCTCAACCTCATGTTCCTATTGCTAAATTAACTCACATGGGCACCCCGGTGGACAAGGTGTTAAGGCACCAACCTCAAACCGCAACATCTCAAGTGTGTGTTCTCAACTCATGGGATCAGATGAATTCCTGTCCACAGAAAGTCAGTCTATAACTTTCAATAACTGCATATAATTGCATTCTTACCTTTAACTTGTGCTCTTTATTTAATTTGTACTTGTTTTTACTTTATTTAGATCTGTGGTTTTAAACTTTTTGTTTTAATTTTAAAATTTGAAATTAGTTCATAACTTTTGCACAGTCATAAAAAAGAAGCGATTCAGGGTGCATTTCACTGCGTGTTGTACTTGTATAACTATGCATGTGACAAATAAAGAATCTTGAATAAGAGACTTATGTAGAGCTACCATAGGTCACAAATTAACAGTAGTTTGTCTAAATTGTTCGAAAGCAGGGAAAGAATAAAACTCTTCCTTTTTGTTTTGGTCCACTTTCTGCTCCCACTCAATTATTAAAAACCACGAGGAGAAACTTTACAGTCACCTGACATTGTCACAAATACACAGTTATTATGATAATTGTATGGCATATGTTATTAGAAAAGGCAAAGGTGCAAAAACAGAAAAAAGTACCTGGTTGAGCTGTATTCTGGGAGGATGGTTACAAGCCAACTGTTCAAGTAGACCTGAGTTTGATTGAACTGCACCAAACAGTTACAGGTCAAAGCACCTTAACATTTGTGAGTATTTATTTTCTTTAGCATGTATTTGACATCATTTACTTGTACACCTTCAGGTTTATCTGGTAGAGAGCGGAATTCAGGTTTCACTCAATTATGGCAAGTCGTCAAAGCATCCCCACAACTTTACACTGCCACCTCCATGCTTGACCGTCTTTCAGACAGTTCAAATTTTTTACTCATCAGTCCATAGAACTTTCTCCTAAGAGGTTGGAGGGTCATCTAGGTGTGTAGTGGCTGAATTCGGACGAGCCTTAATATTCTTCGGGGGTCTGCACTGTACTTCCTGGAGGCTTAACCTCACTTTTATATATTACTGTATTTGTCATATTCTAAATGATCATACCCTAAATAGGAAGCAAGAATATTCAATATTTTGGAATTGAATGTTGTGCAGAACTTTGCAAAATTATTATTATTCTTAAAGTATTATTTCTGGTGAAATTATCCCAACAAAGTTTCAGTCCTCACAATGTTTTAAATGCAAAAACACCCCACCAACACACACAGAGCAGTTGCCTGGGAACCAGTAATGTGGTGGTCTGTCCTTGTAATGACTTCTTCCTCCTCTTTTCTGAGCAGAGAAACTCAAACACTCATTCAGCTCAATTACGTCAACCAACAACAAAAGAGCACAAAGACAGAGAGTCGCTGGAGATGAATGAAAGAAGACAGAGAGAGAGAGAGGTAGAAAGAGGCAACCTCCAGTCAAATACACAACTGTGATTAAAACTTGCAAGAAGACAAAGTGTTCAAATTCCTCTTGCAGCTCATTTGTCTCTCAGTACACTTGCAGTTTTTATTCAAATTTTAAATTTGTTAAAACCTTAAAACTTGGAAATCCAGAGGTCAAAAGTCATAGCATTTACATATCTCACTGTTAGTATAGCTAGCATTTGTCCTCTCATAAACACTAACACACTGACACACACACACACACTCCTGACAAAACTGTGACATCATGACTCATCTCCTGCTTCCGTCTTTGTTCAGCTCTTTAACTCTCTCACCTCCCTGCAGTCTGCTTCACAGTTTTCAGCTTGATTTGAAAAAAGGCTTAATAATAATATTTGTGTAGAACTCCAAAATCGCCACTGCAAAGTACAGTGTAAAACCTAACACAATAACACATAACACAATATTAGGGATGAAAAAAATGTGTGTGCCGTGTCCCCTGGTTGTGTTGGTGGCCACACTACTCTAAATCAACAGGTCCTCCAATGTACATAACTATACACCCCCACAGTCTCATATGACCAATTGAAACTTTTTGCAGAAAGAGTGCCCCCATACACAAAAGGCTTCTGTTGTAATTGCACCCCTTTGGTTCCAGGCACCAGAATGATGGCTGCCATCTCTTACAGTGGCACCAGATGGTGGATGGCGTAACACAATTCTTAATCCACATCTGCTTCCTTAATGTTACATGATGTGACGTACGTGATACAACATTACGTAAGTAACAACCTCATCGTTACAATAACTGTTCTTTCCTTTAATAATAAGTGACCGTGTCACCACAGTTTAGGTTACCACCTGTTTCAACAAACTACAAAACCAGCTCTGTGAAGAAAAGGTTTTACCATTCTGGTCTGAAAGAACTTGACTGGCATGCACAGAGCCCTGACCTCAACCCCATCCAACACCTATGGGATCAACTGGAATGCTGAACGTGAGCCAGGGCTTGTCACCCAACATCAGCTTTACTCAGGCTCTCGTGACTGAATGGTCTCTACTCTTCTAGGAATTATTTTCTGGGACAGTGGAGGCTCTTATATCAGCAGATTAATACCCATTATGGTTACCTCATAATGTTCACATATCCATTTAATTTTAGCCAAGTATAGACAGTATATTAAAGCCACTCTTGTCTTGTCTTCCAAATGATGCTAAATTTTCTTTAAATTACTTAAATTAATTTAATATGATACATATACAAAACATACAACATATAAAAAAAACTGGTGCAGTCTATGTGCTGGTTTCATCTCAGTGTCCCCAGGTCACATCCAAACATAGAATAACTTAACATAGTGTAACAAGCTCAAATTGTAATTATCCTATTAATCATAATGTTAATCTTTTCTTACAGTATTCATCCTCCCCCTTCTACCTTGGCCTAGTTATTTCCTGTAAATAAAATCTCACAGCTCTCCTGTAGCTTTTACTCAGTTAAAACTACTGTATGTAACTGAATATTTCTTTAGTACAAATATGTTCCAATGCAGAGATATGTACTTTTACATATTTTTGAGCAAGGCTCGACCATCTCACCAATCAGAGAAGACCAAATATTTCTGTCTGACTGGTAAGTTCTGTAGCATTCCTATACTTACTTATTCATTGAAATTTTATAATGACTGATTGGGCGGAGGGGAGGGGATTAGTTTGAGTCTAGCTTTTGCTTCAACTAGCTTCATACTTCAAAAGTTGCTCATTGTAGATTTAAATACCACTGGTCTTAAATGTACAATTAACTGACTAATTACACAACCAATTAAATCAATGCGGGAATGAAACTTGGCCCATGATTGATACCAGAACACAAGGACTGAATGAGGTGAGACACGCGTTGTCTTTCTGTGGTCAGTTTTGCATTCTGTCTCAGACATACATATAAAACATAGCACATGCAAATACTGAGAGCAGTGAAGAGCAGGAGGACATGGCTGCCAAACCTGCTTGACAAAATACCTGATCACTGACTGCACACTGAAGATGATAACAGGACAAACAGTGTCACCCTCAAAAATATACACTTCTCATGCTTTCATTAAAGCCAAGTAAAAACATCAAGAGACAGTATGATGTAAGAGGACAGGGCTGGATCTACAGTGGGGCAAGGGGGGCAGCTGTACCCAACTGTTCACTCAAACAAACAATACAGACTACTATCTTTTTTATCTTACTTTAATTAAAACCTGTACACATGTTGACACTAGGTTTAGTACTGTATGTGTGTGTGAATTGTACTGGAAATTACATCAAATACAGCGGTCTGGCTAAATAAAATTTTAAATGAAAAATGTAAAATAAAATACAATAAAAACGTATATATGCTGTAGTACTGTGACGATGTGGCCTTTACTCAAAATGTAGATTATTGTGGAGCTGTCCTGTTGACATGTTCGGTTTTAGCTTTAGCTTTAGCTAAAATTGCATAGGGTTCAGGTTTATAGAGTTTATAACATGTGATAACCAAGTTTAACGTAGCAAATTTAAACCATGTAATATTTTAAAATCAGGTTTAGTTTATTTGGGGCATAAGCAATAACTTCTAAACATTAAAAATAAATGACTAATGAGTAACTCATTATACAACACTAAATAGAAACGCCACAAAATAACCCAAATTAATTCAGCGATATGAATATCTGTACTAAATTCTATGACAATCCATTAAATATTTGTGGAGATTTTGGTGATTTTATGTGATAAGATTTAGACATTTTCTTCACATTATGATTATTGATTGATGATTATTTTATTCCCAAAATATCCAGTGGCCAAGACTGCAACAAAAAAATATCATTTACCCCCACCCAAAAAAAAAGCCCAGACTCAGCTTAAAAGAGACATCTGCCAACACCCTTGCGACACACTTACCATAACAACATAAACTATTTTAGCTCCACTCCTGGTAAGACTCTAGAATAACTCAATCATCAGTATGTTGTTTGTTCTGTTGTGTTGTTTGTGGCTGTAAGTAATAGTCCGTTTCACCCAGGAGGTGCCTGGTGAAGAAAAATAAAACCTTATTATGTGTAACATAACACCAGTGAAGTGCCGACTGCTGCTTACTGGGGACTATAAGATAAAACACTGGAAAACCAGCTGCAGGATGCAGGCCAGTAATACAGGTAATGAGCGCGCATGCACACACACACACTCAGAGCACAGGTGAGTGGTGATAATCTTACCTCGCCACAAGTGTCAGGTATCAATTAAAAGAAAGCAGAAAAAAGGTCCAATACACATGCTCCACTGGGATATACACACAATCCACACGCACACACACACAGGTTGACTGCTTTGTTGTTTGGATTTGGTTATAAAGACAGATTGCTTCCTATGATGCTACATCAGCTAAGTGGAATAGAAATAGAATAGAAAAGACTGGAAGCAGGCGGGAAACAGGCAGCCAGGCTGTGGTGTAAGGTTCAGACAGACACACTGTTGTATCACATTGTATCTCATATTTTAATCTATACACCGTTAGTGAATACATGCTAGAACTATTTTTTTAACAAACAGCATATCCACCCGCTCTGTGCTACGCTCCAGAGTCTCGTCTTGTTCCTTGGCAACCTCACAGTGATGACAAGACTCTGGGAAGTAGCTGCACCCATCTGTTGTTTGCCAAGAAATAATTACAGCAGACTCCCCCTAAAAACCACAACTGTCCAGATCTGGCAGACACATGCGGGTCAGAGCTGGCTCACATTTGTTCTGATCTACAGTACATTAGGGAGTCAGTGTACACATGCCTTTGTGTGTGTGCAAGAAGAACAGATATTAAACAGAAAAGTCTTGTTATTAAATACAGCAAAAAAATACTACACGTGCATTTTCAAAAATCATAATGAAATTTACATTTGCTAGATGTGTCACAATTTTTGAAACCTATCAGTTGGAAACAGCATCAAAATGTGGGCATTTCCTATGGCAGCAGCTGACTTGATGATTGAGAGCTGTCATTTCTACTGAAGTGCGTTACTGACCGTACAAAAGTCCATAACATACCTTTTTATTTTATGACCAACAAGTCCCCATAGTGTTTGTTATGTACAGTCATTTAAGTCGTCCGTTTCTTTACAGCATCAAACAAATGGGAGGACTTATTACTTTAAATTAAAGTGCTACAGACAGTTATTTCACAGAGTTCAAAGGTCAGCTTTTTGTCCTATACATAATGTTTAAGGTAATGAAGGAAAAAGTATTTCTGAAATTCGCAGAACAACACAACATTGTTACAAGTAACTAACTGCATTCTTGCTGGTTGGTGCCTGCAGGCCTTTAGAGGTTTTCATTCAGCCAACCCCAGCAGTCTGAAATGAGCAGGACCTGCTGAAGCCTGTCTCCAGTGCTCAGAATCAGCCAGAGGAAAGAACAAAAAACGAAGACAATCTAAACACACACACACACACTTACAGCACAGACGGGCAGCTCCTCAACCAACTCTCTGCTTTTTTTTCATCTTGTTGTGAATACACAAATGGCATGGTCCTCTCTCTCTCTCTCTCTCTCTCTCTCTCTCTCACTGCCTGTGTTTATCCCTCTGTGTCGCTTTACTCCTCCACTGTCAGCCGATCACCTGAATGCATCAGAAGCTGTTGCAGCAGGTGCGGGGAGGAGAGAGAGAGAGAGAGAGAGAAACGGGGATGGACAGACAGGTGCAATGAGTGCACTGGCGTCTGGCAGGTGTGTTTGGCGTCGACGTCACACACCTTTTGTCAGACTGACACAAAGGATGGAGGACACGCACTTAAAACACATGCACACGACAACTATAAAATCAGCTAACACCTACCAGAGACAATGGGTCTCGCGCACAGATTGTATTAAAAACACCTGCAAAAGTCACACACACACACATTTTATAACACCTGTTGAATAAAGTATTCTCACACACACACACACACACACACACACACACACACAGACACACAGCAATAAACATCAGTTCAATTCAATAAACTTTTATTGTCCCTCTCTGAAGTAGCACCCACTCACTTCACAGTGCCTTGCCTTCTTTTGCCTACAAGACACATCCAGTGCAACACCTGCATGAAATAGCAGAAAGAAAAATAGCATCTACAGTTCTCCATCATGGCCACAAGTGCTTGTGGGAAATCGAGTCCACTGGGAGAACACTGCAAACCCAAGGTGAGTGTGGCTCCGGTGTGCAGTCCACTATACCAAAAGACCACGACAAGCAAAGAAAGTTCCTCTGTTCTAACCTCTCAGATCAAACACAATGGAACGTATACATTTTAACACACTAACACAGTGGAATTAACACACTAGAATTAACACCTGAGAACAGTCAGTCTTTCACCGTTCCCCATCAGATCCCTACAGGAAAGCTATCAGACCAAAACACACACACACACACACACACACACACAAACCCACCGCTGCTCGCTGCTTGTCTGAACCATAAATTCTCATGCCCTCCCTCCTCATCATGTCTTCCCACAATGCCATGTATGCTTCTACACCTGTTCTACTGTGTATGCATGTGTGTATGTGTGCGTGTGTGTGTCTAAAGTCTAAAGTCCTGTATTGTGTCACGCTAATCACTTGTCTTCCAGTAAATATGTAACAGCTGCAGTAGCAACAGCAACCTTTCTAGCAGCCACACCCCAAACCCAAATACGTACCTGGCTTTGTACCTGGCATGGCATCAACCTCAACACCAGGAGAGATGCTAGGTGACGTGACACGCCCTCTGCCAGCCATCGGAGGCTTTTTACTCTTCCACTCCGACTGAAACTGTTGAGGGGTGTGCGATTTTGTCTATTCCTGTCTGAAAAGTCATCATTAAGATCCATCTGACTCATGTAATAGTTGGCTATTATAGTGGCTAAGAGAAGCTAGCATTAGGCTAATACTTGCATGAGACTAAATCAGTCTACTTATTTAATGGTTTGGTGTCCAATTGTTAGCAAACTACAGTGTGCAGATAACAATTGTTGTCCTGTTGTTAGCACCTTATAACAATGTTAGGAAGTATGGCTATGAGAAGTTAGCATTAGCGTGCTATGATCCACTGTGGCGATGCGTCAATGCAGCTGCCACGCTGGTAGAGGAAGGAATCCTCACATCCTAATGTTTGTACAGTATGTCTATCATCATAACCTGCTGAATTTTCTACTTACTTTCCAGGATATGAAATGGTTGTGTTCACTCTCTGTTCGGGTCTGTTTGGGTCAACCGTACTTTGGATCTGGTCTAATTATATTCGGGTCAGGTCTGGTTGTATTTGGGTCCTTGTCGGTTCGGGTCTCTCTTTTTTAAAAATTGGGTTCAGGTTTTCATACCACTATCATCATCATCATATCATCATCATAATATGTGGATGATAACAAAAGTTATTAAATGATATGTAACTTAGCATATGTTTTAAAGAATATAGTTTCTCCTATTACACTATGGTGGACATGATACAAATCTCTGCATAATTTTGGGAAACTGACTTAATATAAAAGACATAAGACATAGATACAGATCAATCTACTTTCTGTTTGCTGCTTCACTAGTCTGTGAAGAAAAAATTTCACAGATTTTAAAATTAACTCATGATGCATAATACCATGACGGTGCTGGTAATGAATAATGACACATAACAGCTAATGAAGAGTATTTGCCCGTCTGTGTGTGTGTGTTCCTTTATTCCAGACAATCGGCTGGGATTTGGACTATGAACCAGGATGTACTTGTTACAGATTACACTGTCTGACAGAAAGATAGTCTAGCAAGGTCGAAAAACAAGGAACGAGGAAAACAGTGTAAACTACACAACAAATTCTAGTACTCCCAATTCAGAGTTAGCATAAATCTGCTTGAAGCCCAACATAAACTGAGTTTTAACTGAGTTATCGAGAACAAATATATTTCACTGGTATAAAAATGCTGAGCCAGAAAGTCAGACATTGTACAATAAAATATTATGGTGAGCACTTGTGTTAGACTTGATGATAAGGCAGTTATGTAATCCATAATAATTTCCTCAACATTGCCCATCAAGTATCTTTCTATCATACACAGTCATACTAGAGCTCTGCCACCTGACCTCAACCTTATGGCTCACACTTCTGGTTGGTTTCTGGCTGTTGACAAAAATACGAATACCCAATTAACTGAGTGAGCTAATGGTCAATACTGATATAATTTAAGTACATGTGACAGTAGTCAGGCTAGGTTCATTTGGGTCATGACTTAAAGAAGTCTCAGTTTTAGGCCCATGCAGACACACGTGCACACACTTCGTCAGTACCTGCGGACAACGAGCTGCAGCGTTTTGTACGATCCTTTGACCAGAGCAATGGCTTCCTGCCGGTATCCAGTCAGCTCCACGTCGTTAATGATGACGATCTCATCCCCCACCAGCAGAGGCTGCTCCAAACAGTTCGCCTTACCACCCTCCTCCACCTGTAAACACATAAAAGCAAACATTTAAGGCCATTTACTGAAGAAAGAGGCTTACAATGCTGTGAAAAAGTATTTGCCCCACATACAATTATTATACGTGCACATGTGCTTAGTTGGAATACTCCAGTGGAGGTAAAAAAAATGTAATAATAATATAATAACAACACTAGGACAAATTTCCTGTAAGTCCCTCATCACTCCACCATGTTGGCATGTTCATGACGAAGTGATGATTCAATTGAAACTCCCACACTGGCGTGCACACGCACGCACACACACACACACAGACACAAAGTATACAGTATATCAGCATGACCCCTCACAATTTATCAGTGCTGCCTGTGATGTCTCTTAGCAGCCTGTCAGTGTGTGTGCAGTAATATCAGAATGTGTGAGCATCTGTGTTTTTATCACTGTCTGTGTGTGTGTGTGTGTGTGTGTGTGTGTGTATATGTTCGCTTTAAGGTCACACTGTCTTGCCGTCTTGTTCTCTGTGTGATAAGCTCAGTCAAATCCTGGGGTGGTTGTCAGAATGTCTCTGCACAACCATCACCAGCTCCTGGGCATTGGCTGCGGTTAGTGGGTAAATTGACTTTGAAGTGAAACGTGTTTCTGCTTTGGCTTTGATTCTTATTTAGTATCGTCAGACAGTGTATTAGAAATGTTATTTTTAGTAATATATGCCAGGAAGCTGATAGTCACTCTTTTCTTAAGAACTTTGAACTCTGAATGCCAATAAATCATGGTAGCAGTATGTATAATCTACATCTTGATGCTAGTGTGATGAGCAAGGCTTCATTAAAGTGAATTGGATGCCATGTTTTAACCCTGTATCCAGTTCTCTGCAGATTTGAGCAGTTCATGCCTCTCTTGTATTACAGTTCTTCAAAAATTGGATGAGTGTTGTAAAAATGACTCTACAGACTTAGAAATGGTCACTGTGTCCTGCTTTACTGGGTTTCCGGATAGTGAGCACTGTTACTCAAATGTATATAATTCATGAGAGGCACAAGCTGGGCCAAGGCCACTAGATGCTGCCTCAGGAAAACTCTGTATTGTACAGGGGCCCTGAGAGCCCAGTGTGCTGCGACTTATGCAAACAAATAAAACACAATCAAATTAGGAAAACAAAGTGATAACACAGGTGCTGTAAAAACAGAAAACACAACCAAAAAACAACCACAAAAACATGCGTTAAGAGTTGCAGATTCCCTGATCCAACATGGCGGCCGAGCTGATGCATTGACACCAGTCAGTATAGGTGTATATATCTATGAGTTTTGAGAGTTGTTTGCTAAATGCTGTGGCTGCGTTATCAAGTTGTTTTCTTCATTTGATTGTGTTTTGTCCGTTTGCATGTGTTTTATTAAGTTACAGCACACTGAGCTCTCAGGGCCACTGTAGTATTGGAGTGAATTGGTAAACCTCCAGCTTTTCTCTACAAATACAAAGTCAATACAGCTTTTACACATCGAGTTCACCTCCCGGGAGATCATTTCACTTGTGTTGATTTCTGCCTCAGTGCATGTTCACAGTCATTGCACTGTGAAGGAGATATTTTTTAGAGGTGTTTTTGAAACCACATTTACCTTAACAGACAGGTCCCAACTCATAGTGAGACTAGATGGTCCCAATAACTGACAAAGATGAATCGGACCAGTTAAATAAATATATTAATTGCAACATCCTTTTGTATTCATTGTAGATAAGTACACAGAAGTTACATAACCTGGGAAATGTCAGGTTCACTATGACTGGTGAAATACAATAACAAGCATCAGAACGTGCCTTTATTTCGTAGTTGTTTTCACATATTTTCCCATGATCGACAAAGCTATGTAGCTCTGTTCTGAAATATTACAGTAAACCCCACCCATCTGGGACTCTTCGAATGTTAAAACAACTACCAAGAATTTAGTGCAGGGTGTGTCTGACCCTCTTCTGAATTACAGCACAACATGTGTTACTTTTCAACAAAACCATTGTGTGCTTTGGTCCGCACACACTGCAGCTCCAAGTTCAGAACTGTCCTCAAGCAAGAAGTGCTCGCGCTCACGTACCATATGTGCTGACTTAAATCACCTGTGTATGGTGGCCCTGAGGGGGCAAACATAAGACACAATGACAAAATGTGAAACAACAAAACTGAAATCGAATGGTAGCTTAGGGTAAAGGCAAGGCCACTGACAGACAACTATGGGTTTTCCAATGTATCTGCATGATTGTTATATGTAATAATAACACAAAAACTCACACAAATGTGAGTTGTGTCTTAACAAGCTGTGTTGTGACGTGAAGGAAATTAAACATCCTCTCAGAGCTGTGAAAGAAAAACTGTAAACCATTCCTCAGCTCTGCACAACAGTGCACATGTCTGCACTGTTTGCCTTTTTCAGGAATAAATATACCCAAATAAGGCCAGCGGGATCACTCAGCAACTCTGTGTGTTTGTGTGTGTGTGTGTGTGTGTGTCAGTGGTATTCCAGCTGAAATTCATTATCCTGCAGATGGAGATATCCAAGCAGAGCAGCTCAGCTCTGACTGAAACAGCATACCTCGTTTAATCAATAAAGACTTTGGGAAGATCGTGTTGACAACTTAAAATGAAGGAATACTGTAGATTTTGTTTGACGCCTTGCCGCAGTTTATGAATGCTAAGTCTGCGTGTGGCAAAAGTGGATGTGAGGACCTGTGTGTGAAACAAACTGATTGGCTGATCTATAGAGGAGCGCTTAAGTAAGAATAAAAGTTCCGTTTCCAGATTCATTCTGTGCGTTCAGTAAATCGTGCTTCACATCTATCGTACACGCTTAAGGTTGTTGTACAGTCATGGATCTGCATGGATTTGCCTATGTGCAGCACACAGAAGCATAATTCCACCTTAATACCGCCTTCTGTGTTCTCACATTTCCTGTTGGCTGGTCACGGCACTATGTAATGAAAGCGAGAAAGTTCAATATCCTAACGTTGAATCCATGATGTGGGTAAATATCCAGATTGCGATTTAAAGGGGCATTCCTACAAATTGAATACTGCGCTTAAATGTGTAAATAAACATGTTCAACTTCTAGGTTATTTATATAATAACATTTGGTTGTACAGTAAATGTCTACAAATATTTATGAAGTGGTTTAGCCTTTATTTACAGGTTACTGAATGTGTGCCAATGAATCACCTGACACGTGTGGATTAAGTTACATGAGCCTGTGGAGTTTTCATAGCCTCTGATGCACAAGTGCATGTTGCCTTTAAGTGCTGGTGTATGTACTGTAAATATTTTGATGCATCACTCATGCCAGTCATAGTGACATTTTATTTAGCAACAAGGCTGCCAACCTAAATGGCTTGTCCTTGCCTTCTATACGACCCATGGGAATACCTCTTGAAACAGCAGCCCTTTGTTGGACACCTGACGAGGAGGCCGTTTTCCAGCAGCTTCACGGCAAAACTCAGTTTTGGCACCTTAGAGTTGACCATTGTAAGTTCTACACTTTGTTCCAGAAGTGCTCCATGTCTTTGGACTGTGCTAACATTTGACTTCACCCGAGGTAGGTCTCAGGTGTCAAATAAATGGTCTGCACTTATATAGTGCTTTCTACCTCACTGGTACTCAAAGCGCTTTACACTACAATACATTCACCCATTCACACACACACCGATGGCAGAGCTGCTATGCAGCTGACCTGACACACCGGGGGCAACTTGGGGTTCAGTGTCTTGCCCAAGGACACTTTGACACATGACAGGAGAAGCCGGGAATCAAACCACCGATCCTACGATTGGCAGGCGACTGAGCCACAGCCGCCCCAAAATGTGATTATACAATTAATTTATGCATCAGATGCCGGTCAGATTGCAGCTAATTACAGCCTTGAATAAGCGCTCACCACAGGACAGAATGTGTTGGTTCTATTGTATTTTATCCCAGAGATACCCGTGTTTGAACTGAGGTTTCCTACAGGTCTGAGTCTTCGAGTACAGCCTAACAGCTGTTAGGGGCCGCTCAATAGCTTCTCAATTGTTGAAAGCTACTGAGCTTTCATACCTGTCACGAGACCTTCAGATTAAGAGTCATTAGCACTGTTAAACCTGCCTGGATTACCAGAAACCTTCACCTGCCAAAACTCTTAATTTGATCTTTTCCTGCTCAATCAAACCTCTGTTTTATACTAATCTATTTAAACACAGTATAGGTGATGATGGAGAGAAGCCACAGAGGGCAAGAGACAGGCAACAAAAGAAAGACGTTAGCTGGATATGTAGAGACAGAAAGTGTGACTGAATGGACATGGATTAAAAATGAAGGGATGTTATGAAATACACAGCGACGCACAGAGACACAGTTAAAGTGACGGACAGTGGAACATCAGGCAGTCGTTGGGTCAAACATGGAGAACTGTGCAAACACTGGTCTCAGTACAGCACTGAATAAAAGAATGAGTGTGTTCAAAAGCACCCAGGAAAACACATAATTCACATTCTTGTCCTATTTTACAGCCGTTTGGCCTCCGTCCCAGAATAACCTCCACGCACAGACACACACACAAAAACACAGACACACACCAGCATGCTGATTAGCATTTTGATAAAAAATGAGGTCACAATGGCTGTAAGGACAGAGGGGAAATCAGAAGTGGTCATTCTCCTTATTGCAGTTGCTAAGATTAGATGACAAATCAAATATCAATAAAACATGGCTGGCTATATTATAGTGTATACTGCTACAACCTGATCAAAGACCAGGTCTGAGTGATTCATTGTTTTCAGTCTAAATAGCACACAGAAGTGCCACAGTTTTTATTCAGCTAAAACACATGTTATGAACAATAAGAATTATTCAGTAAATGCTGATTTAGCCGGATAACGCAACAGCTGTGTCCGTCACATTCAGTCAGTTAGTTCAAGTTTATTCTGGTTCAACAGCTACTAAAATAAACTCTAAAGTGTCTTAAATAGCGATCCTTCTTGTGTTTCACCTAGTGATGCCCGTGTTAAGTTAGATTAGGTTCAGATCAAGCGTCACAGAGATGACTATCGGGGTTAGGGGTAGGCTCAGTGATCCGTACACACAAGTTGTTTTTGTAGTGCTGCTGCTTGGAATGATGTCACCATGCAACAAAAGGCACAGTCTATCATTTGGTTTTTATCTTTAAGTTCAATGTAGGGAACATTATGTGACTGTAATATGGAGCAAACTGTGGAATATAAGTGCTGAGGTCACAGGGGTCATGGTTGGAGATAAGGTTTGATGTGGGTTAAATGGTTTAAAAAAAGGAGTATACAGGGGCCCAAGGAGTCAAGGGGCTCCTGGACCAGACAAAGAATGGCCACAGAAAATATCTGTCAATGAGTTTTGCCCTGAAGGATTGGGGGGGGGGGGTATGGACACTGTAACTGTGTCCATATCTTGTGTCCATGCATTTTGAATATCATGTCAAGCTAATTTCTAAATATGGTCTGAAAACATTGGACCTTTTCTGGATTTTTCATTTTCTGCAAATAAATGCACTAAATGACAATATTTGTATCTGGTTAGTTAGTATCTGTCAGTAAAACAAAAATGTTAATTTTACTCAAACATATACCTTTAAATAGTAAAATCAGAGAAACTGATAATTTTGCAGTGGTCTCTTAATTTTTTCCAGAGCTGTATTTTAAAGTCAAGAACTTGGAGCTTTAGAGTAAAAGACAGAAATCCTGTCTCATACTTGGGGAGTTTGATTTGGGAAGATGCTGTATTTACCAGGCAGCGAGGCTCTAACTCAATGATGCTTTCAGTTGCATTATGGGAAAGTTTTTTGGAGCTTGACTCTTCTCAAAATCTGATATCTGTACTGGATTTAACATTTAAAGCAGTGGCTTCCTGTGGGCTGATTTATGTGAGGATTTCAACAGGCCACTTCTCCCAATTATAGTTAATCAATCAAAGGGTAATTGATAGTAAACCTGACATCAGAATCGTTACACTGTAGATGTCAGAGGTGAAAACGTCATGTATGTCCAGAGTAACACACATTCTAACGTGCTGACACAGTAGCACAGTAAAACTTTCTGTTTCATACCTTGGAGATGATGAGCGGCTCGCCGTGCTCCAGGCCGCCCTGCAGGGTGAAGCCCCACGGCGCTCCTCCCGTTAGCCGGGCCTCCAGCAGCAGCCAGCCGGGACGCTGGAGCCCCGCACGGCCGTCGCTAACGCCGCTCTCCATACCCGGCCAGGGAGCGCTCACTCCGGGCTCCACTGTCCTCAGTCCGGCCGCGGCCCTGCGGACCGAGAAGGAGAAGGGGGAGAGGCCGGAGTGACACCGGGACTGAAGAAAACGACCTCACCTTCCTGAGCTCATTTCCTTTATTCATTTATAACTTGTCCTCGTTAAAGGACAAAAAAAGGGGGAGAAGCAGGAGGCGAAACCAAGCTGCGTCCCGGAAGCCTCAGAGAGCGGCTGATCCACGCTCCCCGACACGCCGAAACTATCCGCTGCAGTCTGGAGACGAGCTTTAAAAGTTACCGAGACCATAAAAAGTGATAATTAAAAAAAATCAAGATGAGCGAAAGTCAGATGTGCTCCAACAGAAATCCAAACCTCTCTCTCTCTCTCTCCCTCTCTCTCTCTTCCGAAAATCAGTTTAGCATCACAATAGGATTTAGTGCGACTCACTGACCGAGGAGAATGGAGACAGACAGAGGGAAAGGTGGAGTGAGGTGGAGTGAGACACACAGAGGGGGTGACGGGGGGTGGAGAGGGGTGAGAGTGAGAGAGGAGTGGACTAGACAAGGAAAAGATGAAAGGACAGAAGTTAGAAAAAGAGAGAATGGAGAGGAAGGTAGGAAAGAAGGAATAAAGGAAGGACGAAATTAAGGATACGGGATAGGGCAGCATGGAATGCAATCCCGTAATTTCTACTTTTAAAATCCCTTAATTTTCCCATTAGAGATGATGAAATGAAGCTACTTTAATGTCATTTTTAAGAAAGGCTTTGCACGGTTTATGGGAAAAAGTTAAACATATCCTTTAAGTTTTATTTTTAAAATGGTTTTCATGGATAATGGGTCAACCTAAAGGGATCTGTGAATTAAAAAGCTCTTATAGACATTTTATTTAAGTCTATTAATTCTTCCATTGATGGAAAATATAAGAACTAAGTTAAGGTCATATAAGATACACGTTAAAGGGCGTTTTTTATGGTCTTTGGTACATTATAGCCAAATGAATACTTAAGTAAATGCATTTTAAGTAAAATCAATTTTAAGTGTATTAAAAACTTACATTTCATTATGTAAATGATGTAAAAGTAACAGGATGGCCATGCAAGTGGAGAAGATGATAAAAAGGCTCAAAGAAATTGAGAAGGAATCTGTGTAGATCACAAAAATCTATCAGATAGATACAAGAGTTGGTTTGGCCGGAATCAACAGTTCTGGAATAGTTGGGAATAGTTTTCATAAAAAAGGAGAACGAGTAAAACAGAGACACAGACCTGAGAGTTTCCTTTGTGTGTCCTGATGTGTGAAGCATCCACAGCAGATCTGAGGTCTACAGCAGCACAGCGTCTGACACGATTTCCATTCACACTGGAACCAGATTACCAGGGAGAACCAGGATTAAATGTCTGATGGAAGAGATTACTGTTCACAATGAACTGACAACCTCTCAGATGTTTGATGAGCAAGTCTGTGTTTGTCAGGAAACATCTGATCAGTAGCACAAATTTAAGGCCTCAGCATGGTTCGACTAAACTCTTTTGTCAACTTATCAGTGTGACCATCCGGTGTCAAAGCATTAGGAACGTTTGGTCGCAAATGGAGGTACTGGACATTTTGAAATGTTGACCTCCTTGACTTAAAATCACAAACGACTATAAAATCACAGCATCTCCAAGGTTATTAGGAATTATGATCTAGGTATATGTATATATCTAGGTTTATGTCTGGAGCCTTCTGTTGCTTCCACAACCAAACTGAAGATTTTACAGTGATCAGATCTGAGGATGTTTTTGGATTCATCAGGAAGAGCTGGAAGGCCGCTGAGCTTCCGATGGTTGACGTTTCTGTGAATAAAACTTGTTGGCAAATGGATACACAGATAGCCGTGTGTGATCTAATGCTAACGATCAAACCTCATGCTGTGTTGATGATACAACACAGTCAAAAAAGTTAGGACAAATGTAAGTTTACCACTGTGTCACATCATCTTTCCTTTTATTTACACTTTTTGAAAACTCAACTTCCCAGGAAAAATCGTTGCCTTGATCGCAGCATGTCTCTGTAATAACAATATACACTTCTATTTCTCCTGAAAACAAGCTTAAACATGAACTTATCTGACCACAGAACACGTTTCAACGGTCTTCCTTTCTGCCTGACATGAGCTCGGGTCCAGAGAACTTGGCAGCATTTCTGCGTGGAATTGATGTATGGTTTCCTTCTTGCATAATAGAGTTTCAGGTTGCATTTCTGGATGCGGGAAACGAACTGTGCTCAGCGGCTTGTTTTTTTTTTTCCACAGAAGCATGACAGTTTCTCATGCAGTGTCGACCAAGGGCTTGAAGGTCACACGGAGCCCCTGAATCTTTTCACAATATTCTAAACTGTAGATGGTGAAAGACAGAAATTTTGACAGCAATCTTGCATTGACAAATATTCTTTTTGAACTGACACTTCTCTCATAAAATAGATGCTCATTTTATACAGAATCATGATTCCCTCACCTGTTACTAAATAACTTTATTTCAAAGTGTAACCTTATTTCCTCACCCTGAGGCTACAGGTGTTGTGAACAAGCCAGGCTTCACAAATCTGGAATGGACTTGTTACAAGTATCAAGTATCTCTGACCCACTGTGACCCATTGATGTAAAACCTGGACCTTACCTGTGATCAATCTGGCTCAGACCTAGCTTTATTTAACACAAGATTTTCATCCTAAAATAAAATGTACTCACACTGACAGCAGCCATTCAGCTCCACCACTGATTTCTACTCAAGTAAAATTCCCGATGAAGCAGTTTTCCTTCCTTAAGCTAAGTGTGTTTGTCCTGAGGAATGTGGTTTAACGGAAGGGCCATCAAGTGTATCAGCTAAGAGCGGTCACAGGGGAATTATTAAGAAGAGAGAATGTTTCTGAATGAAAAAGGTTCAGGTGACACACACAGCATTTCACCAAACACCAGGAGACTTCAGGCACTGTGACATTTTTCATAAACGTAAAGCTCAGTCTGATGGATGAAGGTCAAGCAGAAGATAGAGGCTGTCTGTCATCTTCAGCACTGTGTATGTCGTTCTCTGAATCGTAGCCAAATAATCCCTACAGACAGGACAAGGGAAATTTTAACCTTTAGGCTCTAAGGTTAAAGTTATTAAAGGATCATGTGTGAATAGGAGGCTGATTCTGCACATGTGATCTCATAAAACTTGCAACAGCAGAGAACGTAAGAGCGCTTAAGGTTTAGGATTGTTCTGTAATACTATTAGAAAGACCCAGGAAAAGCAGGTAAGTGCAGCTAAGCAGGCTTTAAAGGCCAATGCTGAAGATGAGGCAGCAGAGCACGCAGTGTGTGATCAGAGATCGCCGTCTAGAGGAAGATCAGAGAATTACATAAGAAAATCAGAATAAAGTATTATTGCAGTAGAGAAGGAATCTTTCATTTTGCCAATTAAACATTCTAGCTGGTGTTAAGTTTTTCACAGGTCAGTCTAAGATTAGGATCTTTAAAATAAAAAAAGAGGCAGTTTCTCTCCAGAATAAAAAAGATCCTAATATGTTCAATAACATGATGAAAGGAGTGAGGTGAAATGAGTGTGAAGACAATTTCATTGCAAAAATATGAAAATCTAATTTAAGTTTTACTGGAAGTAAAGGGAGGAACTGCTCTTCCTCATAGTCATACATAGACATTTAATATATACATATATTCCAAATTTGGGAGGACACACATTTAGCGTAACGACAGTTACCATGATTCTGATAAGGCACCAAGTCAAATTTTAACAAACATGAACAAATACCAAACAATAAAACAGTATAAATCATTTTTATATAAATGTGCAATAAAAAAAAATATGTTCAAAACCCTGTCAATCACAGCTAGTGCTAAAAAAAGAACTATTATTGCCTTAAAAAGTTTAGATTGAACAAAAACCTAAATATAAACAGAATTTTAAACATATAAAAAAAAAAGATTATATGTCATTATATGTCGATAAACTTCAAATATTATTTTTTCAGCTGATAATGACACAGAAGCTGAAATAACACATCAGCAAATAGCTAATAAAACAACATTAACATTTCAGACTCAACATTTAAAACAAGTTCAACTTAAAATTTCAGAATTGGTCATTAGCATCATCACATCTTAAATAATGAAGCACATTCAAATATCGAGTTCGACTACATTTTTACACACTGTGTGTTATCAGTGTTGGTCTTCAAATGCTTTCAGCAGTTTGAAACTTGTTTTGGTGCTAATTCTTCTTTCTGTAAATAAGTAAAAACACTACAATACATAAAAAAGGTGCATGTCGTGCCTTTCTGAAATTTAGCACCTCAGAAAACACAAGTGACAAATGTGAGTTTTTTTCCCCAAGTCTTAAAAACACACTTTTCTATAAACATCAAAATTATGTCTTGAATTAATCCGGAAATTGGGAGGTTGAGGCCAGTGTACGAGGCTGAAGATAAGTTCCTCCTCCTTTAACTCCGACACCCGGTTTGTAATGAAATGCCACTGAATGCAAACACTTCTCATGCACAACACAAAGCATTTGACGCAGGTTTCTTGGAGAAATCGAAATTATAAATCAGTAAAAAAAATGACATAGAAACATAGAAATGAAGCTGAACTTCAATGTTTTTCCTTCAATGTCTTTCCTGGTTTCATGAAATTATGTTTGTTGAGAAGGCGCTCTGGGAAAAAGCTTTGGCAACAACGATTCACAATAAAAGTTAAATAGTGTACTTCTAAGAATATTTTTTTATGTGGTCTTTAAGCAAAAATGTATTATGATTTTTACCCACACTACTGGCATCTAGAAAAGCTCCATCATGGTCCAAAATGATCACTGACTGGTCCATGATATAAATGCAATTAGTGAGATAATCTAATGCTAACGCTAACTTTACATATGTATATATGCAAGGTTGACAGTAATGAACTGCTATCTCTGGCATGTTACTAGTGTATCAAGATAAGCATTCTAACACTGTTTCAATGCAAGATATAACCTGTTGTTCATGTATGCAACTTAGATTTCTTGATGAATAAATAAATCTGGCATTTTAGCTGTGCAGAAACTGCTAACATGCTCATTATTAGCATGTTATAGGCTAGTATTTGATTAGGCGGACATTGACAAAGCAGACCAGAGCCAGACGAACCGACTCTGACAGACCTAAAAATGAACAGCAGCATTTTTGTTTTCTAGTGTGTAATTGCTCGCATAGCTGTCGGCTTTTGTTGCAACCTGTGGCTTGTTTGTCCATGACCAGTGTTATGGTATAGTATAGTATTTAGCTATACTCAAAGTTTTAGCAATAATTGTAATAATAAGCTTTTTCAATTTTCCCACTGTTATGTGAAAACTGAAAATGCACATAACATATTGATGAGGGTGAGGGAGGCAGATTTAGAAAGTGTTCAGACTCTTTTCATGTGATTTGCTGACAATAACAAATGTGTCAATCCTCTCCATTAATCAAAGTGATGGCAACCTCCTATTGTTAGTGTCAGGAGGCTATAACTTGGAATGAGAAAGTAGTGGCAAGCTAAACTTCCTCTGACATGTTGTGGATCGTCTCAATTATCATCTTCTTCAGTTTCTTCACTTTGTTGGGTGGGGTCTCGTTCAGACACTCCTCCACATACCTCAAGAAACCAGCATGTGGTGAAACTGTTTGGCTTTGACAGAATGTCCTCATAAAATCCAGCATTTCGCCGTTGGTGGGTGGTGCCCGATGGCTAGGCCGCTTGCGTCTCGACACTCTGCTGTCAGTATGAGAGGAGGATGTGGAGGGAGAAGGGGAGGAACAGGGAGAGGAGTGCTGGGAGTCTGGGGGAGTAGGTGAAGGTGGGGCTTTGAGGTTGTGTGCAGTGATGTTCAGTTTGGTAGCACCTGGATCGGTTGTGAAGCACTGTAGCGGGGAGGGACTGTCCAGGTGAAGGAGGCCAGGCTCCTGCGGTTCGTGGAAATGGAGGTCTTCAGGTCGCTCATCCTCATCGCAGGACTCGCAGAGGAACATCAGTTCACGGTAGTGTTTCCACTTTGGAAGGTAAAAATCCTCTGAACCGCATATTTTGTTTGAGCTCACCGCTTTGTGCTCACGTTGGAAGATGGTTCGCAAGTTCCTGAACTTTGTCTTTATGTCTTCCACTGAAGAACGACCAATAACAGAACTTGTGAGTGTCAACAAAGAAAACCACTTTGGACAAATGGTGTAAAGAATTATTTTGTTGAAATCAATTTCAAAGACGTATTTTGCTGATATAAGATACGTCTCCATCAGTTTGTCAGACATTGTCTAGTTTTTGTTATTGTTATTTGCATTAGTAATGCCTTACCAAATGTATGTGTAATAGTCGACTTACCATTAATGTTCTCTTGTCATAACAACACAATAACATCAGCACCATCATCTAAGTCCATCTAAGTGCTAAAAAATATACATTACCTGTGTATGGGACTGGTTCACTGTCTGACAGGAGGCTGCTCAGTGTCTCGAATAAGCTTTGTCTCAGCAGACGGTTCCTGTAGCTCTCTGACTTGTGGTTCCACAGACAGCTGTGATCTGAAAGAAAAAATAACAACCCTTCAACTCTTAATAAGAGATAAATAAAAGATTTAATCCTTCTCCTGTATTCTTGTATTATTCTTCGGATGTCACTTCACACTGTTTACATAAAACTATTCACTTAAGAAACCAGCTCCCAGATATTCACATGCCCCATCCTGAACTGATTTTGGGCCATATTCATAAAACATCCTGAAAGTAGTCCTTTAAAGGCCAATTTAGGAGAAACTCCTAAAAAAATCTTGGTCTATGCTCATCTATACAGTCCCACAGTTGAACATACTACTAAAACAGCTAAACAATAAGGCCGCCTACCAGAGTAAAAGGATATGAGCTGCTGAACTTTGGCATCACTCCAGTGGCAGCGGGAGTCTGTGCTTGGTCTGCTGTCTGTCTGAACTGGACCAGATAAAGGGAACTTTAGAGAGGAGGGATTTGCACGAGTTTTGGGGTCTGGTGGTGAAGGAGATGGAGAAGCTGGGAATGTGAAAGGAGCTGTGTTGACTGCTAGTTTGACATTATCTGGAGACACAGAAGAGAAGATTTGGTATGCAGCACTGTGACTGGAGCTGGAGCGAGCAGAGGTGTTACTGAATTTGATGCCGTTAGCTTGGGTGGAGGAGAAGCTACTCAGGGTGGAGGATGGCGTTTGATCTCCATATTCCAGATCCCTGTCTTCCGGTGGCATCAGTATCTGCAGGTCATCTGTGCTTTCATCTTCGTCACAGGACTCGCAGAGGAAGAGCAACTGCTGGTAGTGTTTCCATTTGGATACATAGAGTTTGTTGGAGGCCCTGCAGGCCTGCACCGCCTTGTATTCACGATTAAAAACTGTCCGAAGGTTCTTGAACTTGCACTTTATGTCTTCAACTATAAATAAACAAACAAACGAGTCATATTACACAAGACCATGAATACATGATTTCAATCTTAACTGTTTCTCAAATGTGAAATGTTTTATTCTTAACTCAGCCTTTATTCAGTATTTCCTGCACTGTCATTCCAAAGGAGTTTCTAGACTCCTCTGGATCATATCTGTTTTTACATTCACATTTTACAGCACATTTTAGTGTATGGTTCAGCATCAGTGTTCAAATCAATCAATCCAGCAGCAGGCAATTGTTTTAACCAAACAAGCTCTAATAAGAGCTTGTCTGGTTAAAACTGCAGAAAAAGGTAGTGGCTATCTGGTGAACTAAGTACTAAAAAAACTGAAAAGATTTTTTTTCTCAGGAATAGGTGGAGACTTAAACATATAATGAGAGTGAATATTTGATTTCATAATGTGGGTACAAACAAGATTCCGAAGGAACAATTATGCTGCTCTAGGCCCGTCGAATGTGGAATTCTGAAGCAGTTTGTTGGCATGTTGGCCACTATGAGCTGATGATACCAATTTGCTGAATTTTATTTATTTTTAAACAGCTGTCTGATGATTTGATAATGGGTGTCTGATAAAACATTTCATCTGATCTGAAGCTTTAATAACCTTTTCTCATATCAAATAAAAGTCATGATGGTGCGCACTGGTATCCTAATGGTTACTACACGTGCCATGCCTTTCACAATAGTCGGCTAGATACAGAACAGTCTCCATGAGAAAGAGGGTTTTTTACTACAAGCTCAAAAACTCAAGAATAGGAAGACCAGGTTAGAGTTTGACAAAAAACCCTGTTCAGGAACAACATCCTATGGCCAGAGGAGACAAAGATCAATCTGCACAAGAAAAAATGGAAAGAGAAGGAACTACATATAAAAAAATTGATACAGTTCATAAATAATTTTGGAAAAATATTTAAAATAAATCTGACAGTCTACCCCTAAAGCACATCTTGATGTATTCATTTCAAATATATCGGGGTATCATAGAAACCCACAGTGATAAAAAAAAAATGACACCACTGTCTAAATACTTATGGACCTGAATATATGTAGTACTTCTGTGGAGGGTCTTCAGTTGTAGTTGCAGGACACAGATGGTGAGCACAAGTTTTAGTTTTGATCTACAGGTAGCCAGACTCAGTGTGTCTTGTAAGAGTTGTTTACATGTAATAAAAATGATGCTCCATCATAGAAAACTGAACCCTTCATCATCATGGTGATGTGTTAGCATGTAGCCAATAAAGCAGGGCCGTGATATTTACCTGAGAAAGACACTGAGTGTTCGGACAGCTGGTTCCTCAGGGACTCCAGCAGCCTCAGTCTGAGCTGGCGGTTGTTGTGGTCTTCAGACTTCTTGTTCCACAGACAGCTGTGCTCTGTGCTCAACAACAACAACTCCCATCAACTATGAAACACTGTATTTGTTTAGGTTTGTTTTTCTATATCAATCCCTCTGCAATAACATGTACCAGTTTGGAAATTGCAATCAATGTTGTTGTTGTTGTTTACCAGAGTAAAAAGCTATCAGGACACGCTCCCTCTCTTCACTCCAGAAACATTTAACCATCGTGCTGGATGGGACACAAGAGGATGAGGAGGTGGATAGGCTGGGGAGAAAAGATGTGATCCGGCCTTGGGAGGTATGAACAGACTGTGGTTCTTCCTGTGGAAGAGGAGCCGGTGACAGCGGCAAGTCATCGACACACACGTCCCGATCCCAGCAGCCCCGCAAGAACATCAGCTGCTCGTAGTGTTTCCACTGTGGCACAAACACGTCGTTCGACCTGCACACCTTGCTTGCCTTAACCATTTTGTACTGACGTTGAAATGTGGTACGAAGGTTCTTGAACTTATTCTTAATGTCTTCCACTGGAAAGGAAAATAAGGCAGTTTATGATTTTCCCCTCCTACATAAAACGCAGCTCAGAATTCTTGCCTGCAGGCTTACCAGTGAAAGACACAGGAGGGGGTTGAGCGGACAGAAGGATCCTCAGGTGTTCCAGAGTCTTCCATCGCAGTTGTCGGTTCTTGTAACTGTCTGACTTGTGGTTCCATAGACAACTGTGCTCTGAAGAAATGAAAACAAACCAGGTTCAGTACTCTTTTAACACTTCTTTTTGTTCTTGGTTCACAACAGGCTTCATCGGAGGTTTGGAACAACCTACAGTTCTGCATCTCCACTAGAGGAGACTTTACATAAAATGTCCCACCAGATGTTCAACCATTGTTATTTTAGTTAGCAGCCAGGATGTCTGTTTTTTTTTACTAATTAGTATTGGATAATACAAATCCTGCATTTTAGTGTTTTATATCTAACTGAAATTGACTCAAAGGCATTAATCTGAGGTGAGTATGTACAGTAGGTAGGCCCGTTAAAATAAACTGTTACCCTTCAGAACTGGACTATTATAAATTGAGACAATAATAATGTGTGTTTGAGATATAACAACTCATGTGGTATACATACAGTACATAGCAGACTATTATGGGTGGGTTGTTCATGTGAAAGAAATATGACAACACTAGGAATCATTAGTTACATAATTTAAGTGAGCAAGTTCACTCATAGCTTCTGAACAATTAACGTTGCTGTACAAAGTGCATTAGTTTTAAGACTAATCTGAACAGAACAATTATTAGATAAAAGTGTGTCTGCAAATAAAAAAGCTGACGTTGACGAGCTAACTCAATATGACCACATATCACTCATAAACTCTACTTTGTATCAGTTTGTACCATTTTTAAATGAATAGCGGTAAATTAACTAGCTATTGCTTCCATCTCAATATCTAACATTAGGTAGCTCACAGAGTAACTCAGGAATAAAAATGTCAGACGAATGTGACTTTCCCCACTTTACTTTATTTCCACTGAAATTAAATGAGAAAGTCTACAAACGTAAACACAAACCAAGAAGCTGACGTATTTTAGGACAATAGCAGCTAACTTGACTTCAGTTGCTAGTCGCCATTGCTGTTATTAGTCTGGATTGCGCTATTGCTAACAGTCGTCGCTCTCGTCGAGCAACGGTTGCCGGCAAATGTTGCACATTCCGAGAACACGCTGATTAAAAATTTAACTTTTAAGTCATGCTAATTATTGAATGAAAGTTGCTGTTATGAACTATTTTGACTTACTGGAGAAAAACGCTATGAGTGCCCTCTCTTTCTCCTCCGTCCAGTATCTCTCCGGTGTGAGGCTGAACGATGACACCTCCATATTTGTTGTTGCCATCTGGTCCTTCGTTACTCGGCTGCCAGGTCACATGACCCAAAATCTAGACTGTAATTTGACGATTACTAGACATTTCCTGAACATTTACCCACGTTGCCCAGTAGGGGTCGCTGTCGATCGCTGTTGCCCACATGTCAACACAGAGGCACAATTTCACTTTTAATTTCAAACCACTGTACTGCAGCTCAGTTAATGATTAAAATTAAGATGGTTTGAAATTTTAATATTTTAAATTATATGATATATAAAATGTATTATTATATTGTATATACAATATATAATATTTTAAAATGTAAGATATTATCTAATATATTCGTTTTTTCTAATGCACAGGTAATGTCAAGACTGAAAATTCCTTCTTGACCCTGCAAAGTCACACCACAAAGGCCACACTGATCATTAATCAGTCATTAATCTGCAATGAAAAAAAATCCCAATTCCATGACAAATATGTGTCTCTGTCTGCTGAGAAAATTAGATAATACAATTTAATGTGCAGCCACTAATAAACTTGGTGGTCAGATTTAGTGAACTACTGTTCCCAATTTAAAATCTCAAAAGAACAAAAAAAGTTCATAAATTTTACATAACTGTGATGCTACTAGGTAATTAAAACTAAAATGTACATATTTATGTATTCAGATCACTTTTAAAAGTAACCCTTTTTTTTTGCAGCAATTAAACTCTCTATTAAATGTTACTTAAAGCTACAATATGCAACTCTGCTCCACTATGCTCCCCCCAACCCCTTCAGGTGTCAGTTGCTTTAAAATTAAAGTGAACAAAAATTTATCAAATTTACCAGTCCAGCAGAAATAATTGGCCTTCTCTGATTGGTCAGAAGGGTGAGCCTCGCTCTGCCAGATTTATCAATGGATACAGGTCACAGAAGACTTAGATTAGAAATAATGTTACATATCATAGCTCAGATCTAACACAACATACATTAATGTATTATTATTGCTGTGTGATATAACAACATAAGACCTCAATTGAAAGAGTACAGATATTTTTCTTGCTCTTGGGAGATGCAAGTCCCACAAGTAACCACCAGAAAAAAAAAATCACACATGATGCAAATGTTTCCAAGTGTTGTTCTGGTTTAATTCCTAATAATCAACAACCAGCTGGTACACTCCCAGACAAGACGACAGACAAAGTGTATTTACAGTGAATCTCCATGTACATTTCATTTCTTCACATGTACAGACAACCAGTCCATGTACAATATTTATACTGCTGAGTCAGTTCTACAGCTTCTGAACTAAGCTGGTTGCATTTTGGTTTTCACATCTGCACTAATATCCTATATTCAGATGTTTAAGTATTTGCTCATATAAACAGATGTTTTCAGAAGCCTAAATTGTGGGTGTTTTGGATGGGTTCAAAATACATAAATTTCACTGGTAAAGACAAAATCTAAAACTTTGTCATTACGGTAATGAAATGAAACTTTAATAACAGAGCTAAAACAACAGATGGGATTTGATGAGAGAAGTCACTGAAATGTAGAGCTGCTACCACCGTAACCTGACTTCAGATTAGTGGCTGAAATTGATGGATGGATGGAAGGAAATAGTTAATGAGATGCAGGAGTATGAATAAGTGGGTTCTCTCTGTTTAAGCCAAACATCACATCCCAAATATGACCAAATAAAGAGTAAGATACTAGTGTGCATGTAAACATAGTCAGGTACAAGTAACAGAAAAAGAGGAAATTAGATTAGACTTATTTCAGAGTCTAATCTGAATAAACATGAAAAAAAATAAATAAAGAATGACTGTTGTTTTACATAATAGCTGCACAGGGGGAACTGACCCCCAACACAGGCTGTGTTAGTCCCACTGAGCTACACAGGACTGAAAACTGAAAGAAAACCACTGTCGACCACAATAAACAAACCAACCCCACACTTTCACTTACATTATATACAAACCATAATGTCATTGATATATACATTTACGTTAAGGTCATAGATCAAATACCTATATACACTCTGTGTTAGTTAAATACTTTTAAACTCTTTAGCATTTTTTTCCTAAATCATCTCTAAAGCTCTCGTAAGATTTCTGCTGGATGCTTCAAGTATAAGTTGATTCACTGCTGTTAGGGAAAAACCTCAGACCTGCAACATTTTTTTTTGAAAATGGAGATGAAGAACTGCCCAGGTAACCTCAGTGTCACACAGAGATCATATAGTGAGTAACTGTAGGTAACGAGATCTCCTTAGCACACAAATTCCCAGCTGAGCTCACAGTTGAAGGAACAATTAGACTTGTAGGAAAGTACGCTCGGCTCCAAGCACCTGGTGTGACTTGAAATCGAAGGCACGCTGACCCTTGTCAAACAGAGCCAGAAGCATTGTTGTTTAGGAGCAACTCCATAGAGTCACATTCCCAACTGCTGGTGGCATTTCTTCTGGAGGGGCATTAGATCACAGTATGACAGTACAGAAAGACAAGTAATGTCAGAAACTTAAAAAAGTCAGATTTTCTCCAGCTTTGAAATAATAATAGTGGGGAACATAAGAGTGTGCAAACCACATTTGTGACATTTACACAATGTGCTACTGAGCTAAGAGCAAATTTGACATGGAAAATCTGGTTGGTGGGCATTGGAAAACTGGTTGTTCACCTCAGTGGGATCGACCTAGTTAACGAACTAGAACCACCAAATGTCGAATTTCCTAGATCTACACCAGCAATAATGACCTGAAACTAAATGTTATCATTAAATATTCAATAATCAAATATGTGATAGTGTCATCTATTGTCCAATTAGCACCAAATGGATGTACACACCAAAACTGTAATCCTGAGATAATAGGAAATACATATTTTACAATACCAGCTATTGTTGGTCTGGCACCACACTGGAGAGGTGCTGTGAGGTAAGTATTTAACTAGCAAAGCTCACATCTATATGTTCAACAGTTTGGGTTGTAGGAACACTGTTCACTGAAATAAAAAATAGGAAATCTGAGCACATACTGCTGGTGCTCAGATTTCCTGCGAACACGTTAAACAGCAGAGTTGCGGCTCTGAGGTTTTGCAGCAGCCAGCAGCACTTTTATAAAGTGTCTCTGATATAAAAATAAAAGCAACGTGACTGAATATGAGTAATTTCAAAACATGCTTTTCTGAGGTAGTGACATACAGGTGAAGTTATGAATAAAAACTATCCAGTGAGGTGTATGAATATTTCCCTATCATTTGTTATGAATAGCATTTAAAATGAAACAGGAAACTTGGCCAAGTGTGAGATGTGATATTTCGATACATTGAATTTCAGGTGGTTGATTCATCTCTCGGCTCGTCACATTCATACTGTTAGCATCGATAGCTCGTAGCAGGTAAGATACTGTACACTTAAAAAGAATAAAAACCTTGTTACCCAGCCCAAAAGAAAAACTGTAACAAAAGTGTTCCTCTTTAAAAAAACACACTGAACTTTGGCTGCTGTAAATATGTTGCAGACATGTTTTCTCTGTACAGTAACAAATAAGAAAGAAAACACAACATTGAAGAACGATACAGCTGAAGGTAAAACACCTTTTGTTGCTAATCACAAAAACAATCAACTTCAAGTGTAATGATGAACAATAATCCTTCCACAAGAACCTCTATCCTGTTTCTCTTTTGCTTCAGGTGATTTTATGTGGGCTGGACTCACCCAGCCGATTAAAAAACATAGTTGGTCCCTTCGTTTTTCTGTCCAATCAATGACATCTTATTTGGCAACTCTTTGCTCCCGGGACCCCTCGTTAAACAAACATGGCCGCTCACAAGATGCTACTGTCTCTGTTCCTGGTCGGTGAAGTACTAAGTTAGTCCTTCCTTCAGGCAAAGAAACAGCGCTGTTGGCGCTTCTCACTGTCAATCACAGTCTTCTGTCAATAAAAGTACACTTAGTCCCGCCCTGCAGCAAAGAAAATATATTACTGGTTATTTGTCTCTGTCAATCTATCAATCAATTAAACCCCATTGTTAGTCCCGTCCTCTGTGGTCCATCAAACAATACTGTCCTGCAGTAGAGGCTCAAAGTCCTCGTTGCTGGCGGCGGGAGGGCTCTCCTCGTCACTGCCGGGGAGGGGTGTGTTGATGTGGATGCCAGCCAGCGAGGACATCGACTCTTTGCTGTCTGGGAGGGGCTTGTTGTTGAGGGAGAGCTGGGAGGAAGAGGAAGAGCAGGAGGGTTTCTCTGGAATAAAGAGAGCAACGAGGAAGGCGATGACCACGGTGCACGCACCCAAAAGGAAGGGTGGGCCAGGGATGAGTGCTCGCTAAGAAAGACAGAAAAAGACATTTGAGGATGAGGAAGTAGAAAAACAGCTGCACTGAACATGCTAAAGGGCATCAATGTTTAAGAAAACAACATTACCTCAGTGGGACTATGCAGAGGCAGGGGGTCAATGTTGTAATCACTTTGGATGGGGTCCATGGTGTTGAGCTCGACATTGAAGAGGAAGAAGATGAATCCATAGAGAGCTGGACCCAGACCGTTACACAGGCCTCTGATCCCTGTGATCATCCCCTGAGCCACACCTGTAGGCAGCAGTGGGAGGTCATTTTACTGCTGATGTAGTGTACGTGCTAATACAGTAAAGGAGAGGAGAGGCCTCTAACCAGTTCCTCACTGGTCCAATGTTCACAATTTAATGAAAATGACATAAAACACAAAAACAGAATGTAAACACCAAGACTGCTAGTTTCTACCTGTCTGCACAATCTCCCCCTCCTGTACTTTGTTCCCTGAATATTATCTGTCAAAAACCCAGAGTGAGTGACTCCTGTACTACAGTGTCATCTCCAACTTTCTTCATGATCTGACACTATTATGAAACGTGTGACCTCTGATCCTTATGTTTTCTGTCTCCTAGTGAGCCACATGCCCTTTTTTCTGTCTTGCACAGGATTGTATCTGGGACAAAAGTTGAAGACCCTGTCTTTGAATACTTAAGAAGATAGAACAGAGCAACCTGGGACAACTGAGTTTCTCCAGCAGTACAAACATGTGGTCACCTTATTCTCTATGATCTACAAACCTAATTTCTAGAAACCTTTTACTAAAACACAATGAAAATATGTGCTTTGTCAATTCCCTCGAACCTTTACTGATCTGAAAAAAGTATTAAGATTTTCAGCATTTTCACTGATCAACTTCATTGTATTTTGTAAATATACGCAAATATCTAGACAGTTCAAAATGAGAAGGTTCATTAGTAACAGGTGAGGGTATGAAAGGAGCATCCACCAAAGGTTCAGTCTTGACAAGCAAAGATTAATCACCAAAATTCACCACTTTGTGCCAGGCTTTGTGAGAGAATTATCAATCAGTTCAGAAAGAATATTTCTCAACATACGACTGCAAAGACTTTAGGTATTTTTACCATTTAACCACCACTTCACAATTTAATGAAAAGATTCAAGGACTCTGGTGAAATTTCACTGTCTAAAGGCCAAGAATGGAAAATGACTGAATGTGTGTAACATTATCTGCTTGTATCTACTGTGTATTTTATATCTCTCTCATCACAGCAATGTTCTAAATATTAAATCATTCATCAAAATTAGACTTTACTGTCTCCTATGACAATATGGATAATAGGGACACTACTTGACACGCATAGATAGAGAAAGTTTTAATATTTTGGGCATAACTGTGGCTAACTTTGGTAACTTTAATTTTACTTTAAACCAGAGCTTGTTCTGCTGTTAAACAATTTGACTGAGTTTTGATCGTATGGCTACAATATGCTCTAAAGTTAACACTATATATTGCATTGTATATTATTATACTGTATGTCAATTAGAGGTGGGACAGTGGTGTAGTGGTTATTAGCACTGTTGCTTCACAGCAAGAAGGACCTGGGTTTGAATCCACAGGTCGGCCAGGTGCCTTTATTGTGTGGAGTTTGCATGTTCTCCCTATGTGTGTGTGGGTTCTCTCTGGGTTCTTCAGCTTCCTCCCACCATCCAAAGACATGCATGTTAGGTTAATTGGTGACTCTAAGATTGTCCGTAGGTGTGAATGTGAGTGTGAATGGTTGTTGGCCTCTATACTGTATGTCTGCCCTGTGATAGACTGGTGACTTGTCCATGACCCTCCCCAGGGTAAGATGCCTTGATTTACTGCAACAGAGAAGAGAGGACAGGAGAAGTGGGAAGAAAACAGTAGTGAATTATCTTTATCACCTTGTTTATCAGGATCAGCAGACTGTGACACCAGTGCAGAGACAGCTGGGAAGGTGATGGAGGACATTGCAGCTACAGCACCAGCTGCCCACATCATCCTGTGAACACACACACGGCATTATATTTATAATAATAATAATAACTTTATTTGTATAGCACTTTTCGAAACAAAGTTATAAGGTGCTGCACAATAAAAAGCATAAAACATATAGTAAAAAGAATGACTAAGAGCAGTTCATAAACAAATGATGAATAAAAATATATATACACACATACATATATATATATATATACATTATACATACATGTATTAATCTAATACATATTCTTCTCATTGTGTATCTGACATTAGACTGAACAGTCAAACTCGTGGGTGGGCTGCATGCAGTAAATAAAAACAAAAGAACAAATGTATAACTGCTGTTGACCATCTTGACTAACTGGAACCACCTAAGTTATATGTTTTATCAGTATGAATTGACGATAATCTGAGTAATGTAGAAGTGACAAAAAGTCTCATTTGAAGCATGTATTGGTTTTTTAATTAATTGCTAGCTACAGTAGATAAAAACCTGGTTTTAAGATTCTCAGTCATTTGAATTATCAGTAAAATGACTCATGGCAACTGGACTTCTTTCTCATTATTTCAAAACATTTCACTACTCATCAAAATAGCTTCTTCAGTCTGAGGAAAGTTGGTTAGGGCACCCTCCGGGGTAGTTTGGTTTCTCTCCTGACCTGAATAAGCTCATTAAGTGGACTTGTTAGACTGTTATAAAGTGCTGTAGGGATGATGTATTTACTGATGACAGACCTGGTCTTAACCACAGACCTTATTTCAGACATCTAATCAAAACCAAATCAAAAAACCTGTTGACTTCAAGAGAAGATGTGCTAAAATGCTAAATTACTTCTAGGTTTAAGGACTAACAAACTGTCAGTTGATTGCTGGTATTCAGTAAGTACCAGTCTGATTATCCAGTCTGGGCCAATGAACAACTTTTATGATATTAAGTAGCTTAACCCTTATGACATGTTGCTAAAGATTCCCTCTATTCTGAGCTGGAACCCATCCTTTTTGTTGTGATTATAAGAACAGATAAGCCACATAAATAGAAAACACATGCACAGACACACAACACAAATCTCACCATGGCTCTGATCCGAGGCCGTACCAGGCCAGCTGAAGGATTTGGAAGCCCAAACCCAACAGAACAGTGTTTTTAGTGCCCAGAGTTCTCATCAGGAGAGTGAGGAAGAGAGTCTGAGGAAAGAGACAGAGGAAAGGAGTTTTTATCTTTAACATTAATGGCATGAGTATATTTGTGTTGTTCCATTTTAACTGCTTACTCTTAAACACTTAGATGTACATGTATATGCAGCCACAACAACAAGCACAAATCGCCCATCTGTTTGTGTAAGTCAGTGATCCTTGTTAGCTTGTTAGCTGGCTAGCTAGCTAAATGGTTACTGATGTAAGTGAAGTGCTCAGGTGCACATGTTTCTGTCTTGGCTAACAGCCTGCACTCCTGCAGTAGTGCTTGTAGTGAGTGAAGTCTAAAGACAAACACTATTAGATTTGTGCTGTGGTTGGCAAAGATGCTTATACCGTCTATGGCAAAGTGTAAACAGATTTAATTCACGTGTGGCTTCAAATTACAAGCGTAATGGAGCTTATGTGTACATAAATACAAAATACTTGGATTAGGGAGTCTGTGCTTGTTTTACCTGTGCTACAATGGACAGAATGCCCACTGCTCCAATAAAAACAGCAATGGTTGTGGAGGAGAAATGTATGATCTGGAAAGACAGACAGAAATGACTGTTATTACTGTTACTTTTCTTCTTAGACCAACTAGTGTCAGATTAGATTTCACTTTGAAGCATGGACAGAAGTGACAACATCAAAGCTCTGTGCTCTTGTGTAATCCACACATTAACACAAGACATTTTGTCTTTAGGGAATTTACTGTAGATCAAGTAATAAATATAATTTTTTCTCAGAGCCTAGTATTAATCGCTAAGTTTAATTGGTCCCTCGAAGGGAAAATTCACTTGTCACAGCAGCAGAGTAAAACTCACATCAAAATTAAAAACAACCGAGTATAGTACAGAAATACAAAATAGATCAATAGCGTAATCTGAATAATAACTATCTACTGGGAATTAGACTATTATCAACCTGTTTAAGCAGAATCATCAATAGCAAGGGAAAACAGCCTATTTAACAAAATATTATGGTCAATGCTATTAAAGGCCCCTTCTTGGATCGAGGCCTTGCCGTGGCAGAAGGGCTTGCGTGGTCTAGTGACCCTCGAGCTATGTTGTCGGGAGCTATATGCTCCTGGTAGGGTCTCCCAAGGCAAACAGGTCTGAGGTGAAGATCCAGACTA